>OU426983.1:5768060-6275560 GCA_911387785.2 Aelia acuminata
TTTAATTAGGAACAATGATCTGTCATTAAAGGCGTACTACGCATGCGTGGGCTCAACGTGTTTTATGAGTTGACTGAATATTTTTCTCCTCTATATGTTTACTTGGTTTTTATCATATCTCATATTTAGCCATTTCTTATTTTTAGGCGTAATGATAGACAGTTAATTTTTCCATATAAACAAAAAGAAAGGGTACTTTACAGGAAAACAAAAAAGGCCCCTTTCACATTTAAGCCCCCTCAGAACATTTTAATAACAATGAAGCTTACCTGATATTTCAGGCGTTGATGACCCTAAGGGTTTTACGCCTTAAAGCCTTAAACAACAACAACAACTTACCTGATATTACAGAACACCTTATTTTCATTAATCTTGGCGAATTTGATCAAAATAATTAAAGAAATATAAAGAAAGCTATATGAATTGGATAAAAAGTTATGAAATAAAGTGCCCCCTCCGTTTGACCAATTTTAATGAAATGTTGGCTATCACATCTTTGGCAAATACATACATCAAATACCCGGTTTGATCACAATCGTGAAAGCCGTTCCTGAGTAAATAAAAAAAAAAACACGAAAATGATTTCTCCATACAAACAAAAACAAAGATACTTCATAGGAAACAAAAACAAACAAACAAAAAAGGCCCCTACCCCATTTAAGCCCCCCCCCAGAAAATTTTAATAATGATAAAGCTTACTTGATATTAAAGGACACCCATTTTTCATTAAACATGACGAATTTGATGAAAAACATTAAAGCCGTTTTTGAGTAAATACAAAAAAACATGTGAAAATGATACGAAATTTATTAAATAAAGTACCCCCACCCTTTGTCCAATTTTGATGAAATTTTTACAGTCATATCTCGGGCATATTAATACATCAAATACGCAGTTTGATCAAAATCGTTAAAGCCGATTTTGAAAAAATAAAAAAACACGTGAAAATGATACAAAATTTATTCAGAAAAGACCCCCTCCGGTTAATCAATTTTGATAAAATTTTTAGTCATATCTCAGGCATATTAATACATCAAATACTCAGTTTAACAAAATAGTTAAAGTGGTTTTTGAGAAAATCGAAAAAAACAACATAAAAATGGGGAAAAGCTATGAAAAAAAAAGTGCCCCCTCCCTTTGAGCAATTTTGATGAAATTTTTGCTGTCACATCGCGGGCATATATCTACACTAAATACCCAATTTCAGTGAACAGACTATCACACACACACACACACAGACACACTCAGACCATTTCGCGGGACTTGGTATATTATAAGAAATGGCTAAATATGAGATATGATAAAAATAAAGGAAAAATATAGGGGAGAAAAAAGAAAAATATTTAGTCAACTCATAAAATTCGTTGAGCCCACGCATGCGGAGTACGCCTTTAATGACAGACCATTGTTCATAATTAAAGCCGTTCTGTTCATTTCAGAAGTGGCAATTAACAAAACGCATTACTTTCTAATTTAAGTAAGTTGGTAAGTGAAAGTTGTGTGTTGCGCGCACGCACCAGATTTTTTTTTTTTTTTTAATTGTATTTCTTCCATACAAGCCATACAAATGGCTATTAATTTTGTTCAAGCCTGTTATTCTTAGGAGACTATATGTCCCAGAATAAAAATTACTTTTCTTTCTTTCTAAATATTGGAACTTGAAATTCATAAACATGATTAATTCTGTTTTATTGTAAGAGAGTGGAGAAATTTTTTAGAACCGTTAGGTTCATGTATTTGTACGTAATCACACGTGTTGGAATGGTCTAGTCCTTTCTGAAAGGTTCAATTACGAACTAAATATAAGAAGCGATGAACAGCGGCCTTAGCCTCGCCATCGACATCGAATCATAAGGTTACTTTTGAATCACCGTTTTGTCACTGGTAGTTACTGTTTTGTAACGTTATTATTTGTACATTGTAACGTTATGAGTTTGAAAGGATGATAAATAAGGATTTTCAACTAAACATTTTTTTTTTCTTTCACTTACCTATATATGAAATATATAGTAAGTGGAAGTATTGCGATCGTGAAAAAATTCGACTTCCGGTTTTCAACGGAAATACACGTTTTGGGGTCCCCTGAGTCGAAATGACCAAGTCCCGCGAAATGGTCTGTGTGTGTGTGTCTGTGTGTGTGTGTGTGTGTGTGTGAACAGACTAGCTCAAAAACTATAAACCGTGCGATCCTGAAATTGGGTATTTAGTGTAGGTATATGCCCGCGATGTGACAGAAAAAAATTCATCAAAATTACTTAAAGGGAGGGGGTACTTTACTTAATAACTTTTTAGGTTTTTTTCGATTTTCTCAAAAACGGCTCTAACGATTTTGATTAAACTGAGTATTTGATCTATTTATATGCCCGAGATATGACTGTAAAAATTTCATCAAAATTGATTAACCGGAGGGGGAACTTTACTTAATAAATTTTGTATCATTTTCACGTGTTTTTTTTATTTACTCTAAATTGGCTTTAACGATTTTGATCAAACTGGGTATTTGATGTGTGTATATGCCCGAGATATGACTGTTAAAATTTCATCAAAATTGATTAATCGGAGGGTGGATTTTACTCAATAAATTTTGTATCATTTTCACGTGTTTTTTTTATTTACTCAAAAACGGCTTTAAAGATTTTGATCAAACTGGGTATTTGATGTGTGTATATGCCAAATATGTGATAGCCAACATTTCATCAAGATTGATCAACCGAAGGGGGGACTTTACTTAATAAATTTTGTTTCATTTTCACGGGTTTTTTTATTTACTCAAAAAAAGCTTTATCGATTAACAAAAATAAGATATGGATGTAGAAAAAGGTGTGACTTTGGGAAATGATATTTAGCAAAACACGTCAATTTCTAATCTAAGTAAGTTGGTAAGTGAAAGTTGTGTGTTGCGAGCACGCACCAGATTTTGTTATTTATACATTGTTCCCTTGTGTATAACGTGGGAATTAATTCAACGCATTATAGCCACTAAGCCAGAACAACACGTGTTCGGATCTACTCGTTGTAGTATATTTTTCTTTCAATAAACATTATTAATACTACTAATAAGATTGATTACTTGAAATCCATTTTATCCATACCTTTAACTTTGAATTTATATCCTGCTAATAGATTTTGGATTATATTATAACATGTGTAGGAGATGAATAATACATCATGAGAAAGCTTAGGTATTACATTAAGGAAAAGGGAGATAGAGGAGTGGGTCTGATATTAAGGAAGGGATATTTAGCGGCACCGCCTTGTATAATTTAGTGCTTGTGCTTTGCGGGCAGTCTGCGCTTGCCCTGTCAGCAACATTATACGTAGCCTCTCCTACTGATGTCGTTGGCTGTTCTTGTAATATGCTAATATATGTTACAATAATAAAGAAAAAAATAAACAAATAAAAAAACCAAAGGTACTTTATAGGGAAACAAAAAAGGCCCCTTCCCTATTCAAGCCCCCTCAGAAAATTTTAATAATAATAAAGCTTACCTGATATTAAAGAACACCCAATTTTCATTATATATGAGGAATTAGATAAAAATCATTAAAGCCGTTTTTGAGATAATCGATAAAAAGGAAAAAATTGGAAAAAAAAGTTGAAATAAAGTGCCCCTTCCGTTTGACCAATTTTTTTGAAATGTTGTCTATCACATCTTTGGCATATACCTACATCAGATACCCAGTTTGATCAAAATCGTTAAAGCCGTTTTTGAGTAAATAAAAAAACACGTGAAAATGATACAAAATTAATGGAGTAAAGTGCCCCCTCCGGTTGATCAATTTTGATGAAATTTTTGCAGTCATATCTCGTGCATATCAATACATAAAATAATCAGTTTAATCAAAATAGTTTGAGCCGTTTTGGGGAAAATCGAAAAAAAACGTAAAACGTTATTAATTAAACTACCCCCTCCGTTTAACCAATTTTGATGAAATTTTTTATGTCAAATCGCGGGTATATACATACACTAAATACCCAATTTCAGGTTCGCACGGTTTGTAGTTTTTGAGCTAGTCTGTTCACACACACAGACCATTTCGCGGGACTTGGTTACTTGGACCCTGGGGACCCCAAAACGTGCAGGTAATTCCAATGAAAACTGGAAGTCGAAATTTTTCACGATCGCAATACTTTCCCTTCCTATATATTTCATATATAGGTAAGTGAAAGTAAAAAAGTGTTGTTACAGTAAATATTCATTATTAAACTGATCATTTTTCTTTTACTTTCACTTACCTATATTTGAAATATATAGTAAGAAAGAAAAAAAAAAGTGTTGTAACAGTCATAATTACACATCATTCATTCATAATTACACTGATATATTTTTATTTTTACCAACCTATATATGAAATATATAGTAAGGAACAGTTTTGCGAACGTGAAATATTTCGACTTCCGGTTTTCAAAGGAAATACACGTTTTGGGTCCCCTGAGTTCAAATAACCAAGCCCCACGAAATAGTTAATAAACAACTACAAACCGCACGAACCTAAAATTGGGTGTATGTATGTATACCGAAATGTGATAAGTAAAAATTTCAAAAAAATTGTTCTAACAGAGGGAATACTTTATTTAATAAATTTTCTCTTTTTTTTTCTATTTTCTCAAAAACAGCTCTAACGATTTTTATCAAACCCATCATGTTTAATGAGAATCAAGTATTCTTTAATATCAGGTAAGTTTTATCAATATTAAAATTACGGGTCTTTTTCATATTAGGCAACCTGTTACTAAGTTATGATAACGGTTATTTAAATAATAACAAAGGTTAAATTATTATTGAAAAACACATGATTTATTTACTATCTAACTTATTAACAAGAAATATTGCAGAAAAAAAAGGTTATTGTTCTGGTGGCCAATAGGCTTTCATTGCCTCGAAAATTTCTTTGTATAAATCCTTGTCTTCGTTATGGCGCCTCCATACATATTCACACAAGTAGGAGTCAAGCATGGTTCTTCGAGTTCCATATTCTTTTTTGTTGCGGCGTTTAACTGATGACCACATTGACTTAACTTGTTGAGAATGTACACCAGTTATGTGGTCTAAAAATAAATGACTTCAAAACTGAATATAATTCTAACAGATGCATTTTTAAAATACAGAGCACAGATTAACTTTATACACCAACTCATACTGCGATAATAACCTTTAGAGAATTTCAAATATTAACTATTTAACTAAATAAGTTCAACTAAAAAACAACATTTTTCAAAAAAGGAACAATTCGTTCTCGACTGTTTGTTTCTGACATTCCTCCTTCTCGGAACTGCCCCCATTGACGTCATGATGCGCAGCGTAGTGTAGCAAGCGCCTCCTAGATATATGGATGGCGTCCCGAGAGTTGAACAGCCTGCCCACCAGAGCGAGACACTTCTAATTGCCCGAGACGATGAACCTCTTCTCTTCCTCAACCAAGCATTAATAACCAGACGCATAATGTTAGTTCTCCTCACGAGTTCAACTTTAGTTAACAAAAATGGTTTCGAATTGACTTAGTTGCTGCCTTATTATTTCCCTTGATTAACTTAACTTTACAACATTGCTGTGGTCAGGCTATCCCTGTGTATCAGAACATAGGAGAACGGGGGGGGGGGGGGTTAGTATTTGTACAAGTGGCACACCTCAGTAGGGGAAACCCGCGGTTTCGGCATGCATTGAAAACTGCATTGGTCACTCGCAATAAATTATTGAGCCTTCGATTATTGGTTTGGGTGCAATAATAATACAGATTTTTATATGACAAAAAAAGTTGTATTATATTTTTTATAAAACTAATATTATTTATTCCAAATATTTTCCATCATTATCAACCTCAATCAATGCCAACGTGTCAGAAGAATTTTTATTCCAGTTTCAAAAAAATCTGGTGCGTGCTCGCAACACACAACTTTCACTTAGTTACTTAGATTAAAAATTAATGCGTTTTGTTAATTGCCACTTCTCAAATAAACAGAACGGCTTTAATTATGAACAATGGTCTGTCATTAAAGGCGTACTCCGCAAGCGTGGGCTCAACGAGTTTTATGAGTTGACTGAATATTTTTCTTTTTTTCTCCTCTTTATGTTTTCATTATTTTTATCATATCTCATATTTAGCCATTTCTTATTTTTAGGCGTAACGAGAGACAGTTAATATCTCCATGTAAACAAAAACAAAGGTACTTTATAAGAAAGAAAGAAACAAACAAAAAAGGTCCCCCCCCACAAAAAAAAAGCTCCCTCAGAACATTTTAATAATGATAAAGCTTACCTGATATTAAAGAAAACCTAATTTTCATTAAACAGGACGAATTTGATAAAAATCGTTAAAGCCGTTTTTGAGAAAATCGAAAAAAAGGTAAAAATTGGAAAAAAAATTATGAAAAAAGTGCCCACACCGTTTGACCAATTTTGATGAAATGTTGGGTATCACATCTTTGGCATATACATACATCAAATACCCAGTTTGATCAAAATCGTTAAAGCCTTTTTTGAGTAAATAAAAAAAACACGTGAAAATTATACAAAATTTATTAAGTAAAGTTCCCCCTCCAGTAAATCAATTTTGATGAAATTTTTACAGTCATATCTCGGGCATATAAATAGATCAAATACTCAGTTTAATCAAAATCGTTAGAACCGTTTTTGAGAAAATCGAAAAAAACGTAAAAGTTATTTAATAAAGTACCCCCTCCCTTTGAGCAATTTTGATAAAATTTTGGTGTCACATCGCGGGCATATACCTACACTAAATACCCAATTTCAGATTCCCACGGTTTATAGTTTTTGAGCTAGTCTGTTCACACACACACACACACACACACAGACACACAGATACACAGACACACACACAGACCATTTTGCGGGACTTGGTTATTTCGACTCAGGGGGTCCCAAAACGTGTATTTCCGTTGAAATTTCCGAAATTTTCCGGAAGTCGAAATTTTTCACGATCGCAATACTTCCACTTACTAATTCTTTATATAAACACGCGGAAGGCATTTTCGGTTTCACTTCGGTCTCTAAAAAATGTTCACCTAAAGAAGTTGCCCTAATGACTGGCCTGACCGTCTCATGTTGTCATATAGGATCCATTTTTCATCACATGTCACGATTCGATTGAGAAATGGTTCATTTTGGTAGCGCAACAGAAGAGAATTACAAATTTCAAAACGGCGATGTTTTTGGCTGTCGGACAATTCGTGAGGTATCCACGTATCGAGCTTCTTTACCTTACCAATTCTTTCCAGATGGCGAACAGCTCTTGAGTGGTCAACGCTAACTTCTCTCGCAATGTCCCGAGTAGTTTTGCGAGGGTTTTCTTCAACCAAATCCCTCAGCCAGTCGTGATCAATAACAGAAGACCTACCGCGACCTTCCTTATCTTGGAGATCAAAATCTCCAAGACGAAATTTTTGTTACCATCGCTGCACTGTAAATTCACTGATGCTTCCTTCACCTCAAACAACATTCATGTTACGCGCGGTTTGAGCCTCACTTCGACCAAATTTGAACTCGAAAAAAATAATAAATAAATTTGACGAAAAATTTTTTTTGGCATAGTGAATTTCAGAGGTCCTTACTTATAGAGAATGTAACCCAAAGTGAACTAAACTTTGAGGAAAAACAACATTAATAACCATTGTTTATCTTCCTTTAACTAGACTTTTTATTATCTTTGTTTACGAGACAATCACTTGCCTAAACAAAATAAATATTCAAAACCTGTATTATTTTTGCAACCACCCATATTATTATAGCTAAACAATATGACATGTTTCCCATGAAGATGAAATATTAATAACGGTTATGTACGCTGTGGTATTTATTGGTAGGAAGATAACTAACAAGATGGAAGATGATATAGTTGGCTGTGGTGTACCACAGGGTTCACCTCATTGACCCTTACTACTGTTAACTTCCAATATAGTACCCACTATATATATTATATAGTTATATTATTATAGTATATTTTATATTTTATTCATTCAAGTTCTTCGAAGGAATTCCTAAAATATCGTTTTCATTGTATTTGTCATTCATAGAAAAAAAATAATAATAATAATAATAACGTTCTCTACAATCGATGAAGTCATGAGCTCAGAATTTTTTCCAGGATATTAATATAACATATATAATATATAATATAAATACTTTTTTTTTCACAATTCCGGTTCGCTTAGTAATAAAGGAATAAAAATAAAAAAAAAACAAATAGTTAACATTTTATCTAAGAGTTTTCATTTATTTAAAAAAGTTAAAAACAGTTTATTTATAGGAGTGTAATGGTCCTACTGGTAACTGTTTTCTTTAAGATTGGATGATTCATGATCAAGATTTTCAGTAAAATATTCTTTATTTGGGGAACCTACGTTTCGATTTTTGAAAACCATATATTATGGAAATTATTGTACAAAACACCAAAAATCTTACATACATTGTTCTCGTATAAAAAAAGAAAAAAAAAAAAAAAAAAAAAAAATCAAGTAAAAGAATAAAAAAAAAGTTTGAAACAAAAAGTTGATTTCTTTTCTGTAGAAGAAAATTAAAAAATAAAACGTAAACTGAAATGAATATTGCCTCATCAATGCTTTTATTCTTGATGAAAAAATGATATTATTTTTACTCACTTTTTTTATTCTTATACAGTGTGACAAACTTCACCAGTAGATTCTCTACCATAAAATGAATAAAAAAGTTCATATTGACCATGGTCCGATTCTCAACCATTTCGAAATAATTTCGCCTTTTATCGATTTTGAAAGATATCACGACGTGGCATCGGAAAACCGTGAAATCTTTAAATCTGAAAATTTCTCCGAAAAGCTGATAGCACCGTTGAAATCTACATTAATTGTTCAATAATAAAATGGTCATTTCAAAACTTTAGGCCAATTTTTCGTGTTTTATTTCAGCCAGAACAACAAAATAAGTGAAAAATTTTATAAATCGGAAAATGTTTAATATAATCCAGAGTTTCTAAGTTTAGTTTCAGAAGGCAGCAAATTTGAGGGAAAATGCCTCATTTAATAACGCTCCTAACGCCCTCTTCATTTTTTAATTTGGTGTTTCTAAGACCAAACTAACCAGCCGTTCTCTGTAATATAACTTCTCTGTAATGTAACTTCCGCCCAAACACTGATTGAAAAACGCCTTAGGGAATACAGTTTTTCTCTTTAACACTGTCTGATTTATAACACTTTTCACTTAATTTATTGTTCTGGCTGAAATAAAACACGAAAAATTGGCCTAAAAATTTTGAAATGACCATTTTATTATTGAACAATTATTGTACATTTCAACAACAAAATAAGTGAAAAGTGTTATAAATCAGACAGTGTTTAGCATAATCCAGAGTTTCTAATTTTAGTTTCAGAAGACAGCAAATTTGAGGGAAAATACCTCGTTTATTTACGCTCCTAAGGCATTCTTCATTTTTGAATTTGTGTTTCTAAGACCACGATATCGATGACAAAAAGATAAAAACTGTATGAGACCTCCATTTTATGTTCTATCAGAGGGAAGGCATAGTCAAGGATTTTTTACCCCCTTGAAAAAATCCTATGGTCACCGTGTGACGCGAACGTGTAACCTTTATTATTGTAGGTAGCCATGCTAACCACTATACCACAGGTTACATTCTTAGTATACAACTTGATTTTATTTTTCTCATTGGTTTTTTTATATCATTTTTTTACATCAATAAAAAATATTCGAACCCGTATTAGAGTTACAATATCAGCAAGAAACTCTATTCATAACAAACGATATGATATACACTTTAAAATGCCTGCTTTATAGCAATACCTTACTTAATTAAAAATCAGTCATAATACTATAAAAATAATCCTACGAAATATTTTAACGGATACAAGGTAACGAATTATTTATTTAACAAACATTTAATTATTTTACTCCAACAGCAATTTTAAATTCCGATTGGTAAAGTTGGCAAAGAGGTGCAGAATGCTTTAATAACCTTCCAGTAAGTTTCCTCTTTGGAATGAAATTGAGAAAGTTTTTAGAGATCTAAGATTGCTCTCATTCCTCTTTGGAATAGGCTAATTTGTATCATTTGTTCTCATCACTCTGCTCAGAACATTCTTAGAGGATTCTGATGTATTCATTATTGGAATAATTATTATGAAACATAATTTGTTACTTTGGTATTATTCGGCCGGAGTAAACTGTTATACAAAATTCCTTTATTCGTCTTTTGCTTCTGGTGATTAACATCCAACTATTTTTCTAGATAAACATCCAACTATATTTATATATAGTGTACACTTTGTTGTAATTTTACCTATCTAACTCATATAATTGTATTCCAACCTGTTTGTTCATTGTAGGGAATGATTTTGAGAACAATATAGTCTGGAAACGTGGCCATAATATAGTTGTTTATTGTTGACTAAACCTCAAGAACCATATTATAACATTATATCAACAGTCAAGAAAACATATCCTATATATATATATATATATATAAGTTTGTAACTTTAAACCGATAAGCAAATAAAAGAAAACATATGGTGCAAACTCCCAGACCTTTTGTTGGAACAAAATAAGCGCTTGGAACGAACTGATTGGGTCTAGATCTTTCCGTGGCCTAGTCCACGAAGGCTTAGTACTGCCCACATTGTTCTGGAACATTCCAGACTTGACCATTTACGATTATATATAAGGAGCGAGTGACTGAACGAGTAGTCTAATAGAAGTCTGTGTCTTGACTGTGTAGCTCAAGTCATATGATTGTGTGTTATAACGCTATTATGTTTGTAACCTCCTCAAATATTTAAGTTGTAACAATCCGTTGGCATTGATAACTGTATATTTCTGTTTAATAAATATTTCTCAACCCACATAAGTTTCTTAGTTTGTTTAACGTTACTTTATGCCACTAAGGCTAATCGGACGATGCTACAGTGGGAGTCCTAAATTTTGGCTATCCAGGTATAATTAGGGTAGGGATCTTTAACGAGTACCTGACATCGTACATGCTGGGGCCCTCAATTTTACGTCCTATCCGAGGGACGGCAAGGCTAAGGATTTTTTACTCCCATTAAAAAATCCTAGGGCCACCGCTGGGCGCGAACCTGCTACCTTTAGTATTGTAGGTTGCCATACTAACTACTATACCACAGGTGACCCCACCCACATAAGTGTTACGTGTAGAAGTGAATATTCATTCACTATATATTATAATATATATATACATTACCAGTCAAAAACTTAGACTCACTTGTATTTAATCGACAATCTTCAAGTTTAAAAAAATAATTTTAACTCAAGAGATAACATTTCAAAAATTACATGATTTTTTTAATATAATCTATATAAATAAAGATGAAATTCTATTTGTTTTTTTTTTTTTTGTTCTTTTTATAAATACATATCGTTTGTCCTAAATTATCCAAATTTCGCTTAGTGGTTCTTTCATACCAGGTGCGAACACCTGTCCATATTAAAATTGCATAACTTCAGTCATTCTCTGGGTATATTCTTTATTGTTATAAAAATTGTTATGATCTCGCTTTGCATTAGATTTTTACGAAATCAACGGTTGGAGTAAAAAAAAATCTCATTTCTGTCCTAACGAACTTATCTTGACAGGGATATACAGCTAGTTATAAATAAAACTATAGTTGTTGTTTTCCAATAAATAAAAATTGTTACTTATTTATTTTACAAATTCTATGGGTGAGACTAAACTTTTGACTTTTTAAACTTTTGGTCTGTCGTTTATTTTAATTAAACATTGTTTTTATTAGTAGTTTGGTGCACCAATTTGTTTTAAGTAGTAATTTGTAGTTAGAGTATATTTATTTCAGTTTAGTCTAGTTTAGTTTGTTTTGTAGCAGTAGTTATTTGGTTTATTTTATCACAGTTCTTTTTTGGGGTCTGTATGCGAAGACCAGATCCAGTTACTTTCATGACCCGACATCCAGTTACCTGTTTAGTAAACAGCTACTTCTTTTAAACACTTATTCTGGTACTAGTACTGAAGTGCGGCTTATGCGCCATTCACTAAGGCGCCCTTCAAAGTAAGGACCGATCTCCACTGAAAAGGGCCCTTTTGGGGGTTTATTTATCTCTGAAGAGCGAGCGCAGCGAGTCGAAAGCTAGAATCTATTAAAGCCAATCAAGGCAGTATATTTATAACCTGTATTTGCAAATAATGGCCTAGATGAGAATAACAAGAATATTTCAGCTATGAATATTTATTTATAATAGAACGGTGTGTTCTATGTAAAATTTCTTTTTCTTGCAAAAACTGAAATGCCTTGTTTTTGTCAGAAATTTCTTGAGCTAATTTCAAAAGAACCATTTGTATTATCACTTAACTTACAAATTAAGGTTATCACTGTTTATAACCACTACAGATTGTTGAAAGTAACTGTTTACTAAAAGTAACTGGATGTCGCGTCGTGAAAGTAACTGGATATGATCTTCGCAAACAGATCCCTTTTTTGTTATGTAGATTATTTATGTTAACTAAGTTGTGTATTTATTTTCATTTTCTATTTTGTATTTATATCTTTTGTTTAATAAAATCTATTATTAACTGAGTGGATACTGTAGAGCAATCTATTATCAATAGTTAATTAAGCCAAAGAGCTTATAGGCACATTAATCACAAAAAATATTTAACATTAAACATAAAACAAAACATTTATCATCAATCACAAAACAAAATATTTTGTTACAAAACATATTAAATATATAGTAATATATATATATATATATATATATATATATATAACTAGGGAAAAGATTTGATCCAGATGAGCGATATCTCGAAGGCTTGGTTCTGAATCACGTTTCCTTTAGGAATACTCGTATAAAACTGATGTAACCTTACTGAGTCACCATTTAATACTACCTGTATAATGTACAGACATTATCTAACTACTGTACACTGTTACTTTAAAACAACTTTACTTTTTCAGCCTTAAAATAAAAATATTTTGAAATATATAAAAAGAAAATACAAAAAATATTGCGGGGTAACTCAGTGGTAAAGCACCGAACTGCTATGCTCAAGGTAACAGGCTTATATTTACTTGCGGAAATATTTTGTAACACTTATGGGGGTTTAAATAATTTTATTCGAAGGTAATAATAATTTTACAATGCCACGCAATCAATATAAACTTAAATAATCAAAAAGGTTACGAAATGTATCAACTTGTAACGACAATTAAGCACAAACGTTACCACATGATCGATTTTCAAAGGGAGGCTAATTCTCCAGTCCGTCGCTCCTTATATTTAGTCTGAATTAGAACATTGTAGAACGTTTCAGACTAACGTAGAAGGTACTCAAACAGTCACGAAAATACTTGAACAGTTTGTTCCAACTGTCCCAACAAGTCTAGAACTTATAGAATAATCATCTATATCTATAAACTATTCGATACTTGTATTCGAAAATCGAATACATTTTGGTTTCTAAACTTCAAAAAAATGTAATTTAGTTATTTCATCAAATTGATAATGGTATAGCATTTCCAAGTCAAATTCAAGTACTTCTTCATGTTCGCCCGGTCTACCCCCTTACCTAAGCATATTACATCATGACCAGGTATCCATTAAGAATAATATTTATTTAAAGTTCAAATGAGGTAGGTTATTGAAAATGGTAGCATTTTCGGATTTCTTTCACACAGCGTACATTATTGTATTATCGACTACAGTGTTTTTGAAATAAATATTCATTTTCTATTTTAGCGGCGAGGGGCAGGCGCTCTATGAAAAAGTTAGATTCTTGGATTTCTTTCACATGGGGGTGCATTGTTATATTATCGAAAAAGGTGTTTTTGAAAGAAATATAAACAGTGGAAAATATTAATATATAAACGTAAAATAACAGCGACACAGGAACATAGAGATATATACAGAAATAGCTTCCCCTCCCTAAAAAAATACAAAAATGATATTTTTAGTATAAACTGCCTTCGATGACATAATATTAGATCCACTGTGTGAAAGAAATCCGAAAAGGTTACCATTTTAAATATCAGTGCACACCCCCCCCCCCCCCCCCCCGCCACGCTAAAATGAAAGATGGATTTTTTTACAAAAACTGAGTGTTTGATGAAATAATACTATACATCCATGTGAAAAAAATCCCAAAAAATTAATTTTTCAATATTTTTGCGCCCCCCCCCCCTCGGCAACTCGAACTTTAAAATCATTACTATTCCTGATAAATACAGGGTCATAATGTAATATGCTAAGGTGAGGGATTGGATTATACCGGGTGATCATGAAGAAATGGTTGAATTTGTCAATATCAATTAAATATAGTTTGGATTTAACGAGCCTTCCACCACACCCTCTATTTTTACGGAAATAAAAATTAAAATATTTTGTATTTATATATTTCAAAAATAACGTATAAAAAACAATAACATCTCAATTCGAAATTTCGAATACAGATTCAAATAAAAGATAGTTTGTTCGAATTATTATTCGAATAGAACTAAAAGTATTCGAAGAATCTATCTTCTGGTTCGAATTCATCAAACATCGAATACAGATAGTTTTTCATTCGATACTCGAATACTTTAAAAAGTATTCGATAAAACAAAATACTACTTCTATTCGTATCTAGATATATTGTTATCTAGATATTGCTCAACTCTGTGGGTGTCGAAACAAGCAATGAGGATATATCATAATGTTGAAAGAGGACTTATTATGACAAAGATCGTTGTTATGATCGGCCACGTCGAAGCAATATATATTTTGATAAAAGAGAAGCCAAATATGTTCAGTAAAGACGATTAGCTTTATTCAAACCTCTCCATAGAGGTTATTATGAAAAGAAAACAAAGAGACTAAAGATGGAAGGAGTTGAGTTGGGAAAGGCTTTCGACCCCCGAAGCTAAATATAGCACCAGTCGATCCCACCAAAATAAACAATACCTACCTTCCTGCAATTCCTTCATATTTCCTGAATATCTGCTACCTAAATATCGCGTTTAAGTGAATGTTTGCGTAATAATTTTATATTACGTTGTAAAACGTTTTTCAAGGTAGAATTTGAATTTCCACACGAGAAGTTGAATATTGAATTCCAATGCAAGTAGTTAATTTAGTTAGTTTGTCCAGTAGTTAAATATGCTGTATTAGCAGGCTTCTTTGACATATCGGATTAGAGAGATACAATTTTTCCCATTCAAATAATTTATCACTTCTGTCCTGTTTAAAGTAGTTTTTCTAATATATGCATATTCATATGGTCCTGTATTCATTAAATATCGGACAAATCCCTATAAAATCCCTAAAAATGCATATTATCCTTTCCTTGTTTGTTGCAAAAACAGCAATTTATTTCGGAATTTGATAAATACCTCCGGTAGTTCAGACACTGCAGTTCACCCCTCAAATTCATAACCCATTGACTATCACTTATTTTGAAGTTGTTGAAATAGTACTCTTACCTCTGATTCAGTACGCTATCTCGGCCTTTACATGGACAAACGGCTAACTTGGAAAGACCATGTTAAACGTAAAAGAAAAGAACTGAACCAGCGATATGGACTTCTTTCAAGGCTACTTGACTGACGTTCAAAATTATCTCTGATAAACAAATTAACCGTTTACGAAGTACTTTGAACTTACGGTATTGATTTACGGCGAAAAGCCAAAAAATCTAATATACGACTCATACAGTCATTTCAATCAAAAATACTGAGAAGGATTGTAGATGCCCCCTTCTATGTCACCAATGAGACTTTACACACTGACCTTGACATTCCTAACGTTGAAGAAACAGCCATAGAGCGCTACCGTAACTTTCATGATAGACTTACTCTAAATTCCAACCCACTAACTCAAGCTCTACACACTACCACAAACCCTTATAATCCGCCAAGAAGACTGCTGAGGCGTTGGCGACTAGATTTTCTGCATTAAACAGTTGTACGTTTTCTTTTAAATTTATCAATTAACTCGTTTTTGCCCTTTCTTCAAAATCTACAAAATGAGACGTGTTTGGACTAAAACGGCCGATTTCGTAAAAACCAATGTAAAGCAACATCAAAACGATTTTTTGAAACGATCTTGCCTTGAAACGATTTGTATAACAATAAAGAATATACCCAGAGATTAGCTGAAGTTATGCAATTTTAATATGGACAGGTGTTCAGGCACCTGGTATGAAAAAACCACTGAGCGAAATTTGGTGAATTTAGGACAAACGGTATGGATTGCTATAAAGAAAAAACAAATAAACAAACAAGAATTTCATCTTTATTTATATAGATTACTAGCTGTATATACCGGTTTCACCCTGAGAATTTCATTTTTTAAATCTATAAAGTGACACTTTTATCGACTTAAACGGTCGATTTCGTAAAAACCAAGGTAAAGCGAGATCAAAACGATTTTTATAACAATAAAGAATATACCCAGACATTGACTGAAGTTATGCAATTTTAATATGGTCAGGTGTTCAAATCTGGTATGAAAGAAACGCTGAGCGAAATTTGGAGAATTTAGGACAAACGGTATGGATTTCAATAAAGAACAAACAAAAAAACAGAATTTCATCTTTATTTCTATAGATTATTTTAAAATATAAATCAAACAACACAAACTAAAAATAAAAACAACTTAGGAGGTAACAAAAAATGAATAATATTAGCACTTTAAGCAACAGGCACTATGGTCCAATGAATTAGTGAACAGAAATAAAGTTAGGTTATAGGTTCACCTGATTTTAAGTGGTCATTGCAAGTTGAGCCCTTATCACTAAATTTGATCAAGCGATTCCCCATTGTAACATCAGGCATAAACAACATCCTGTGTTTAACTACCTTTTTAAATAAGAAGTCTCACTTAAACGACTATTGTACACCCGGCCAATAGATTTATGATCTAAGTAGATTGGTAAGTGAAACATATGAGTTGCGCGCATCGCACCAGTTTTTTTTTTAAAAAAAGTGTAAATATACCTTAAAAAAATCTGGTGCGTGCGCGCAACACACAACTTTCACTTACCAACTTACTTCGATTAGGAATTGACGTGTTTTGCTAAATATCATTTCCCAAAGTCACACATTTTTCTACATTCATGTCTTATTTTTGTTAATCGTTAAAGCCGTTTTTGAGTAAATAAAAAAAACCGTGAAAATGATACAAAATTTATTAAGTAAAGTCCCCCCTTCGGTTGATCAATTTTGATCAAATGTTGGCTATCACATATTTGGCATATACATACATCAAATACCCAGTTTGATCAAAATCTTAAAAGCCGTTTTGAGTAAATAAAAAAAACACGTGAAAATGATACAAAATTTATTAAGTAAAGTCCCCTCTCCGGTTAATCAATTTTGATGAAATTTTAACAGTCATATCTCGGGCATATTAATACATCAAATACTCAGTTTATTCAAAATCGTTAGAGCCGTTTTTGAGAAAATCGAAAAAAACCTAAAAAGTTATTAAGTAAAGTACCCCCTCTCTTTAATTAATTTTGATGAAATTTATGCTGTCACATCGCGGGCATATACCTACACTAAATATCCAATTTCAGGATCGCACGGTTTATAGTTTTTGAGCTAGTCAGTTCACATACACACACACACACACACACACACACACACACACACACACACACACACACACACACACACACACACACACACACACACACAGACCATTTCGCGGGACTTGGTCATTTCGACTCACGGGACCCCAAAACGTGTATTTCCTTTGAAAACCGGAAGTCGAAATTTTTCACGATCGCAATACTTCCACTTACTATATATTTCATATATAGGTAAGTGAAAGTAAAAAGTAGGGTATTAAATTTGAACAGTGGAACTAAGCTGGCTAGAATAGTTTTAGTTACTTCCCTAAAAATTAATATCAGGCTATAAAGCCAAAGCGAATCGAAGTTTCCGCTCTGAACAAAAAACTTGATGAAAAATTTTAAATTAAACGTTTTTTTTCTCTTTGCCCTGATACGGTTCTTGGTTAAATTACGGCAATAAAAGAAGAAGCTAGTCGTAATCGTATTTTACAGAAGACTGCTCAAAGTTTCCAAACGAGCTATTTTATGAAATAACTTTAGGTAATAGTATGGCGGATTATGAAAAGATCTATTGAAACAATCGATAGGGTTTTATCGATACTCCCGCAAGTTTTAAATGTAATATCAATTCTATATTTCGATTTCTAAAATTAGGATAGAACGGTATCTTTCGTTTAGATAGCATTCATTTTAATTTTTAACAATCGAATATAGTGAAAGTTTTGTGATGTAACGATCGCGAGTGAACGACTAATTTGTTAATTATGCTAGGCCACTTTAATTAGGTTTGCTACTGATTACAGTTTTACATATATTTCTATTATTATATTATTATTTAAGCTTATTATTTTATTAATTTATGTAACGAGTACCTGGCATCGTAAGGGCTCGGGACGTCCAGTTTACGTCCTATCCGAGGGACGGCAGACAAGGATTTTTTACTCCCATTAAAAAATCCTAGGGCCACCTCGGGACGCGAACTCGCGACCTTTAGTATTGTAGGTTTCTATGCTAACCACAACACCACAGGTGACCCCTGTATATCGTAAATCAAATAGTCATTGATCTGGAAATTGTAGAGTAAACCGTACTGTTATTGGCACCCTTTGTACTACATTTGTTGTTAAATTAAAAAAAAATTACAGTTGTGGTTAAATTTAAAAAAATACTTTTTATAGAGGGGTCAAATAGAAACTTCCTATAGCTCCTCATTATCTATCCTCGTAAAGACTCAAGTGGTTTTTTTGCCTCAAAAGTTCAATAGTTTTACAATATGGCAATATGTTTTGTTAAAAGTGCCAAATCTAGTTGTTGGCAACCTATGGATTTAATTGTGAAATCTTCCATATGGTTAGTTTGTTAAAGTCTTACTTCATAGATGACTTAGAAGACCCTCTAAACATTAGACTCATGTATATCTTGTAATAAAGTTAGGACTTAATTACCTATTTTTTTAAGTTACAGTTGGGGTGTCAATAATTGTATGGTTTACCCTATATGGTCTTAGGTTTTGTATTTACTATCTGATTCTGTTGCCTTGCGTATTTAAATAAATTGATATTTTGCAATTTTTTTATTGTTATTTTTCTTTTTGGTCATCCTTAATAAAACTGTAAAAGTGATAATTAGTAGTGGATTCAAAAAATCTCTGAGAGGGGGGGGTCGCTTTTCATTGTTTTTGATAACTGAAATACATCGTTTGGATGCTTGAAACCAATGATTTTTCGAATGATATGAAAAAGTATTAATTCGATGGAAGGATATTAGGTTTGAGTTATAAGGGATCCGAATATAAACATAAAATTACTGTATAGGGCATGTAGCCATCGAGTCTGGCCCAGTTAAATATACCGTGGGGCAGCTGCCCCCCTATAAAACATCGATTATATGGCCATCGATAACATCATTCTATAAGGTTATAAACACTACTACATTTAATAAGGTTTTAAAAAGAAGGTTTTATATTTATATATATTAAGCATAGGAAGACGAACATTTATTTACATATTGAAAATAAGTAATAAACAAAAAAATGTTATAAACAGTCATAAACAGAGACATTTATGGTACTAGTTTCCTTACGTTACAATACTAAAGGTCGGGGGTTCGCGCCCCGTGGTGGCCCTAGGATTTTTCAATGGGTGTAAAAAATCCTTAGCTGTGCCGTCCATCGGATAGGACGTAAAATGGAGGTCCCGAGCCTGTACGATGTACTCGTTAAAGATCCCTATCCTAATTATACCTGGATAGGCAAAATTTATGACTCCCACTGTAGCATCGTCCGCTTAGCCTTAATAGCAAAAAGGGACGTTAAACAAAAAAAAAAAAAGTAGTATACTATAAAAATTTCAGAGCTCTAGCTACAGTTTTTCCGTTATTTTTGACAATTTAAAAAAAAAAATCTAATTGTTCCCCACTCTCCTCTACATCTTAATGTGGATACTATAAAAATGAGGCTACTGACTAGGTTATTGAGTAGGTTACTCGCAGTAGGCAAGCATAATTTCGATGCGGCCGTTATAATCGATAAGTACCGCATGAATTTTTTCTTCCATTCCCAATATTTTTCCTCAATATTACGGGGGGGGGGTCAATCATGAAAATTCCTCCCCCACTGGGACCATCTATGATTCTACGAATATTTCTTATCGCTAGAGCAGCCTAAAGTCACAAATCATAAATTCCTTTAAATTATATCAACTTGAGCAACTTAATCACAGTGACTACATACTTAAATTCTTAAATTACGTAAGAATTTTATGTATTATAATTTAATATTTTAAGAATAAAATACTCAATATACAATATCGAGACAGTCCATGTAACTTCGGATGTGCATCCCGTATCGACCGGATATCCTCTGAGACTCGCCAAGGAGGTAAAAAATGCCGCTAGACTTCCTCCTAAATCAGAACCCTCCCCCAAGCACACAGAGCAGCGGACCATGACCAGCGGAATGGAACGGATGGTGTCCCTTCCCTCCGAGCGGCACCTCTCTGGGAGGGGGGAGCATAGCATCTGTTGAGTCTGGTTGTTGAGGGTTTTTGTTAATATTATTTATTATGGCCTTATAGAGCTGTGTTTACCAAGCCCTGCATAAACATAAACCAAAAAGAAAAAAAAAGTGGGTTATACACCTGTCTGGTTAAATTATTTTTTTAAAAAAGAAAAGAATCAAAATAAATATTGAAAAACAAATTGTTTGATACTGGGTTAATTAACACGAGTGCTTATTGTTGATGAGACATCGATGTTGATGTTTAAAAAAATTGACATTTTGACTAAAACATTGATGTTTTTAACACTGATGTTATAGAGCATATCTTTTTTTAATAGTGTCCGACCGAAACCAAAATTTTAGCCGAAACCGAAACCGAAACCGAATTTCGGCCATAGACCTAGTTTCGGGCCGAAACCGAAACTTATTTACGTGTCTATATATAATACATATAATTGTGTAATATGTCTAGCTTAGCAATAATATCAATAAAAGCTTATAAAATAACACTAATTTAACTCAATTATTCATTTAATAAGTGAGCTTACCAGCTCACCATACAAGTGTGGTAAAACAGGTGTATTAGTTAGGTTATAGGATCCAATCCCGGACCCCTCCTTCCTAGTACGGCTGGTCTCCTTGGGAGTTAGACCATAGCCCCTTAACTAGTACAGCCCTAAAAGTTGAAATAACAGGCTGATATTAATAAAAAATCATATTATTATGTATAAATAAATGAGTAAATCTTTCCATAATAAAGCCGATAGAATACAAAATGACGGCATATTGAATACTTAAAGCTGTATGTCAGAAGCTATTTAATCTACTGAATCAGTTTTGGTCTCGAATGTTAGTGGATTTAATCTAGTTTGAAAATTTATAGAATAATTCTGGTCGAAAACGTGCTTCTTCATGGTAAAAATTGAGATAAGTTTTTGGGATGTTATTGGTGAACCGTTGTGGAAAAAGGGTTTTGAAACTGATTCCCATTCCATACAAGAACAAAGACAACCATTTATTGACAATGTTACTGACTAAAATATTTTTTTCAATTTTAAATTGAACCTGTCGAAATGTCGACTAATTTAAGTTTAAGTATTTAGAATATACATTCTTATTTATGTTAATCTTTTTTTTTTTTTTTTAGAAAAATATTTCATAATTAATGAGGAGATGATTAAAAGCACAAAAAGGTTCTTAACGCTCAAGGTAAAGAATAAATACTATTCTTTACACTTAACGTAAAGAATTGTGTATGAAGAGCATGCTTTCATTACATGTTAAGACTTGATGTGATTTTCGAGGACATTTCTGTTTGTCACTCTCAAATTTTTGTCTCCACACCAAACTTAAAGTTTTCGATCAAGTAAAGATACCAAAAGAATGAGAAAATTTTGTGTTCTACCGAAATACAATACAAGTGTAATTAACTAAAATAACAAATACTTCCCACTACTAAATCCAAGGGTGTTAAATGCAATGAAAGAGATCGAGCTTACAAGCTGAAATCGTGTAGTCCTAGTTCCTTCTTGGAGATATCAGACACAGGAGCTAGTTTCGGCCTGGCCGAAGATTCGGCCATTTTTAGCCGATACAGAAACTGCGGCAGAAACCAGGTTTTTCGGCCGAAACTGGCCGAAACCGAAACCAAAACCGAAACTTCGGTCGGTCACTATTTTTTAACATTTTTTTTTATCTTACTTTATTTTTTTTAATTTTAAAAGTACTTACTGTAACACTTATGTGGGTAAAAAAATATTTATTGAACAAAAATATACATTTATCAATGCCAACGAATTCATAAAACCTAAATACTTGAGCAGGTTACAAAAATGATAACGTTATAACACACAATCATATGACTTGAGCTAAACAGTCAAGACACAGACTTATACTAACTCGTTCAGTCACTCGCTCCTTATATATAATCGTAGATGGTCAGGTCTGGAATGTTCCAGAACAATGTGGACAGTTCTACGTCTTCGTGGACCAGGCTCGAATGATCTGGACCCAAACAGTTCGTTCCAACTGCTTATTTTGTTCCAACAACGGTCTGGGATTTGAAATCATATGTTTTTTTTTTTTTTAACCGACTTCGAACGAAAGAGGAGGTTACTCAATTCGATACGTATGTGACTTTTTTTTTTTTTTGTGCCTTTTTTTTTTTTTTTTCTATGTATGTTCACCGATTACTCAGAGATGGGTGGACCAATTGGAACGAAACCTTTTGCATCTTGCAGAGTATTTTCCCAAGGTGGTCCCATTTAAACCTTTTTGGGGTTCCTAATTTATTTAAGAAGTTGTCGGGAAAAAAACATGAAAATAATTATTTAATTATCGCTTAAATTGTTTACTTATTGGAAAAACATATGGCATATATAACATAAGGTATGCTCCAACAAGCTTTTAAAACTAATTGATAGCTAACAAATCCCAATATTGTATTACTGCTGGACAGAGTTGGGCACTATCCGAGTAAAAAAGTACTAGTTTCGGATACTAGATACTTAGTTACAGATACATTTTTACTCGGATACTGTACTCGAATCCCTCCAAAATTTTCAAATGTATCCGAGTACTTCTCGTATCTGTCAGATTCGGATACAGTGACTACTCGTATCTGTCCGGACAGATACCCGAGTATCTGTGAGTACTTCGGTATTTAGTTATTTATTTCCGGATACTATTTCGGATATTTCTACTTCTGGGGCTGGGTTGTTTACAATTCCATTATTATTCTAATATTCTATTAAAATTATAAACAAATTATTAGTATTAAGCCGTCAACATTTTATCGCTTCGAAATAAGGGTGCAATATCCAAAGCGTTAATTTTGACAAAAAGTAGTAATTTAAAAAAAATATATAGGAATATTCCATTGTGAAAATTATTTACTTTTTTATCTTTTCGGATTTTTAAAATTGTAAACTACTGTGATGATAATAGTGGCTTATAATTGGAAAATACTACCGATTTTAAAATTCGATGCTGGTGGGGGGGACATTTTATTAACTTTCCGTTTTCTTCGAGATGAGTCTTTATGGTAACGGCAGATTTTGAAAATAGTAACATTTTTAAAATTTGGTTGGGGAGGGCGTTACTACGATTTTTTTTTTAACTTCTGATTAATTTGTTATGAGTGTCAGTCTCTATTTTTACGTGTTCGTAGATTTTGAAAAAGTATTAATTTTTAAATTCAATCTTGGTGGTGGTGGCGGTCGGGGGGGGAGGGGTATTCCTCATTCCACAACTTTAAATTCACGGAATATTTTGAAATGTGGGAATATTCTTCATGTTTACCTAAGCATATTATATCATGACCAGGTAACCATTAACATTAATATTTATTTTAAAGTTCGAGTGGGGATGGGCCTATAATATTGAAAACGGTAACATTTTCGAATTTCTTTTAAACGGGTGTCCATTACTATGTTATGGACGGTATTTTTGAAAAAAATATTCGTTTTGTATTTTAATAGGGGTGGAGAGGGGGGGAGGGCGCACTATAAAGAAGTTAGATTTTCGGAGTTCTTTCACACAGAGGTCCTTTTTGTCTCTATAGGAGTCGGCTAATAATAAAATTAAGGAGCTCGTTCTACACACAATTTGATATTCTACTACTATTACTGGTTTTTATTTGGAGTATCCCTCTTCAAATGGTAGGCTTTGAAACATGAGCGTCATTCATTTTTCCGCTAAAATGGCAAATATTAGAAAATATGATACGGTTTTTGGCGAAGAGTCTTATCCCATTTTATCTTTAAGAAACTAATTCGACGCAAATTTCAAGCCCTCTTAAATTAAAGAGAACTCGTATTTCTCTGCGATGAATTGTTTTTGAGTTATAAGCAAAAAATTGAAAGAAGTTCGAAAATTTCTATTTAGTTTGCATATAAAATTTGATGGCAACCTAAGTGAAGTGGCGGACGTTCACATTTGTTGTCTATGAAATGAATACTTTCAGCTTTTTTGATCAAAAACTTTCCTCAAACCTGACACTTTTTTCGGCCCTCAACTCCCGGACTATGAAGATGATGATTAAATTTTAATCATGTAATTATTAATTTAGATATTAACAACAAGAAGTAACAAAATAATGGATAGCTAATCTAACTGATGGTATGTTGATATGACTAAAATTATACGTGAATATTGGAATAAGTAGCTGGTTAGAATGACAAAATAAAATCTGATATTTACCTTGTTAAGTCCACAGTAATGCACAAACTGAGGGAAAATTTGTGTGAGAGGAGGGGGGGAGGGTTAATTTGCCGACTTCAAAAGGTTTATTACGGGGAAACCCAATGCTTTTGAAGTGAAAGGGTACACAACGACAAAGTGTAAAATAGAAATAAATAAGGAATTGTAAAATTAACAATACAGATGATACAGTAAAGAAATTGTTTATATCTGGACCCAATAATACGATAAAAACTGAGAGTACACACAAGGTAACAATGTATATAAAAAATGAAAAAAAGTATGTAAAAAAGAAGTGATATAATAATATAGAGCTACATCGATAGTAGCGGATACCTATGAAATCAAAACTAGGATTTGAGGACGCGGAAGATGTTAGAGTAAGTAGATGAAATTATCCCTTTATCTAGGTCATAGATTACAGTATCATTTTCCCCTGATGGATAAATATGGATTTTGAGAGGAGTCGTTTATCATGATTAGGTACAGTAGCTAATACGGAGGGGTTCTCAAAATGAAAATAATGGTTATAGTACAGGAGCCAGATGCAACAAATCTCACCCATAGAACATACACCTAAAAATTTCAGCATTTTTAGAAACCACAGAGTCAAGTGCGAAACCGACAGTCTGGCAGCGATAAAATTCTTACTAATGCCTTAAAAATTAATTTGAATAATTAATTTTTTTCATAAAAATTCACCCATAAAACATACGGATGAAATATGGCTTAATCGTTAGGTTTTTATTTCTGTAGAAAGGGAAAATCCTCTGGCAGCGATAAAACTCTTACTAGTACCTACCAGAAGCGCGCGAGAATCACAAAAACTCACCCATAAAACATACGATTCATTCTTGTGCCAATTTATTCAAAAAGGTTCCTAAACACGAAATTCGGTCGTCTGGCTGGTTAAAAATTCTTACTAATACCCGCCAGACGCGTTTATAAGTTAAAAAATCGTTCCGATCCAGGTGAACGTTTGCCTTATTTTTCCATTTAATTTTTATTTATGAGCATTTCTAAATGTTCTAAGAAATCATTTTTAGGGGCTTAACATTCATATTTAGCAAAAATAATTATTACTATCGATGCTAATTATTTATATCGGACTTAAAAAGCATACTACCAAGCATTATTTCTTGGGACGAAGAGGACTTATTGTCCAGTCCATGTATTTTTGTTGCTCCAAAATAACTTCCTGTATGATCATTGATTAGTCAATGTGAATACATAAATGTAATGTTTTAAGCAAATTCTTTGTAGTATTGAAGTCACCTTTTAAAAGTTATTTTTTTATTGATTCGCCAGATTTTCCTAGAATTTACGTTTAAAATGTTTAATTAATTATAAGTACTTCTTTGAGTAGATTTAATGTACAAATTTTCATTCTGTCATAAAAAGAAATATTGTTCTAAAAATATTAAAAAACAAAAACAAACTATTTTATTATGAAATGTGAAAAACCGGAATCATATAAATAATGCCCAGGTCTGCTTGTGTGTACTCTCAGTTTTATCTAATTATTGAGTCCAGATATGAACAATTTGTATACTGTACCATCTATTGTATATTGCTAGTTTTACAATTCCTTATCTTAAGTTTACACCTGATCGTTGTGTACCCTTTCACTTCAAAAGGGTTGGGTTTCCCCGCAGTAAACCCTTTGAAGTCGGCAATTTAACCTGTCCTACCTCTACCCTTATAATTTTGCCCTAGTCTCTGCAACACTCTTTACTCAGAAATGAAAACAGGAGTTTTTTTATCATTGAAATATTCATTTTCAATTTCACTATCTTTTACATGATTATCTTTGTAAAGTACCTATGTCAATGCTAACACACCATCAGTTTGATGAGGTTTCCATTATTTTGTTACTTCTTGTTGTTACCAGCCTATGCGACAATGACAAAGATTCCTTAGTCATTTTTAAGTTAAAAAGATAAAAAGTTGAATAAATTATTAAAATGTAAGATAGTATAAATGTTTTTCCATATAATTTAATTGATTTGTAAAAAAATTGAAATAGTTTGTGAATTGCATTTTATTATCTCAAATAAACTGTTCCTGATTCTTTTTGATTTATAGCGTCTCCATTTTAGATAGGAATGTTTCAATTCATATCTACTCTTATTGTGTGTTTCTTTATATTTTGATTATAATAAAACGTACTATAATAAAATTTATGTGCAACTAATATAGACCCTCACAACGAAATAATCAGAAGTTAAAAAAAATTGCGTAGTAGCCCCGCACCAAATTTTAAAATTGTAAATATTTTCGAAATCTGCTCCCCCAATATCTTAAACGCTCATCCCGAAGAAATCCTCCCTCGCTGCATCGAATTTTAAAATTGATTCCATTCACCAAATCCATACCCGTATGAGCCCTCATTTAGTGTATATTAACAAAAATATAAATTCTATTCGTATTAATTTTAGAAGTTACAATTTTCTCTTAAAGGTGGACCCCACAAAATATAGTAATTTTAAAATTATTTCTATTTTCAAAAGTTAAGCCAGCCTAACCATAATTATGCTTCTTTATTGTGAAGAAATAGAAAAAAAAATTTTCCGTTTGAATATTATTAATTTTAAATAATTACAATTTTAAAAGTATGATTATTTTTAAAATTTTCGATAGGATCCTTATTTCGAAAACATAAAATGTTGTCAGCCTAATAATAATAAAAAAGTTTAATAACAACATTTTAAATATTCCTAACGTCAGAAGTAGAAGTATCCGTAAAACATTAATACTTTTTCAAAATCTACGAACGCGTAAACATAGATATAGACAGACAATCATAACAAATTAATCAGAAGTTAAAAAAAAAATCGTAGAAAAGCTCTCCCCAACCAAATTTTAAAAATGTTACTATTTTCAAAATCTGCCGTTACCATAAAGACTCTTCTCGAAGAAAACGGAAAGTTAATAAAATGTCCCCCCCCCCCCCACCAGCATCGAATTTTAAAATCGGTAGTATTTTCCAATTATAATCCACTATTATCATCACAGTAGTTTACAATATTAAAAATCTGAAAAAATAAAAAAAGAAAATAATTTTATATTCCTATCGTTTTTTTTTTAAATTATTACTTTTTGTCAAAATTAACGCTTTGGATATTGCACCCTTATTTCGAAGCGATAAAATGTTGACGGCTTAATACTAATAATTTGTTTATAATTTTAATAGAATATTAGAATAATAATGGAATTGTAAACAACCCAGCCCCAGAAGTAGAAATATCCGAAATAGTATCCGGAAAAAAATAACTAAATACCGAAGTACTCACAGATACTCGGGTATCTGTCCGGACAGATACGAGTAGTCACTGTATCCGAATCTGACAGATACGAGAAGTACTCGGATCCTTCGGAATCCGTCCGTACGGATACGGATACTATCTGTATCTGCTCTCATGAGTACTTTCCACAGCTACAGTATCCGATATCTGTATCTGCAGATACAATTTGCCCATCTCTGCTGCTGGATGAATCAAATGGGAAAACCAACCAATCAAATTCAGAATCAAAAGAGTGGGGGGAGAACATGAGCAGTCTGTTAGTTATCAATGTGTTTTACGTGCTTGTTGGAACAAACCTATACATAACCTTTACTAATTTTTCAACATTAGATTTAAATGAAGATATAAATATCAGGAGAATATAATATCGCTGTCGTTTTCTGTAGCGATATTAGCATAAATAATAGATAGATATATATTCACCGATAACAGTAAACCTTCTTAATTTAGATCTAATCAACGGTTGGACCCCATAATCATAAGACAACAAATATATATATTCGTGGAATTCCAAGAAAGACTGAGTATTTAATCGGTAATCGTTTTAAAGCAGAATTTAAGACTTCTTCAAGTTCCCAAAGGATCGTTTAAATTTAAAATCGTAGCTATTATTGATTTAAATTAGATTTTGATTTCTATCTTTTATTGACTATGCACATTAAAAAAGAATACAATAATTCCTGGAAAAGCTCATTTTCAGTTGACTTAATAAAGGATTCAGATACCTCTGTCTTCTTCCGGATACACTCGGTTACTGTTGAATATCTTGCCGGAGGTCTTGTGCCGATCCTTTAAGGGTGACACTTCTGTTATGTTATCCGGATTACTAGTATCGGTTTTTAAATTTGTTTCTACAAATATCGAGGATTTTGCTGGTGTTCATCCATCAATAAAAACTACAAAATAAAACTTGATAACTACCCCAAAAACAACCTCATTTTATGAAAGTCCCCTCAGCAAAAATTTGGCAGTCATGGAAATGATTGTTAAAAATGATGATAAATGCTACGCCACTAGAATTGAAGCAACATTGTTTAGCAATTTATTTTCTGAATAATGTTTTATTACGAAGGATATAGTTCACAGTACTTCGGTAATAAATTTAGTCAAAAAATCATCGAAAGGAATTACGAACATAATTGAATCAACCTTTGGAATTAAGTCAGTAGTCTAATACGGAGAATAATAATATCCTTCGTAATAATAAATTAACCATATGTGAGTCCCAAACCCTGTTGCTTCTATCCTAGCGGGGCAGTATCGATAAATTTTATGGTTGCCCCTTTTTTTGCAACGACTTCTATCCAATGATGTAATCCAATGAAGTCGGGTATAATATCGCCATAGTTTTCAGAAGGATATTCAAGCAATCAAAATTTAAAAATTACTTTCAAATTTACTATTGGTCATATTAGCATCCTCATCGATTCTCCATTAACGATATCATGTCTAAAACCGGCCAAAATCTCGACTGTTCAATGACTTATCTACTTCATCTTGGAATGGCCGTATTCATGGATTTATGTATTTATGTATATTTAACTCAACACATCTCGGAACACTGATTCTCTACATAAATGACAAGTATTGACGACATTTAGCAAAGGAAAAATATTGTCATTGTGGAAAAACATTTTATGTGTTCCCTTCCCAATTGAACATTGATCTTTTAAAAAAAAAAAAAAAAAATCCATTTATAATCCTAAAAAGTAGTGTGTTGAAAGTTGTGTAATACACGCACCGCTTTCCCACTCTTCTGTGTGTATTCATAAAATTGAAAAGGTAAAGTGTATTTCATAATAATTTTATACAATTATTGTATAATAAAAAGACCTGGGAAAGACAAACGTGGTAGAGCGTAAAAAGATTTCGAAATTTTTAAACCAACGTTTATTTTATCAACGACCAATTACCAACGAAATTTTAGAACCATCGTACGGTTTTCTACATTTGTTATCTTCTCCAACTAAAAATTGTGAAATAAAAAACATTTTATAAAAAAATATTAAACCGACTTCGAAACCTAGGAACCAGTAAAAATAAATTCACTGAAAAGTATGAAATAATTACCTTCTGATTTTTATGAATACACAGCAAAGTTGAAAATGGTATATAAAGTGGAAAAGTGCAATAAGACGAATAATTTTATTTTGATTTGTACAAATACACACTAATTGTTAATAAAAATTATTAAATTTAAATATTAAATACTATGTTCAATACAACACAATCTTTTCGGAGGCGGCGCAAAATTTAAAATTTTTTACACTAGACATTAGGAAAATCTTCTACATGGATCTTCTTTTCCCAGCTATTGATTTCAATGCCTACTAATGGGATTGTATCAGTAACATGTTATTTCTATTTTGCGCCGCCTCCGAAAAGATTGTGTTGTATTGAACATAGTATTTAATATTTAAATTTAATAATTTTTATTAACAATTAGTGTGTATTTGTACAAATCAAAATAAAATTATTCGTCTTATTGCACTTTTCCACTTTATATACCATTTTCAACTTTGCTGTGTATTCATAAAAATCAGAAGGTAATTATTTCATACTTTTCAGTGAATTTATTTTTACTGGTTCCTAGGTTTCGAAGTCGGTTTAATATTTTTTTATAAAATGTTTTTTATTTACTTTCACTTACCTATATATGTAATATATAGTAAGTGGAAGTATTGCGATCGTGAAAAATTTCGACTTCCGGTTTTCAACGGAAATACACGTTTTGGGGTCCCCTGAGTCGAAATGACCAAGTCCCTCGAAATGGTCTGTGTGTGTGTGTGTCTGTGTGTGTGTGTGTGTGTGTGTGTGTGTGTGTGTGTGTGTGTGTGTGTGTGTGTGTGTGTGTGTGTGTGTGTGTGTGTGTGTATGTGAACAGACTAGCTCAAGAATTATAAACCGTGCGAACTTGAAATTGGGTATTTAGTGTAGGTATATGCCCGCGATGTGACAGCAAAAATTTCATCAAAATTGCTCAAAGGGAGGGGGTACTTTATTTAATAACTTTTTAGGTTTTTTTCGATTTTCTCAAAAACGGCTCCAACGATTTTGATTAAACTGAGTATTTCATCTATTTATATGCCCGAGATATGACTGTAAAAATTTCATCAAAATTGATTAACCGGAGGGGGGACTTTACTTAATAAATTTTGTAACATTTTCACGTGTTTTTTTTATTTACTCTAAATCGGCTTTAACGATTTTGATCAAACTGGGTATTTGATGTATTTATATGCCCGAGATATGACTGTAAAAATTTCATCAAAATTGATTAACCGGAGGGGGGACTTTACTTAATAAATTTTGTAACATTTTCACGTGTTTTTTTGATTTTCTCAAAAACGGCTCTAACGATTTTGATTAAACTTAGTATTTGATCTACGTATATGCCCGAGATATGTCTGTAAAAATTTCATCAAAATTGATCAACCGCAGGGGGCACTTTACTTAATAAATTTTGTATCATTTTTACGTGCTTTTTTTATTTACTCAAAAACGGTTTTCACGATTGTGACCAAACTGGGTATTTGATGTATGTATATGCCAAATATGTGATAGCCAACATTTCATCAAAATTGATCAACCGAAGGGGGGACTTTACTTAATAAATTTTGTATCATTTTCACGGGGTTTTTTATTTACTCAAAAACGGCTTTAACGATTAATAAAAATAAGATATGAATGTAGAAAAATGTGTGATTTTGGGAAATGATATCTAACAAAACACGTCAATTTCTTATCTAAGTAAGTTGGTAAGTGAAAGTTGTGTGTTGCGCGCACGCACAAGATTTTTTATTTAACGATTTAACGTTACAGTACTGTTTTGGGAAATATAAGACCTAAAACTTAACCTCTCAGCATAATTTAAGCATAACACTCAGGAGGGGCGGATCCGGCACGAAATATGGGGGGATCATCAACTACTTGTCTCATAATCACGTGGCTGACAGCACTGTTTTCTAATGATATTATTACCTTGTATTAAGAACGGCTGAGATCTAAACAACCTAAAGTTTTAGGTTTAGGGCGTAGTAACTACATTATTGGATTATTTTATTCAAAATAAAAATATTTGAAGGGGGTTCATGACCTCTGTGTGTCCCTCTTTGGATCCTAACCACTTTGTGCCAGTGGGAGTCCTACATTTTGCCTATCCAGGTGAAATTAGGAAAGGGATCTTAGGAACATCATACATGCTCGGGACCTCCATCTTACGTCCTATCCGAAGGCTAAGGATTGTTTATAAAGGATTTTATAATAATTTATCGAAAAAATTAACATCGAACTACATCTAGCTCAAGCTACCTAACTACATCAGAAATTAGGTTATGTTTCTGGAAATTTTGAATGAAGCTGGTTTTAAAGCAAACTTGGTGATTAATGATTATTTTCAATGTAGAACAAACACTGAACAAACAAAAATATCATTTTATTTGTTTTACTTCCATTAAAAAATCCTAGGGCCACCGCTGGGCGCGAACCTCCGACCTTTAGTATTGTAGGTTCAGAGCGTTTTTACCAACGTTTATTTAACGTTTGTTTATTCAAGTTTTGTTAATATTATTTTTTAAGTCGTTATGAAGGTATGTTTATCATACCCTACAAACCCCAACACAAAATGTCTTAGTAAACCACAAAATGGAGATGATACACGTACCTCTCCGGTTAAGGTACTTTTATAAAAAGAAAAGGAAAATTACATATAAAAAAGAAAAAGAAAATTTGTTCTTACATATAAAAAAGTATGTTTCTGCGTAAAAACTCAAGTGCATATCGATAGTTCTGAACTAGTTGAAACAAATTTATAGCAGATTCCACGTAAGTGAGTAACCTGTTTCCAAGGACAGCGGAAGTCGACCATCTTCTTTACGGTAAATTATCCAAAGAGCAAATAAAATAGTTTCCTTATCTCGATGCCTTCTCATCCTCTTTCCATGGGCAGGATGAGGGGGAGCAGCTGCCCCTGGAAGGCTGGGTGCAATAATTTTTTAAGCTTTTAAGGCGGGAAGCAGTAATAGAATATTTTTTTTCAAGCAAATAATTGTAATTACTTAGTTGATAAAGCACTGTTATAATTATACATAATGTTGGTTTCATTCACCTTTTCCACGGTAAGATGTTACAAGCTGAACGACCCCCCCCCCTTAGTTTTGATCCTGGGTACGCCCTTGCCTCTTTCCCTTCTAATATACCTCATCACTCATTATTAGGGATCGGATTTTACATATTTTTTATGACCTCAGAATTTTCATTAGAAAGCCCAAAATAATCGATTTATGGCATTTCGAATCGTTTAAAGTCATTTTTATTTTACAAATTTTTACATATTCCGTTTATATCTTTTAATTTAATATTAAAATAAGGGGTCACCTGTGGTATGGTGGTTAGCATGGCAACCTACAATACTAAAGGTCGCAGGTTCGCGCCCAGCGGTGGCCCTAGGATTTTTTAATGGGAGTAAAAAATCCTTAGCTATGCCGTCCCTCGAATAGGACGTGAAATGGAGGTCCCGATCCTGTTCGATGTCAGGTACTCGTTAAAGATCCCTATCCTAATTATACCTGGATAGGAAAAATTTAGGACTTCCACTGTAGCCTTAGTGGCATTAAGTGACGTTATATAGTGATGTTAGCGCTAGTGCCACTTTTGATTTGGGTTTTTCCTAAGTGACAGGAGTTGTTTATGATACTAGTGTAATTTGTGAAACGTTGTAAATCGTCTCCTATTTTTTACTTTCACTTACCTATATATGAAATATATAGTAAGTGGAAGTATTGCGATCGTGAAAATTTTCGACTTCCGGTTTTCAACGGAAATACACGTTTTGGGGTCCCCTGAGTCCAAATAACCAAGTCCCACAAAATGGTCTGTGTGTGTGTGTGTGTGTGTGTGTGTGTGTGTGTGTGTGTGTCTGTGTGTCTGTGTGTGTGTGTGTGAACAGACTAGCTCAAAAACTATAAACCGTGCGAACCTGAAATTGGGTATTTAGAGTATGTATAAGCCCGCGATGTGACAGCATAAATTTCATCAAATATGCTCAAAGGGAGGGGGTACTTTATTTAATAACTTTTTATGTTTTTTTCGATTTTCTCAAAAACGGCTCTAACGATTTTGATTAAACTGAGTATTTGATCTATATATATGCTTGAAATATGACTGTAAAAATTTCATCAAAATTGATCAACCGGAGGGGGGACTTTACTTAGTAAATTTTGTATCATTTTCACATGTTTTTTTTATTTACTCAAAAAGGGTTTTAACGATTTTGATCAAACTTGGTATTTGATGTATTTATATGCCAAAGATGTGATGACCAACATTTCATCACAATTGATCAACCGGAGGGGGGACTTTACTTAATAAATTTTGTATCATTTTCACGGGTTTTTTTATTTACTCAAAAACGGCTTTAACGATTAACAAAAATAAGAAATGAATGTAGAAAAATGTGTGACTTTGGAAAATGATATTTAGCAAAACACGTCAATTTCTAATCTAAGTAAGTTGGTAAGTGAAAGTTGTGTGTTGCGCGCACGCACCAGATTTTTTATTTTTCAGATACTATAAAATATATTGATAATGGAGATTTTTTCTTTATCATAAGCTAGCTTTGAGTGAGTCAGCCATATTGGTTCGCTTAACGTCACGTGAAGTATAAATGGCTGTTCGCTTCACGTCGGTACGACAAGGATCGAAGGAGAACTTGTTCGAAGGTGTGGTTCATAAGGTGTAAAGGCACCTTAAGGCACTCACTAATGACGAGAGTTGATCAATTTATTTACGCCTGAAATAAACCGCACACTCACATAACGAGTAATAGCACTTCGTAAAAAACATTAAATCTTTTATTTTTTGTCGATTATCCTCTATGAAAGTATCTGGGGGTAGGCCTGAGTAGATTTTTGGTAGGTAACCCTGGTTTTTTTTTAAATAATAAAAAAAGTAGCTTACCGACGGATCGTGACCTAAAATCCGTCACGATGTTGTCAGTAATTTTCACATCTTATTACAAGTATGCCAAAATAGAAGTGTATTTTGTTTTGTTTTGGAAACTAATTTATACCAGTTCGTAGCCTGGTAGTGAGTGCCTTAGAGTTAAAGAACAATACAAAATTTAGCCTGGTTCAACCATGTAGGTACTTTGTCAGCTCGATATTGTAGACCTTTAGTTATTTTATTTCCAAAATAATAAAATAAGGACTGTCGGTGTTACCTTAACGATTTGTGAAGAAGAATGTAACCTGGACTAAGATATTTCAGATTTGAATGAATCAGAACGATGAAATATTCGGTTATTTGTTTTTGAAATTTAATAGTACACTTTAATACATATTTAATTTTTAAATTTATTTTATAATTTACTAGCTGTATATCCCGGTTTCACCCGGAGAATTTCATTTTTTAAATCTATAAAGTGAGACTTTTATCGACTCAAACGGTCGATTTCGTAAAAATCAATGTAAAGCGAGATGAAAACCATTATTATAACAATAAAGAATATACCCAGAGATCGGCTGAAATTATGCAATTTTAATATGGACAGGTGTTCGCATATGGTCTGAAAGAACCACTGAGCAAAATTTGGGAGAATTTAGGACAAACGGTATGGATTTCTATAAAGAACAAACAGAATTTCATCTTTATATACATAGATTATAGCTGTATATAAAGAAACGGTCGATTTCTTAAAAAAAAAAACATTGTAAAGTGAGATCATTATGATTTTTATAAGAGTAAAGAATATCAGCTGAAGATCGGCTGAAGTTATGCAATTTTAATATAGGTGTTCGCATCTGGTATGAAAGAACCACTGAGCGAAATCTGGAGAATTAAGAATATCAGCTGAAGATCGGCTGAAGTTATGCAATTTTAATATGGACAGGTGTTCGCACCTGGTCTGAAAGAACCACTGAGCGAAATTTGGAGAATTTAGGACAAACGGTATGGATTTCTATAAAGAACAAATAAACAAACAAACAAACAGAATTTCAACTTTATTGATATAGATTGATATTTTATTTTATTTTAATTTATAATTTCAGAATAATACATTTAACAATAATTGTATATGGCCATCGAATCAGCTGATTGTCTATATATTGCTGACAGGCGCGGATATACGAATAAAGTGAAAAAAAACAATAATTATTAATATAATTATTCCATTATATACATTTTACTTAAGTAGTTACATTTTATTTTTATTTTATTTTATTTTTATAAACACTTAGTCAGAAACGTTTGGTTGGCTATTATTTATTGATTCATGCTTAAGTTCAATCGTTTAGAAAAATTAAAATGAAATAAGTCGCTTCCAGAATTATTTCCACCTTGATTAGAGATTCGTCACACTGTGTTACTCCCCCCCACCCCCCCATATTTTTGGTCTTTCCAATTTTTACTTTCACTTACCTATATATGAAATATATAGTAAGTGGAAGTATTGCGATCGTGAAAAAATTCGACTTCCGGTTTTCAACGGAAATACACGTTTTGGGGTCCCCTGAGTCGAAATGACCAAGTCCCGCGAAATGGTCTGTGTGTGTGTCTGTGTGTCTGTGTGTCTGTGTCTGTGCGTGTGTGTGTGAACAGACTAGCTCAAAAACTATAAACCGTGCGATCCTGAAATTGGGCATTTAGTGTAAGTATATGCCCACGATGTGACAGCATAAATTTCATCAAAATTACTTAAAGGGAGGAGGTACTTTACTTAATAACTTTTTAGGGTTTTTTCGATTTTCTCAAAAACGGCTCTAACGATTTTGATTAAACTGAGTATTTCATCTATTTATATGCCCGAGATATGACTGTAAAAATTTCATCAAAATTGATTAACCGGAGGGGGGACTTTACTTAATACATTTTGTAACATTTTCACGTGTTTTTTTATTTACTCTAAATCGGCTTTAACGATTTTGATCAAACTGGGTATTTGATGTATGTATATGCCCAAGATATGACTGTTAAAATTTCATTAAAATTGATTAACCGGAGGGGGGACTTTACTTAATAAATTTTGTATCATTTTCAGGTGTTTTTTTATTTACTCAAAAATGGTTTTAACGATTTTGATCAAACTTGGTATTTAATGTATTTATATGCCCGAGATATGACTGTAAAACTTTCATCAAAATTGATCTACGGGAGGGGGGACTTTACTTAGTAAATTTTGTATCATTTTCACATGTTTTTTTTATTTACTCAAAAAGGGTTTTAACGATTTTGATCAAACTTGGTATTTGATGTATTTATATGCCAAAGATGTGATGACCAACATTTCATCACAATTGATCAACCGGAGGGGGGACTTTACTTAATAAATTTTGTATCATTTTCACGGGTTTTTTTATTTACTCAAAAACGGCTTTAACGATTAACAAAAATAAGAAATGAATGTAGAAAAATGTGTGACTTTGGAAAATGATATTTAGCAAAACACGTCAATTTCTAATCTAAGTAAGTTGGTAAGTGAAAGTTGTGTGTTGCGCGCACGCACCAGATTTTTTATTTTTCAGATACTATAAAATATATTGATAATGGAGATTTTTTCTTTATCATAAGCTAGCTTTGAGTGAGTCAGCCATATTGGTTCGCTTAACGTCACGTGAAGTATAAATGGCTGTTCGCTTCACGTCGGTACGACAAGGATCGAAGGAGAACTTGTTCGAAGGTGTGGTTCATAAGGTGTAAAGGCACCTTAAGGCACTCACTAATGACACATTTACGCCTGAAATAAACCGCACACTCACATAACGAGTAATAGCACTTCGTAAAAAACATTAAATCTTTTATTTTTTGTCGATTATCCTCTATGAAAGTATCTGGGGGTAGGCCTGAGTAGATTTTTGGTAGGTAACCCTGGTTTTTTTTTAAATAATAAAAAAAGTAGCTTACCGACGGATCGTGACCTAAAATCCGTCACGATGTTGTCAGTAATTTTCACATCTTATTACAAGTATGCCAAAATAGAAGTGTATTTTGTTTTGTTTTGGAAACTAATTTATACCAGTTCGTAGCCTGGTAGTGAGTGCCTTAGAGTTAAAGAACAATACAAAATTTAGCCTGGTTCAACCATGTAGGTACTTTGTCAGCTCGATATTGTAGACCTTTAGTTATTTTATTTCCAAAATAATAAAATAAGGACTGTCGGTGTTACCTTAACGATTTGTGAAGAAGAATGTAACCTGGACTAAGATATTTCAGATTTGAATGAATCAGAACGATGAAATATTCGGTTATTTGTTTTTGAAATTTAATAGTACACTTTAATACATATTTAATTTTTAAATTTATTTTATAATTTACTAGCTGTATATCCCGGTTTCACCCGGAGAATTTCATTTTTTAAATCTATAAAGTGAGACTTTTATCGACTCAAACGGTCGATTTCGTAAAAATCAATGTAAAGCGAGATGAAAACCATTATTATAACAATAAAGAATATACCCAGAGATCGGCTGAAATTATGCAATTTTAATATGGACAGGTGTTCGCATATGGTCTGAAAGAACCACTGAGCAAAATTTGGGAGAATTTAGGACAAACGGTATGGATTTCTATAAAGAACAAACAGAATTTCATCTTTATATACATAGATTATAGCTGTATATAAAGAAACGGTCGATTTCTTAAAAAAAAAAAACATTGTAAAGTGAGATCATTATGATTTTTATAAGAGTAAAGAATATCAGCTGAAGATCGGCTGAAGTTATGCAATTTTAATATAGGTGTTCGCATCTGGTATGAAAGAACCACTGAGCGAAATCTGGAGAATTAAGAATATCAGCTGAAGATCGGCTGAAGTTATGCAATTTTAATATGGACAGGTGTTCGCACCTGGTCTGAAAGAACCACTGAGCGAAATTTGGAGAATTTAGGACAAACGGTATGGATTTCTATAAAGAACAAATAAACAAACAAACAAACAGAATTTCAACTTTATTGATATAGATTGATATTTTATTTTATTTTAATTTATAATTTCAGAATAATACATTTAACAATAATTGTATATGGCCATCGAATCAGCTGATTGTCTATATATTGCTGACAGGCGCGGATATACGAATAAAGTGAAAAAAAACAATAATTATTAATATAATTATTCCATTATATACATTTTACTTAAGTAGTTACATTTTATTTTTATTTTATTTTATTTTTATAAACACTTAGTCAGAAACGTTTGGTTGGCTATTATTTATTGATTCATGCTTAAGTTCAATCGTTTAGAAAAATTAAAATGAAATAAGTCGCTTCCAGAATTATTTCCACCTTGATTAGAGATTCGTCACACTGTGTTACTCCCCCCCACCCCCCCATATTTTTGGTCTTTCCAATTTTTACTTTCACTTACCTATATATGAAATATATAGTAAGTGGAAGTATTGCGATCGTGAAAAAATTCGACTTCCGGTTTTCAACGGAAATACACGTTTTGGGGTCCCCTGAGTCGAAATGACCAAGTCCCGCGAAATGGTCTGTGTGTGTGTCTGTGTGTCTGTGTGTCTGTGTCTGTGCGTGTGTGTGTGAACAGACTAGCTCAAAAACTATAAACCGTGCGATCCTGAAATTGGGCATTTAGTGTAAGTATATGCCCACGATGTGACAGCATAAATTTCATCAAAATTACTTAAAGGGAGGAGGTACTTTACTTAATAACTTTTTAGGGTTTTTTCGATTTTCTCAAAAACGGCTCTAACGATTTTGATTAAACTGAGTATTTCATCTATTTATATGCCCGAGATATGACTGTAAAAATTTCATCAAAATTGATTAACCGGAGGGGGGACTTTACTTAATACATTTTGTAACATTTTCACGTGTTTTTTTATTTACTCTAAATCGGCTTTAACGATTTTGATCAAACTGGGTATTTGATGTATGTATATGCCCGAGATATGACTGTAAAACTTTCATCAAAATTGATCTACGGGAGGGGGGACTTTACTTAGTAAATTTTGTATCATTTTCACATGTTTTTTTTATTTACTCAAAAAGGGTTTTAACGATTTTGATCAAACTTGGTATTTGATGTATTTATATGCCAAAGATGTGATGACCAACATTTCATCACAATTGATCAACCGGAGGGGGGACTTTACTTAATAAATTTTGTATCATTTTCACGGGTTTTTTTATTTACTCAAAAACGGCTTTAACGATTAACAAAAATAAGAAATGAATGTAGAAAAATGTGTGACTTTGGAAAATGATATTTAGCAAAACACGTCAATTTCTAATCTAAGTAAGTTGGTAAGTGAAAGTTGTGTGTTGCGCGCACGCACCAGATTTTTTATTTTTCAGATACTATAAAATATATTGATAATGGAGATTTTTTCTTTATCATAAGCTAGCTTTGAGTGAGTCAGCCATATTGGTTCGCTTAACGTCACGTGAAGTATAAATGGCTGTTCGCTTCACGTCGGTACGACAAGGATCGAAGGAGAACTTGTTCGAAGGTGTGGTTCATAAGGTGTAAAGGCACCTTAAGGCACTCACTAATGACACATTTACGCCTGAAATAAACCGCACACTCACATAACGAGTAATAGCACTTCGTAAAAAACATTAAATCTTTTATTTTTTGTCGATTATCCTCTATGAAAGTATCTGGGGGTAGGCCTGAGTAGATTTTTGGTAGGTAACCCTGGTTTTTTTTTAAATAATAAAAAAAGTAGCTTACCGACGGATCGTGACCTAAAATCCGTCACGATGTTGTCAGTAATTTTCACATCTTATTACAAGTATGCCAAAATAGAAGTGTATTTTGTTTTGTTTTGGAAACTAATTTATACCAGTTCGTAGCCTGGTAGTGAGTGCCTTAGAGTTAAAGAACAATACAAAATTTAGCCTGGTTCAACCATGTAGGTACTTTGTCAGCTCGATATTGTAGACCTTTAGTTATTTTATTTCCAAAATAATAAAATAAGGACTGTCGGTGTTACCTTAACGATTTGTGAAGAAGAATGTAACCTGGACTAAGATATTTCAGATTTGAATGAATCAGAACGATGAAATATTCGGTTATTTGTTTTTGAAATTTAATAGTACACTTTAATACATATTTAATTTTTAAATTTATTTTATAATTTACTAGCTGTATATCCCGGTTTCACCCGGAGAATTTCATTTTTTAAATCTATAAAGTGAGACTTTTATCGACTCAAACGGTCGATTTCGTAAAAATCAATGTAAAGCGAGATGAAAACCATTATTATAACAATAAAGAATATACCCAGAGATCGGCTGAAATTATGCAATTTTAATATGGACAGGTGTTCGCATATGGTCTGAAAGAACCACTGAGCAAAATTTGGGAGAATTTAGGACAAACGGTATGGATTTCTATAAAGAACAAACAGAATTTCATCTTTATATACATAGATTATAGCTGTATATAAAGAAACGGTCGATTTCTTAAAAAAAAAAAACATTGTAAAGTGAGATCATTATGATTTTTATAAGAGTAAAGAATATCAGCTGAAGATCGGCTGAAGTTATGCAATTTTAATATAGGTGTTCGCATCTGGTATGAAAGAACCACTGAGCGAAATCTGGAGAATTAAGAATATCAGCTGAAGATCGGCTGAAGTTATGCAATTTTAATATGGACAGGTGTTCGCACCTGGTCTGAAAGAACCACTGAGCGAAATTTGGAGAATTTAGGACAAACGGTATGGATTTCTATAAAGAACAAATAAACAAACAAACAAACAGAATTTCAACTTTATTGATATAGATTGATATTTTATTTTATTTTAATTTATAATTTCAGAATAATACATTTAACAATAATTGTATATGGCCATCGAATCAGCTGATTGTCTATATATTGCTGACAGGCGCGGATATACGAATAAAGTGAAAAAAAACAATAATTATTAATATAATTATTCCATTATATACATTTTACTTAAGTAGTTACATTTTATTTTTATTTTATTTTATTTTTATAAACACTTAGTCAGAAACGTTTGGTTGGCTATTATTTATTGATTCATGCTTAAGTTCAATCGTTTAGAAAAATTAAAATGAAATAAGTCGCTTCCAGAATTATTTCCACCTTGATTAGAGATTCGTCACACTGTGTTACTCCCCCCCACCCCCCCATATTTTTGGTCTTTCCAATTTTTACTTTCACTTACCTATATATGAAATATATAGTAAGTGGAAGTATTGCGATCGTGAAAAAATTCGACTTCCGGTTTTCAACGGAAATACACGTTTTGGGGTCCCCTGAGTCGAAATGACCAAGTCCCGCGAAATGGTCTGTGTGTGTGTCTGTGTGTCTGTGTGTCTGTGTCTGTGCGTGTGTGTGTGAACAGACTAGCTCAAAAACTATAAACCGTGCGATCCTGAAATTGGGCATTTAGTGTAAGTATATGCCCGCGATGTGACAGCATAAATTTCATCAAAATTACTTAAAGGGAGGAGGTACTTTACTTAATAACTTTTTAGGGTTTTTTCGATTTTCTCAAAAACGGCTCTAACGATTTTGATTAAACTGAGTATTTCATCTATTTATATGCCCGAGATATGACTGTAAAAATTTCATCAAAATTGATTAACCGGAGGGGGGACTTTACTTAATACATTTTGTAACATTTTCACGTGTTTTTTTATTTACTCTAAATCGGCTTTAACGATTTTGATCAAACTGGGTATTTGATGTATGTATATGCCCAAGATATGACTGTTAAAATTTCATTAAAATTGATTAACCGGAGGGGGGACTTTACTTAATAAATTTTGTATCATTTTCAGGTGTTTTTTTATTTACTCAAAAATGGTTTTAACGATTTTGATCAAACTTGGTATTTAATGTATTTATATGCCCGAGATATGACTGTAAAACTTTCATCAAAATTGATCTACGGGAGGGGGGACTTTACTTAGTAAATTTTGTATCATTTTCACATGTTTTTTTTATTTACTCAAAAAGGGTTTTAACGATTTTGATCAAACTTGGTATTTGATGTATTTATATGCCAAAGATGTGATGACCAACATTTCATCACAATTGATCAACCGGAGGGGGGACTTTACTTAATAAATTTTGTATCATTTTCACGGGTTTTTTTATTTACTCAAAAACGGCTTTAACGATTAACAAAAATAAGAAATGAATGTAGAAAAATGTGTGACTTTGGAAAATGATATTTAGCAAATCACGTCAATTTCTAATCTAAGTAAGTTGGTAAGTGAAAGTTGTGTGTTGCGCGCACGCACCAGATTTTTTATTTTTCAGATACTATAAAATATATTGATAATGGAGATTTTTTCTTTATCATAAGCTAGCTTTGAGTGAGTCAGCCATATTGGTTCGCTTAACGTCACGTGAAGTATAAATGGCTGTTCGCTTCACGTCGGTACGACAAGGATCGAAGGAGAACTTGTTCGAAGGTGTGGTTCATAAGGTGTAAAGGCACCTTAAGGCACTCACTAATGACACATTTACGCCTGAAATAAACCGCACACTCACATAACGAGTAATAGCACTTCGTAAAAAACATTAAATCTTTTATTTTTTGTCGATTATCCTCTATGAAAGTATCTGGGGGTAGGCCTGAGTAGATTTTTGGTAGGTAACCCTGTTTTTTTTTTAAATAATAAAAAAAGTAGCTGTAAGATCTTTTATTAATAAAATAACACAGTTTATATTGATAAACAAATGTTTTATTCCTTAAAAAAAACAAATTAACTAATACACTTCTACTTCATAACACAATGCACTCATCTCATATATCATATCTCTCTCTGGAGGTTACACACTTGTTTTCCCCTGCCTACTCAATGCTACATCCCTTATCTTGTCAAAAAAAAAAAATAATTAACTGTATTTAAAAGAAAACAAAAAAAATTAATAAACAGAAACCTTCTGATAATTCATGCTTCTAGTTCATAGTCTTGCAGCCAAGCTGGGGGTTTTTTATTTCTGATCGGTCTACTGACCGGAGTGTTCTTATCTGAATTTTTTTTTTAGTATCAGAAGTAGAATTTAGAACTTTCTGGGGGGTTGTGGTTGCAGATGTGTTTGAATCCACATTTTCAGCTGCCTCAATAGGAGAGTTGTAATGTTTAAAAAAGCTAGAGTCTCTTGTCAGCCTGACACCTTCTGGAGTCTCTACTGTGACTACATTTCCACACTTTTCCACCACTCTGTAAGGGATGGGATGATATGTGGGTGTCAGCTTGTCACTCTTAATGTCATTCTTTTTGAGGACCAACTCATTTGGGTTAAAATGTTTGAATGACGCTCCACGTTTCTTATCAGCATACTCCTTTCCTTTTAACTTATGGAGCGCGTCCCTATCCTTTACTTCATCCTTGGTTATTGACTCTCTAGATAAACAAGGAATTTTGTCCCTTATTTTCCGTCCAAAAAACAGTTCTCCTGGTGGTATTCCTGTGACAGCATGTGGAGTTACCCGATATTGAAAAAGGTAATGTTGCAATTGCTCCTTCCAGTCCTCACCACTCAACTTTGCCAATTTTAGCATTTTTAAAATGGTTCTATTTTGTCTCTCAACAGCACCATTAGCTTGTGGCCAGTATGGTGGAGAACGATACATTTTTATATTGTTGGCGTGGCAAAACTGTAAGAACTCCTCGGATGTGAACTGCCTTCCATTGTCGCTAGTAATGGATTCGGGCAGTCCATATCTGCTGAACAGTCTTCTTAATTGCTTGATAGTCTCTGAAGCTGTAATTACTTTCATTACCGCTACCTCCATGTATCGGCTGTAGTAATCTGTGATCACCATTAAGTGTTCTCCTGAGGGGAGTGGACCCATAAAATCCACAGCTACATCCATCCATGGTGCTTCAGGCAATTTCCGTCTAGACATAGGCTCTGGAGGTGAAACTAATCCCACTACTTGGCATGGATGACACGACCTCACAAATTTTTCAGCATCAACATCAATTCCTGGCCACCAAACCTTTGAACGAAGCTTCTGTTTCATACCCACAATCCCTGGGTGTCCATCATGAGCCAAAGCCAATGTTTTACTTCTCAGAGATTTTGGAATAATTATTCTTGTATTTCTCAGAAATATATCCCCAACTAATGAGATTTCACTCTCAATACTTTTAAATTTTGTGAGTGTGGAAGGCCATTCTCCCGAAACCAGACACCGCTTGACTTGTTTCAACTCTTCATCTTTTCTTGTTTCATGCCCAACCTCTTCTAAAGTCAAGGCTGATGGTAAGTAACACCTAGCAAGATGCAAAAGCGTTTTTTCTTCTTGTTTAGTAGCCCTTCTGGTATCTGTGGTACATAGTCGGGATAATGCATCTGCTATGTTAGATGAGCCTGGGCGATATTTTACATCGAAAGAGTATGATTGTAGTCTCAAGACCCATCGTTCAATTCGGGCACATGGTCTTGAACGAGGGCTGAAAATAAATTGTAATGGGCGGTGGTCAGTAATTAAACTAAATTTCTTACCTGTGACGAAACTACTGAAGCGTTCTACAGCCCACACCAAACTCAGAGCTTCCTTTTCAGTCTGAGAGAATTTCTTTTCAACAGTTGTCAAGCTTCGACTTGCGAACCGAATAATTCTTGGACCATCCGCAAATCTTTGAATTAACACTGCTCCCAATGCACATGGCCCAGCATCAGCAACCACCTCAATAGGATCCTCTGGAGAGTAATAACCAAGAGTGACAGCATTGGCTACTTCAGACTTTAATGTTTGAAAAGCGGCATCTTCTGCACTGCTCCACTTCCATTGTACATCCTTTTTCACAAGTTCACGGAGGGGCTCTGACTTTAATGATAAATTTGGGATAAATCGACCAACAAAATTTACTAACCCTAGGAAACTGCGGACCTCACTTTTATTACTAGGGGCTCGGAATTCCATGACATCTTTAACTTTACTTTCAGATAGTTTTAGTCCATTTTCTGTGATCCGGTATCCGAGAAAATCTAGCTCTTCCACTCCAAATACGCACTTCTTATCATTTAGTGTAAAACCAGCTTGATTTAACTTGTCCAGAACCACTTGAAGTCGAGCATCATGTTCCTGTATGGTCGGTGCATGAACCAAAATGTCATCAACAAATGAAAAACAACCCTTGCAGCCAGACAACACTAAATCAATGTGCTTTTGAAATATCTCAGGTGAAGAAGACAATCCTTGGGGCAGCCTCTTGAATTGGTACATACCTGTTGACGTCTGAAAAGTGGTGAAAGGACGACTAGATTCAGCTAACTCAAGATGATAAAATGCATCTTTGAGATCAATTTTAGAAAATATTTTACTATTATGCAACTCTGAGAGACAATCATCTAAAGTCGGTATTGGGTGTTTCATGTTAAGAACTGCCTTATTCAAACATCTATAATCGATTGTGATCCTTACTTCTCCTGTACTTTTGATGATAGGAACTATTTGCGAACACCATCGTACAGCACCTTTTGCAGGTTCAATAATTCCTGCCTTAAGGAAATCAGATATCTTAGCCTCTATCTTCTTTCGAATTGCCAGAGGTGGTCGGCGATAAGGGAGATGCACTGGATTTTTTTCAGGATCTACCTCAATGTGCACCTTAACCCCTTTTAAAATTTTCATTTCCTGACAAGTAGCAACTGCTTGTACTTGCAGTCCTACCCTTAAGACCCCAAGTTCCTCTGCCGCCTTCTTGCCAAGGATGACTTCTCCTTCTCCGTCAATGACATAGATATTAGTGGACTTTGACCTGTAACCAACTTTAATTACTGTTTTAATCTTATTTACTACTTTCAAAGCTGACTTACATCCATAAACAAAAAGGTGTTGCTCATTCCTATGCAATTTACCAGATACTTCAGCCATACACCCTTTCTCCTTCAGTGATTTCCATGTGGCTTTGTCCATGACCGAACATGAAGCTCCAGAGTCTATCCTCATTACTTGGTTTACACCTCCAATATTACAAGATATAAGCGTGTTGTCATTGATTGAAGAATTTTGGTCTGTAACATTTGCTTTGTATATTCGCCAACTAGACAAACTACTCTCTTCACTACTTACATCACTTTCATCTGAAAAGGAATGAGGATGTTCCTTCTTCACTGACTTGATATGCCGTTTTCGTCTTGTAGACTCATCACTCTTCACCCCTTTTTTTTTCGAATTTGATTCTTGATAATACCTGACATTTGAACGGCAAGCTGCAGCGAGGTGTGAATGTCCCCCACATATTGTGCAAATCGAATTCCATCCAGGACAAGCAGGGTCATTGGCAATGTGCCCTTCATTATTGCATCTAAAACATTTACGTTTTTCATATTTACAACGGGTTTCATGAACTTTTCGAGGTTTATTCTGGCCAACTCGATGAACAAATTTAGTCTCATCAGGTGATTTATCTCGTTTTAAATCATTTGTTTGTACCTCTAGAGCTTCAAGTGACTTCCCCAACTCAATGACCTCATTAAGCTTAATATTGCACTTCCTTAGACACTGCTTTTGAAGTTCCCCAGAACTGCAGGTGAAAATTAGCTGATCCCGAATCTGATCATCTTTATCCACAAATTCGCACTTAATTGCCTGTCCCCGCAGACGAACCAGAAATTGTTCGATGTTTTCTTCATTTTTCTGCTTCAAATTTCTAAAAATATAGCGTTCATAAACAGCATTTAATTTTGGCATAAAATGTTCAGTTATGCTTTCAATACACATTTTGTAACATGACTTATCATATTCACTACGTTCCAACGGTCCAGCCTTATCGGAGAGTTTCGATGTAGGTTCAACTGTTTCTGTGGGGAATGAAAAAAAATATCTTGCAATTCCGTTCCTCCGCAATGTAACAGAAGAGCTTTTTTCCGATCCCAGTCCGTAATATTTTTTGCTACTAAGTAGAGTTCAAATGCACGTAACCATCGTGGCCATGCGGTCGCGTCATGTACATTTAAAATCGGTAACCCGGACGCACTCTCCATAATTTCACTCCTCGTCGCCACTTGTAAGATCTTTTATTAATAAAATAACACAGTTTATATTGATAAACAAATGTTTTATTCCTTAAAAAAAACAAATTAACTAATACACTTCTACTTCATAACACAATGCACTCATCTCATATATCATATCTCTCTCTGGAGGTTACACACTTGTTTTCCCCTGCCTACTCAATGCTACAGTAGCTTACCGACGGATCGTGACCTAAAATCCGTCACGATGTTGTCAGTAATTTTCACATCTTATTACAAGTATGCCAAAATAGAAGTGTATTTTGTTTTGTTTTGGAAACTAATTTATACCAGTTCGTAGCCTGGTAGTGAGTGCCTTAGAGTTAAAGAACAATACAAAATTTAACCTGGTTCAACCATGTAGGTACTTTGTCAGCTCGATATTGTAGACCTTTAGTTATTTTATTTCCAAAATAATAAAATAAGGACTGTCGGTGTTACCTTAACGATTTGTGAAGAAGAATGTAACCTGGACTAAGATATTTCAGATTTGAATGAATCAGAACGATGAAATATTCGGTTATTTGTTTTTGAAATTTAATAGTACACTTTAATACATATTTAATTTTTAAATTTATTTTATAATTTACTAGCTGTATATCCCGGTTTCACCCGGAGAATTTCATTTTTTAAATCTATAAAGTGAGACTTTTATCGACTCAAACGGTCGATTTCGTAAAAATCAATGTAAAGCGAGATGAAAACCATTATTATAACAATAAAGAATATACCCAGAGATCGGCTGAAATTATGCAATTTTAATATGGACAGGTGTTCGCATATGGTCTGAAAGAACCACTGAGCAAAATTTGGGAGAATTTAGGACAAACGGTATGGATTTCTATAAAGAACAAACAGAATTTCATCTTTATATACATAGATTATAGCTGTATATAAAGAAACGGTCGATTTCTTAAAAAAAAAAAAAACATTGTAAAGTGAGATCATTATGATTTTTATAAGAGTAAAGAATATCAGCTGAAGATCGGCTGAAGTTATGCAATTTTAATATAGGTGTTCGCATCTGGTATGAAAGAACCACTGAGCGAAATCTGGAGAATTAAGAATATCAGCTGAAGATCGGCTGAAGTTATGCAATTTTAATATGGACAGGTGTTCGCACCTGGTCTGAAAGAACCACTGAGCGAAATTTGGAGAATTTAGGACAAACGGTATGGATTTCTATAAAGAACAAATAAACAAACAAACAAACAGAATTTCAACTTTATTGATATAGATTGATATTTTATTTTATTTTAATTTATAATTTCAGAATAATACATTTAACAATAATTGTATATGGCCATCGAATCAGCTGATTGTCTATATATTGCTGACAGGCGCGGATATACGAATAAAGTGAAAAAAAACAATAATTATTAATATAATTATTCCATTATATACATTTTACTTAAGTAGTTACATTTTATTTTTATTTTATTTTATTTTTATAAACACTTAGTCAGAAACGTTTGGTTGGCTATTATTTATTGATTCATGCTTAAGTTCAATCGTTTAGAAAAATTAAAATGAAATAAGTCGCTTCCAGAATTATTTCCACCTTGATTAGAGATTCGTCACACTGTGTTACTCCCCCCCCCCCCCCATATTTTTGGTCTTTCCAATTTTTACTTTCACTTACCTATATATGAAATATATAGTAAGTGGAAGTATTGCGATCGTGAAAAAATTCGACTTCCGGTTTTCAACGGAAATACACGTTTTGGGGTCCCCTGAGTCGAAATGACCAAGTCCCGCGAAATGGTCTGTGTGTGTGTCTGTGTGTCTGTGTCTGTGCGTGTGTGTGTGAACAGACTAGCTCAAAAACTATAAACCGTGCGATCCTGAAATTGGGCATTTAGTGTAAGTATATGCCCGCGATGTGACAGCATAAATTTCATCAAAATTACTTAAAGGGAGGAGGTACTTTACTTAATAACTTTTTAGGGTTTTTTCGATTTTCTCAAAAACGGCTCTAACGATTTTGATTAAACTGAGTATTTCATCTATTTATATGCCCGAGATATGACTGTAAAAATTTCATCAAAATTGATTAACCGGAGGGGGGACTTTACTTAATACATTTTGTAACATTTTCACGTGTTTTTTTATTTACTCTAAATCGGCTTTAACGATTTTGATCAAACTGGGTATTTGATGTATGTATATGCCCAAGATATGACTGTTAAAATTTCATTAAAATTGATTAACCGGAGGGGGGACTTTACTTAATAAATTTTGTATCATTTTCAGGTGTTTTTTTATTTACTCAAAAATGGTTTTAACGATTTTGATCAAACTTGGTATTTAATGTATTTATATGCCCGAGATATGACTGTAAAACTTTCATCAAAATTGATCTACGGGAGGGGGGACTTTACTTAATAAATTTTGTATCATTTTCACATGTTTTTTTTATTTACTCAAAAAGGGTTTTAACGATTTTGATCAAACTTGGTATTTGATGTATTTATATGCCAAAGATGTGATGACCAACATTTCATCACAATTGATCAACCGGAGGGGGGACTTTACTTAATAAATTTTGTATCATTTTCACGGGTTTTTTTATTTACTCAAAAACGGCTTTAACGATTAACAAAAATAAGAAATGAATGTAGAAAAATGTGTGACTTTGGAAAATGATATTTAGCAAAACACGTCAATTTCTAATCTAAGTAAGTTGGTAAGTGAAAGTTGTGTGTTGCGCGCACGCACCAGATTTTTTATTTTTCAGATACTATAAAATATATTGATAATGGAGATTTTTTCTTTATCATAAGCTAGCTTTGAGTGAGTCAGCCATATTGGTTCGCTTAACGTCACGTGAAGTATAAATGGCTGTTCGCTTCACGTCGGTACGACAAGGATCGAAGGAGAACTTGTTCGAAGGTGTGGTTCATAAGGTGTAAAGGCACCTTAAGGCACTCACTAATGACACATTTACGCCTGAAATAAACCGCACACTCACATAACGAGTAATAGCACTTCGTAAAAAACATTAAATCTTTTATTTTTTGTCGATTATCCTCTATGAAAGTATCTGGGGGTAGGCCTGAGTAGATTTTTGGTAGGTAACCCTGGTTTTTTTTTAAATAATAAAAAAAGTAGCTTACCGACGGATCGTGACCTAAAATCCGTCACGATGTTGTCAGTAATTTTCACATCTTATTACAAGTATGCCAAAATAGAAGTGTATTTTGTTTTGTTTTGGAAACTAATTTATACCAGTTCGTAGCCTGGTAGTGAGTGCCTTAGAGTTAAAGAACAATACAAAATTTAGCCTGGTTCAACCATGTAGGTACTTTGTCAGCTCGATATTGTAGACCTTTAGTTATTTTATTTCCAAAATAATAAAATAAGGACTGTCGGTGTTACCTTAACGATTTGTGAAGAAGAATGTAACCTGGACTAAGATATTTCAGATTTGAATGAATCAGAACGATGAAATATTCGGTTATTTGTTTTTGAAATTTAATAGTACACTTTAATACATATTTAATTTTTAAATTTATTTTATAATTTACTAGCTGTATATCCCGGTTTCACCCGGAGAATTTCATTTTTTAAATCTATAAAGTGAGACTTTTATCGACTCAAACGGTCGATTTCGTAAAAATCAATGTAAAGCGAGATGAAAACCATTATTATAACAATAAAGAATATACCCAGAGATCGGCTGAAATTATGCAATTTTAATATGGACAGGTGTTCGCATATGGTCTGAAAGAACCACTGAGCAAAATTTGGGAGAATTTAGGACAAACGGTATGGATTTCTATAAAGAACAAACAGAATTTCATCTTTATATACATAGATTATAGCTGTATATAAAGAAACGGTCGATTTCTTAAAAAAAAAAAACATTGTAAAGTGAGATCATTATGATTTTTATAAGAGTAAAGAATATCAGCTGAAGATCGGCTGAAGTTATGCAATTTTAATATAGGTGTTCGCATCTGGTATGAAAGAACCACTGAGCGAAATCTGGAGAATTAAGAATATCAGCTGAAGATCGGCTGAAGTTATGCAATTTTAATATGGACAGGTGTTCGCACCTGGTCTGAAAGAACCACTGAGCGAAATTTGGAGAATTTAGGACAAACGGTATGGATTTCTATAAAGAACAAATAAACAAACAAACAAACAGAATTTCAACTTTATTGATATAGATTGATATTTTATTTTATTTTAATTTATAATTTCAGAATAATACATTTAACAATAATTGTATATGGCCATCGAATCAGCTGATTGTCTATATATTGCTGACAGGCGCGGATATACGAATAAAGTGAAAAAAAACAATAATTATTAATATAATTATTCCATTATATACATTTTACTTAAGTAGTTACATTTTATTTTTATTTTATTTTATTTTTATAAACACTTAGTCAGAAACGTTTGGTTGGCTATTATTTATTGATTCATGCTTAAGTTCAATCGTTTAGAAAAATTAAAATGAAATAAGTCGCTTCCAGAATTATTTCCACCTTGATTAGAGATTCGTCACACTGTGTTACTCCCCCCCACCCCCCCATATTTTTGGTCTTTCCAATTTTTACTTTCACTTACCTATATATGAAATATATAGTAAGTGGAAGTATTGCGATCGTGAAAAAATTCGACTTCCGGTTTTCAACGGAAATACACGTTTTGGGGTCCCCTGAGTCGAAATGACCAAGTCCCGCGAAATGGTCTGTGTGTGTGTCTGTGTGTCTGTGTGTCTGTGTCTGTGCGTGTGTGTGTGAACAGACTAGCTCAAAAACTATAAACCGTGCGATCCTGAAATTGGGCATTTAGTGTAAGTATATGCCCGCGATGTGACAGCATAAATTTCATCAAAATTACTTAAAGGGAGGAGGTACTTTACTTAATAACTTTTTAGGGTTTTTTCGATTTTCTCAAAAACGGCTCTAACGATTTTGATTAAACTGAGTATTTCATCTATTTATATGCCCGAGATATGACTGTAAAAATTTCATCAAAATTGATTAACCGGAGGGGGGACTTTACTTAATACATTTTGTAACATTTTCACGTGTTTTTTTATTTACTCTAAATCGGCTTTAACGATTTTGATCAAACTGGGTATTTGATGTATGTATATGCCCAAGATATGACTGTTAAAATTTCATTAAAATTGATTAACCGGAGGGGGGACTTTACTTAATAAATTTTGTATCATTTTCAGGTGTTTTTTTATTTACTCAAAAATGGTTTTAACGATTTTGATCAAACTTGGTATTTAATGTATTTATATGCCCGAGATATGACTGTAAAACTTTCATCAAAATTGATCTACGGGAGGGGGGACTTTACTTAATAAATTTTGTATCATTTTCACGGTTTTTTTTTATTTACTCAAAAACGGCTTTAACGATTAACAAAAATAAGATATGAATGTAGAAAAATGTGTGACTTTGGGAAATGATATTTAGCAAAACACGTCAATTTCTGATCTAAGTAAGTTGGTAAGTGAAAGTTGTGTGTTGCGCGCACGCACCAGATTTTTTTTTTAAACTAAGCAGCTTGATCCTATTTTCCATCAATTAGCTTGTAGAAGTTCTTGGAAATCAATGAAACGAGTGGGATCAAAATCAGAAGAAAAACTTGGATGAAATTCAATCAAGAAATTTTGGCCCACATCCTTTAACATTAAGCCTAAACAATTCCCTTTTTTAATGTATAACTGAGGGATAAATTGAAAAATTTTAAGAGACTATGAATACCTTTAAAATACAGGGTTGGGGGATGAATTTAAATGCCCCAACAGTTGATTTTAGGCGATATTATTTAGTTATTAACTTTTACCCTATATAACTACATACCTTATATAGGAAAATATTGAGCCGCCCCCCGCAATAATTTGGTGCTGGTGACGCCCATGTTAAAAATTGACCTGTTTTGTTAAATATGTAAGCGCCATTCCTCAAATTCACGCTTGTTTCCACATTCATTTACTTATTTTTGTTTTTATCTGCTCTCTAAAGTACACTAAAATTTTTTATGGTTAAATAAAAGTTTTAACTTGCGATAATTCGGCAATGAAAGCGTAATACTTTATCGTGTCTGATTTTATAATTCTCTATTTATTTATTGAAAACTTCATTCAAATACCATGGAAACAAAAAAATTCCATTAAATATGTATGTTTCAAAACACGTTGTCAACTCTTTTACTTGAACAGAACGTTTTTAATTATAAACAATTGTTTGTCATTATAGGTGTACTGCGCAGGCATGGACTCAACGTATTTTACGAGTTGTCCGAATATTTTTCTTATTTTTACTTTCACTTACCTATTTATAAAATATATAGTAAGTGGAAGTATTGCGATCGTGAAAAATTTCGTTTTCCGGTTCTCAAGGGAAATACACGTTTTGGGGTCCGTTATATTCGTCATGTTTAATGAAAATTAGGTGTTCAATAATATCAGGTAAGTTTTATCAGTATTAAAATCTTCTGAGGGGGTTTAAATGGGAAAGGGGCCTTTTTTGTTTAACTATAAAGTACCTTTGTTTTAGTTTATATTTAGAAATTAACTGTCTCTCATCACGCCTAAAAATAAGAAATGGCTATGATATATGAAGAAAAATACGATATATGAAAAAAATCAAGTGAACATATACAGGAGAAAAAAAGAAAAATATTCCGTTCAACTCATAAAACACCTTGAGCTCACGCATGCGTCGTACGCATTTAATGACAAACCAATGCGTTATAATTAAAGATGTTCTGTTCATTTAATGAAAATTATTTGTTTCATGGGAACTAAATGAAATATTCAACAAGTACATAGAGAATTATAAAATCAGACGACTTGGAGTATTATGCTTGGATTGCCGAATTATCACAAGTAAAAACTTTTATTTAATAATAAATGAAATTAGTGTTTTTTTTTTAGCAAATGAAAACAAAAATAAGAAATGAATGTGGAAAAATGTATAATTTTGAGAAGTAGCTGTTAACAAAACACATTAATTTCAAATCGTTGTGTGCACACACCAGATTTTTTCCTGTATATGTTAACTCAATTTTTTTTCATATTTAACCATTTCCTATTTTAAGATGTGACGGTAGACAGTTAATTTCTTCATATAAACAAAAACAAAGCAACTTTATAGAAAAACATAAAAGTCCCCATCCCCATTAAACCCCTCAGAATATTTTAATAATGATGAAACTTAAGTGGTATTGAAGAATATTTGATTCATATTAAACATGACGGGTTTGAACGAAATTGTTAGAGCCATTTTTTGAGAAAATCGAAGAAAACGTAAAATGTGACAAAATTTATTAAATAAAGTGCCACCTCCTTTTGACCTATTTTGATAAAAAAATTGCTGCCACATCGCGGGCACATGCATACACCTAATACCAAATTTCAGGTTCGTACACGGTTTATAGTTTTTGAGCTAGTATGTTCATACACAATGACCATTAGGTGTGTCTTGGTTATTTGGACTCAGGGGACCCCAAAATGTGTATTTCCGTTCAAAACCAGAAGTCGAATTTTTTCACGATCGCAATACTTTCCCTAACTATAATTTCATATATAGCTAAGTAAAAGTAAAAATGATGATGATAAAAATAAAAAAAAATTGTAGGATCATATGTGTGTCGGCGGTGGGCGATCAAAAAAAAAAATTATATTTTCATACACCAATACACCCGCCTTCCATAGGCTGGTAAATTAGAAAATAAATAAAGCCTTAAAATTAAAGAATTTAAAAAGGTAAAAAAAAAAACGACTAAAATAAATAAACATATTTCAAATATCAGCCAAGCTAATCCTAATCGTAAATAATAATGGAAAATAAATGAAACGTTATCTTCTAAAACAAAATACAATAAAAAATATTTAGTGATGTTAATATCACATTTAATAATAATGTAACGCTTAAACGTGTTAAATTATTAACATTAATTCTATTCATTAATTTTTAATTTGGTCATTAATACATTAATTTAATTTTTAACTTGATTTTAATAGTCCATTAAATTAAAGAAAAAACTCTTCTCTGGAAGATGGAGACTGCTGGCTGGAAAAATTTGACGAACTCTTCAATCTGGCCAGATCAATAAAGGTTTCGATTAATGCTGCTCTGCAATGACCCAGTGTGGGCAGGCAGAATAAGCAGAAAAAAAAAAAAAAAAAAAAAAAAAACAAGTCTTCTCACGTACGTATTGTCGTACCGGGAGCTCGGGCCGAACTGTGTACGGAATCAGACGATAGTGCCCGACTAATACGCCTTCTGTGTACGTGGCTAACACTCTTAAATGTACACTTGCTAATACCTTGTACACTAAAATATTTACGTGTTGGCCTCAATAATATGAAAAAAATGCCTTTACGATTCTTTTATCCAAATTTTGGTCTGAATTCCAGTCTACTCAATTTTTTTTTTTTTTTATGAAATTCGAATTTTAATGAATTAAATAATAAAGCATTTATCAAATTCTATAAAATCAATAATTATCAACAGTTGGAGTAAAACATTGAAGTTGCGAGCGTAATATTGGATCGGGGCAGGTTATCGCCCGGGATGGTTGGCACATGCCAAGGTCCCAGCCATTCCCCAGTCGCTGCTGCTCCTAGCGGCCTCATCCCCAACTACAATAGATATTGCCAGTTGTATTCACGCACGCTGTTACTATTTCTTGATGCTGCATCGTTTATTTTGTTGGTGTCTTCGTAAGCGTGAGTATTCTTTTTATTGATTATCCTTTTTTATTGAAATGTTTTCTAATCTCTTTATTTAATCTATATTCATTCATATATACTTGCGCGGTTGAGAAGCCACGTGTTGTATCGTTATCAGTCCTAACCTTACACCTTAACAGTAGTTTATTATTTTTATTTTACCAGTAAAGTTTCAATAGTTAAGGATTATTAAAAATGATGATATAATTAATAATGATAGTATTATTAATGATTATATTATTAAAATGTTAGTGTAGTATAATATTATTAATGATAATATACTAAATAATCACTGGTGTTTGGGCAAAAGGACGCAAGTCATCGATTGTGAAGCTTAAATAACGATTTACCAAGCTTCAAGAAATCATTGTAAATACTGTCTGATTTGTAAATTGCAAATTCTGTTAGTATTTCTTTATTCCTGAATAATAAATGAAACTGTATTATTTCAATAGAGACTGGTCTTAATAAAAAACTACAAATTTTAAGACGACGTGATGAAAAACTTTTTATAACTTAAGGTTGCCCAAACACGAATATAATATTAATGACATTATAATACGGTGTAATGATGGGTATGGGAGTCCAGGGATAATCGAAAATCAAATTATAACATTTTATTGACTAAATGTGGTAGAAAAAGAGATTAATTAAGCAAAAAAAAAAAAAAAAGCAAAAAATCACTTTTATCAACAAACGAACGTTTTAATAAACAAACGAACAAACGTAACAAATGAAATCTACGTCTTTTAATGTAGAGTTCTTCATTGTTTTCCGAGGTCACGATGTTTGGGCCGACGACGATACGAAGTCGGAAATGTCTTTTTTCTTCTTCAAAATGTCACGAACAGTTTGCTCGCCGATTCCTAATTCAGCGGACAATGTTTTAACACTTTCACCTTTTTCTATTTGGTTTATAATGGTTAATTTCTGTTCAAGCGTTAAAAAAACAGGTTGTCTTTTTTGCGACATTTTATTAGTTCGTAATTTAAATGGAGACTAAATAACAACTAATAATATTTTGTTTTGTAGTCAAACAGGCCAGAGTAGGGAGTTTATTATGGAAAGACTTCAAAAGTACCGTTCTTAGAATATGAATTGGAGTAATAGTTACCGGAAACATCTCTTCATAAGATACCAGCTTGCCGTCTTTTTCCATTTATTATTTTATTTCATAATTTCTAAGAACAATAGATAATTATCCATTAAAACATTTATGTATTGATTTTGTTTAAATAAATATTATACATACCAAATAAATAGCAAAAAAATCAAATAAAGTTTATTAAAAAAAAATAAAAAAATTGGCTCCTGGACCCCGGTTGATAGAGGCCCGGATAATGAGGGTCCTACTATTATTAATGATGATATCATTAAAAATGATAGTAGTATTCATGAGCATAAAAAAATATTATTAAAAATGATTAATTATTATTATCAATGTTATGTTAATACAGTGACTATATTTACTATAAAGTGATAAAAAATAAAATAAAAAAAAATCCATGACTTTTTCTTTTTAGTTCTTTAATTTAAAGTCACGGCCGTTCCTACTGAAAAAAAATCTGGTGCGTGAGCGCAACATTCACACACAACTTTCACTTACCAACTTACTTAGATTAGAAATAAATGCGTTTTGTTAATTGCCACTTCTCAAATGAACAGAACATCTTTAATAATAACGCATTGGTTTGTCATTAAAGGCATACGGCGCATGCATGAGCTCAAGGTGCTTTATGAGTTAACGGATTATTTTTCTTCTTTTCTCCTGTATATGTTTACTTGATTTTCTTCATATATTATATTTAGCCATTTCTTATTTTTAGGCGTGATGACAGACAGTTCATTTCTCAATATAAACTAAAACAAAGGTACTTTATAGGAAAACAAAAAAGGCCCCTTCCCCATTTAAGCCCTCTCAGAACATTTTAATAATGATAAAGCTTACCTGATATTAAAGAACAACAAATTTTCATTAAACGTAACGATTTTTATCAAAATCGTTAAAGCCGTTTTTGAGATCATCGAAAAAAAGGTAAAAATTGGAAAAAAAATTATGAAATAAAGTGCCCGCTCCGTTTTACCAATTTTGATGAAATGTTTGCCATCACATCTTTGGCATATACATACATCAAATACCCAGTTTGATAAAAATCATTAAAGCCGTTTTTGAGTAAATAAAAAAACGCGTGAAAATGATACAAAATTTATTAAGTAAAGTCCCCCCTCCAGGTGATAAATTTTGATGAAATGTTTGCCATCACATCTTTGGCATATACATACATCAAATACCCAGTTTGATCAAAATCCTAAAAACCGTTTTTCAGTAAATAAAAAAAAACACGTGAAAATGATACAAAATTTATTTTGCAATATATATTTCATATATAGGTAAGTGAAAGTAAAAAATACTCTAAGATGAACGGATTAAGGTTTACGACAGTTTAAAAAACATCAACATAAGCCGTTAGTTATCTTCAGTTACAATTATTTCTTGTTCTGTTCATTAATATGTCGTTGTTTTTTTTGCAATTTAAGATGTTTTTAACTTTAATCATTTTTCTAGAATTTGGTAATTGGATTTAACAATCCAAAATATACTTACCGCGGATAGCGTGAGGGAGTTGAATGACATTTTTCTATTTGCAATCGACACGTCAATGATCAATCAATATCATGCCAGTTTTTAATTTGTTTATGAATATGATGATAGTTTTTTATTTTGTTTATTATTTATGATACTAGTTTTTTTTTTTTTTTTTAATTTTAATACCAGTTTTTTATTTTGTTTATAATTTATGATATTAGGTTTTAATTTTGTTTATAATTTATGATACTAGGTTTTAATTTTGTTTATATAGGTTTTATAGTTATTGCCACTCTTTAGACTAAATTTCAGTGGTGGCATTAAAAAAAATACTTCTTATGAAGGAATCTAATTGAAATTTCCTATAACTCCTCTTTATCTATCCTTATGAAGGCTCAAGAGTTTTTTTTTTGGGTCGAAAGTTTATAGTTTCACAATATGGCAATATTTATTGTTAAAAGTGCCAAATCTAGTTATTGGTACCCTGTGGATATAATTGTGAAATGTTATTTGTTAGTTTGTTAAAGTCTTACTTCATAGATCACTTAGAGGACCCTTCAAACATTAGACTCATGTATATCTTGTAATACAATTAGGACTTTTTTACCTATTTCTTTAAGTTAAATTTGGGGTGTCGATAACTGTATGGTTTACCCTATGATACAAGTTTTTAATTTTGTTTATAGTTTATAAATACTTCATTGTAGATTAGTAAGTGGAATATTAATTGTGATTGGAACTTATAGCTAAGATTGTAATTGAAGGGGTCGGGGCAAAGTAGTGCCAAGCAACATTTTTAGTAAAAATGAACTGTTGCTGCCGTCTCTTGTATATTATGTAGTACTATATGTCAATGATGGAAATGCCGCCTAAATATGACTATAGAGCGCTCTATATAGTCGTATTTAGGTGGCATTTCCATGTTAGACATATAGTACTAGGTAATATAAAGCAGACTGCAACTACAGTTTATTTATTGTTAAAAAGGTTGCTTGGCACTATTTTGCCCCGACCCTTTCAATTATTGCTATGTTTTTGTTTCTTCGATTTAAAACTAACCATACTAACTCGAAATGGGCCAGACTCAATGGCTACATGTGTAACATTAAAGCCATTAAACCTTAAATAAAAAAAAAAATAATAATAAATAATTTTTATTTATTATTATATTTAATATCTCGGGCATATTAATATATCAAATACTAACTTTAATCAAAATCGTCCGAGCCGTTTTTGAGAAAATCGAAAAAAACGTAAAAAGTTGTTAAATAAAGTACCCCCTCTCTTTAAGTAATATTGATGAAATTTATGCTGTCACATCGCGGGCATATACCTATACTAAATACCCAATTTCAGGTTCCCACGGTTTATAGTTTTTTAGCTAGTCTGTTCACATACACACACACACACACACACACACACACACACACACACACACACACACACAGACCATTTCGCGGGACTTGGTCATTTCGACTCAGGGGGCCCCAAAACGTGTATTTCCGTTTAAAACCGGAAGTCGAAATATTTCACGATCGCAATACTTCCACTTACTATATATTTCATATATAGGTAAGTGAAAGTAAAAAATGGTAACCGATTCCGGAGATACAACTTTGTTAAAGATTTCAAAAAATAATAATTAGTTCAAGCTGATATAAAAATAATATAATTCATCAAATATACAATACATCTGACGATGTTATTAAAAAAGCGACGAGTTGCCAGTTTGTGGAAATAAAGTATCAGATGGAGTAATTGGGTGTAATCAATCAATAGCAATGCTGCAATTAACTAATTTTTATATTTATATAATATTAAATTGGTTAAACTCGGATACATTCGTAAAATCGTTATTTTATTTTATAGATTGGGGGGACGGCCCCCACCTGCTAAAATATTGGGTTAGCGTCCCCCCTGTCCCGATCCCCGGCGGTGGCCTCCGTGACATGCACAGAGTTTCACAAATATTTAATATCTAACCCAGATTTAACGATATTTAGAATTACGATATGTATTTAGAATTCCAACAGTTTCAGAGAAAAAATTATTTAAATCTCCACCATAAGTTTTAAAGTTTACTACACTATCTAAATTCTCCGAGATGTAGAGGGCCTCCAAACATCTCAACCAGCGCACAGTGGGACGAATCGCCAATCTAGGCGGAAATAGTTAACATCAACGAAATGAAAAATTCTTGTCGGTTTCTTGAAAACAATAGTCTAGCTAAGGCATTTACAAATTATTAATCACTTTAAGCAATTATTAAGAGAATAATGGGGGTTTGAATACGGTAGTTCCCTCATAATGCTTAGTCAGCTTATTTCCAAATTATATTGCAAAATCAATAGAATCATAGAATGGATCGTGTTTTTTTGAAAAACATTTATGCCAGGCAATAGAAGACGATTCAGAAATTAAGCTTATATAAGTTCTTGGTTCTTCAAATGTGGATATAATACAGAGTATCCTCCTTTCTTTTCAATAGTCGATAAGCTATATTTTTTTCTTATAAAAAAAAGGGGTTACTAAAAATCTACACCGAGATATTTATACAGAATATAGTCCACACTATATAGAAATAAAGTATTCATTATGAACTGCTAATACCTGCTAATAAAGATGTGCGCTTTTTTTAAAAGGTATAAATTTCTCATTGTTGAGAGCCTATATTTTTAATATTTTGAGGAAATACGGAGGTGCTAATGAAATTTATAGATATATAGTAAACCAGTTTCATTGGAATACACTACGGCAATCTCCGAAGCTATGAAAAAACGAGATTCGATGACCATAAGTATGACAACAATTAAAAGCAAATAGCAAGATTTTTTCCTTTCTAGGACTAAGAAAGAAATAAAGCATGAAAACAACAGTATACCTTAGGTATCTACAAACCATTAATTTCTTAAAACAAATACCAACGGAATAACAAAAGAATAAACACGCCACACTCGTCACAATAAGTCAGATAATTTGAACATCTTATTGATGAAGCGGCAACATAGATCAGCGAATTTCAAATTGTTTTGGGAAAAAAATTATACCACGGTATGGAAGACGATTCGGCAAGTAAGTTTATATTTATTTGGATTTTTAAGTGTGATGTACCCTTCTTTATTTCCAGTAGTCAACTTATTTAGCTACTTACTTTAAACTACTACTTATTTAATTATTGTTAGTAAAAATGCGATATCTAAAAATCTATAACGACTTAGATAAATAGACAGATATTTTCACAGAATACAATCAACATTATATAATGACCAATTTTTCATTACGCATTTCTTATTCCTGCTAATGTTTGGTACGGTGTTTTTTTTCCAGGTGTTAACGTGTCATTATTAAGATCCGATATTTTTAATATGTGGGAACAGCACGTATAGATGAAATGTATATTTCAGGATTTTTTTTTCTTTCCTATCTAATTACCTCTCGCATAGGTAAATATTAAAAAAAAATTATTTTGTGGTGTAGTGGTGGGGGATCGACATCAGTAGGGAAAAATTGGGTACGATTACTCAACTCAAAACGAACAATAAATAGGTTCAGGGAACATACCAGGTCTAGAATGAATACCGTAAGATACCGGAAGATTATTCCGGTACGTCTGGAATCATCCTTTTCTTCAATATTTCCCGAATATCGGGGTTAATTCCAAGGACTAGGGAGCATCTGAAGGTACAAGTTTTAAGGGGTTCAATTTATTTTATGATGGCAACGAGATTGGATGTAAGGCATTCTACCATGTCGTCAATTGATTCATAGGAATAGATGGGTCCTATACAACGGGATAGTAGATCAAGGGATAGATTTATTTCATCTGCTGTCAGGTAATCTAGGTTTTTCCAAGATATATATTTTAGAAATAAAGTAGGATTCGAAAGATCATGGGAAATACGTATTAAGTCGTCGCTCACAGATTTTATGAGTATGATACTTGTTGTTGACAAAAGTCCTCGAAAATATGATCGTTACCAGTAAGGAAAGATTGGGCATGATTACTCGACTCAAAACGAACAATAAATAGGTTCAGGGAACATACCAGGTCTAAAACGAACTGTTTTTTGGGAGAATTGGATAGAATATTTGTACTGAAGTCGCCGGATGTATGCAATACAACAAAACGGTTTTAACGATTTTGATTAAACTGAGTATATGATGTATTTATATGCCCGAGATATGACTGTAAAATTTTTATCAAAATTGATCAACCGGAGGGGGGACTTTACTTAATAAATTTTGTATCATTTTTACGTGTTCTTTTTTATTTACTCAAACACTGTTTTAACGATTTTGATCAAACTGGGCCTTTGATCTATTTATATGCCCGAGATATGATTGTAAAAATTTCATCATAATTGATCAACCGGAGAGGGGACTATACTTAAGAAAATTTGTATCATTTTTACGTGTTTTTTTTTATTTACTCAAAGACGGTTTTAACGATTTTGATCAAACTGGGTATTTGATGTATGTATATGCCAACGATACGATAGCCAACATTACATCAAAATTGGACAAATGGAGCGGGCACTTTATTTCTTAATTTTTTTCTAATTTTTACCTTTTTTTCGATGATCTCAAAAACAGCTTTAACGATTTTTATCAAATTCGTCATGTTTATTGAAAATTAGGTGTTCTTTAATATCAAGTAAGCTTTATCATTATTAAAATGTTTTGAGGGTTTTTTTTGGGGGGGGGTTTGGGGCCTTTTTTTGTTTGTTTGTTTCCTATGAAGTACCTTTTTTTTTGTTTGTATGGAGAAATTAACTGTCTCTCGTTACGCCTAAAAATAAGAAATAGCTAAATATGAGATATGATAAAAATAAAGAAAACATAAAGAGGAGAAAAAAAAAAAAATATTCAGTCAACTCATAAAACTCGTTGAGCGGAGTACGCCTTTAATGACAACTATTGTTCATAATTAAAGCCATTCTGTTTATTTTAGAAGTGGCAATTAACAAAACGCATTAATTTCTAATCTAAGTAAGTTGGTAAGTGAAAGTTGTGTGTTGCGAGCACGCACCAGATTTTTTTAAATTTTAAATTGACTATTTAATCTATTTCACATAATAAACATATAACATAATTAATAGTTAAGTTTTTTTTATCAATTCAGATAATAAACAAATGGTAATTATTAATATTTTATAGTTTTTTAGCACCTATTCAGAAAATCGAATAAATTTTTTACGAAAAAAGCAATAAAAAAAAACAAACTCTTTTTTCTCAAAAAGGGCCACATAAACTGATTTTGAAAACTTTCAGAATACATTTTTTTATAGCCCAAAGAAACATAATTTACAATAATTTTTTTGCGACCATCACTTTTTAATTCAAAATTATTCTTGTGAGCTGTGATATATTAGTGCAATTTAATTCGAGATTTTTTTTTTTTTTTAAATTTTATTTCGCTTCTTGCAGGTGAAGATGGTTAGACATTACACAAGGAAGACCAGGCGAGGGGAAGTGACCCCGGGCCGGATGCTGGAGGCGGTGAGGAAGGTGAGGAAGCAGGGGCACACGATACGAAACGTCGCGGCCGAGTTCAACATCAGCCACCGGACTCTGTCCAGGTACTGCAAGAAGTTCTCCCAGGAGGAGATAGACGACCCCCTCACTGTAAGCCCTCGGACCAACGTCGGGTATCGCTCGTCCAGGAGAGTGTTCACCGAGGAGCAGGAAGCGGAGCTGGAGCAGCGCATCCTGCAGGCATCCGACATGTGCTCCGCGCCTCTCAAGTCCAAGGATGTAAAGATCTTCGCGTACAACTTCTGCCTGGCCAACTCCATCAAATGCCCGAAAGCTTGGCATCAATATGGTTATGCCGGACAGGAGTGGGCCTCCGATTTCATAAAAAGGCACCCGACACTCTCGTTGAGAAGACGAGGAGAATTGGGCTACGATGTCCCTTCTAGATTCAACTTTGCAAACTTGGATTTTTTTGCAATGGATTCTCAAAGTACTGATTTTGTGGCAAGTAAGTAATAACTATTTTTTTTGTAATTATTCAGGCCAAATCACTGTGATGGTTTCTTTGATTCTGAATCCTATAAGCCAATTCCATGAAGTCAACAGATAATAAGTAATTAGATTATAATTGGCAAATCTGATATCTCAGTTAAAAAAATTATATTTCGAGTACATCTTAGGCCCCGAATACTGGGGTGCTCGACCCCCCCTCTTATGCTGCAGTTATAGTCCGTGATAGCTTTCAATGTACAGACTGCAATGCCATGTTAATTTTCCATTCGATTTCGAGATGGAATGGAACTTTGTTACACTGTACATAACTGCATTTTACTTTTCACGACCATATTAAGTAAAAAATTCATTCAAAAGATTACTTAAAAAATCACTGGACAGAAAATGTGATAGAATGATGTATATATGAAGCTTTTAACAAATTAAAACCTGTCCATTGATTTGTAATATTTGTTAACTTTATTGTAGGTTTTGTGATATTCTTATTACTTTTTACTCATACTCAGCTCTAGATTTTTGAAATAATAGTTATGTAGATATCATCCCTCCCTCATTTAACAGCGATATCCGCAATCAACTTATTTATGATTAATCGACTTATACTCGTATATATCTTTATATTGCATGTCGGATTGTCACAACTCTTGGCTATTTATATTTATTTTTTTAAATGTTAAGGAAATAATGCTTTTTCTTCGATCATTAATCCTTTAATGGCTCTGGACGATATTTCTCCGAAAAAACGACGGTTCCCACAAGCGAACCACGAGATTACTCGTGGTGGGCCGCCGGTCCCCTGTAGCGGAAGACGGTATATCTCGCAACCGGTTTCTCACTTATTTAAAGTCCCAGCTTCACACGAGATAACTTTTAGTAATTAAGGCACATCCCAGCGGATCCTCGGTACATAATAAGTACATCTAGGGACGCTAGGTTGCAGGGGTGTCTCTATTAGGGAAATATTTGTTCAACCATTAATTATTTCGAGTTCTACACGCTCTGAGTGATAATCCTCTGCTTTTATTCCTCTGTTTTTTTTTTTTGTTTTTTGTGATATTCATTGTTTTATTTTGTTAATTTTTTCTTTGGTCATGTCACGAAAGGTTTTCACTGAGAAGTAATAAAATTATTATAATCTCGTACATTATTACCTTTGTTTGTTTATTTAAGGTCACTTTATGCCGCTAAGGCTAATCGGACGATGCTATAGTGGGAGTCCTAAATTTACTATATATATTATATAGTCCTAAACATACATGTTCTTTGCCATACTTGCTTACTTTTACTGAAGTTATCTTCTATCTTTAAATGACAAAGAAGGTTCCAAAGGGGGGTGGGGCTGCCGCCCCCACAATCCTTCCCCTGGATCCGCCAATGGAAGAGTTATTGAAATTTTTGTAGAAAAAATAAATTAAACGGAAATCGCCAATTCAATCTAAAAATATTTTCTTTGTTTTGTTACAGATGAAGGAGAAACAAAATCAGTTCCAACGGAAGAAGACAGACATGTGCAGGGGACTAGCCACACGGTCGATAAACAACAACCCATAACCGAAGGACATCTTTCCTTTGAATCTCTCATCACTGAAAACCACGAAGAAGAAGAAGAACCGGCGAACCCAGAAGTTTCCATTAGATCTTCCACACCTTCTTCTTCCTCTGGACGTAGCCTGGAAGAACCTAGGAGAGGAGGCGATTTGGAATCTTGTTTGATAAATTTCCTGAAATCGTCGGCATTGTTCGAGGAGCCAGATGCCGACAAATCATTTTTCGATTCCTTAATACCGAGTATAAAACAATTCAGCGAAGACGAAAAGTTGGAATTCAGGAGTAAAGTTATCGAATTAGTCAGGTCTATAAGGGGACGCAGGTCTAATACAACTGTCAGCCCGACCCAATCCTGTTCAACCGCTCCCCACTCCGTAAACTTTGAACCAATTTAAACTTTGTAAAGTATTTATGTAATATTGTAACGTGAAACAAAGAAAAAACGGTACTAGTCTGTTAAACCCCCTCAAACAACTAACACAATTAATCGAATGAAATCGATATCTAGTGGAAGGTTAGGTTATAGCGAGTTTGTTAGGTTTTCCATATTTATCTGTTAAACCCCCACAAACAAGTGACACACTCCTTATTAAGTTTTCACATTTTTATGATAAATAAATAAATAAATAAAAGTAGACAGAAATTTCATTAAATGTCCATTGTCACAACTAGTTATAGTTCTACAGGAATAATCCCATACGACTGAAGAAATGCAATTGCTTTCTCTTCATTATCTACTAATTTAAACAATCTGTTTAAAGTCAGTGGCATTGAATTATCCATTTTCCACTTATTACACAGATAACGATTTTAAAATGACAGAAATAACCTCCTCCCTTCTCAAAGATCGATCTCCAAGCTTATCGATTTCATCATATCAATAAGTTGTTTTTAACAGAGTTTAACAGACTATTACAGAAAAAACATATGATTGAAAAGAGTTCTAGACTTTTGTTAGAACAGTTGGAACAAACTGTTCCAACAATTTGTGATTGTTCTGGAACAGTCACGTACAGGTACTGATACAGTTTGTTCCAACAGAAGTCTGGAACTCTTTTCAATCATATGTTTTTTCTTTGTTTCACGTTACAATATAATAATTTATACAATATTTTCTAAACCTGCAACTCAGGTCATTTTAAATTCAAATAAATTTGTTAACATATTTTAGGTATTACTTCGGTTAAGCAGCTGCAAGATGGCGGTCGGCGTCAGTAAACAACAAGGTATTCCGATCACGGCCTACCCGATAACCACGAATCAGTTCGGGTTTACCTTTTTTTTTTTTGTTATTTCAAGAAAAATGTATTTAAATAACCAAAAAGGATATTTTTTTTTTTAAATGGTTTGATGATGAATTTAAATGATATGACTCCGTAGGAATAAGAACGAATTGTATTGTGACATGATTTATTAGATTGAAGAAAGGAAATAAAAGATTTAAGAAATTGTATATATTACAAACAATTTAACTATAATTATCGACTAACTTTAGTATAATCTACTGATGATTAATTAAATAGAATTAATTTAATTAAATGTTTATATTTTTAATATTATTTTAAAAAAATATTGTTTTTGGTTACTTAAATACACTTTTCTTGAAATGAGAAAAAAATAAAAAAAATCTGGTGCGTGCGCGCAACACACAACTTTCACTTACCAACTTACTTAGATTAGAGATTGACGTGTTTTGTTAAATATCATTTCCCAAAGTCACACATTTTTCTACATTCATATCTTATTTTTGTTAATCGTTAAAGCCGTTTTTGAGTAAATAAAAAATCCGTAAAAATCAGACAAAATTTATTAAGTAAAGTCCCCCCTCCGGTTAATCAATTTTGATGAAATTTTTACAATCATATCTGGGGCATATTAATACATCAAATACTCAGTTTAATCAAAATCGTTAGAGCCGTTTTTGAGAAAATCGAAAAAAACCTAAAAAGTTATTAAGTAAAGTACCCCCTCCCTTTAAGTAATTTTGATGAAATTTACGCTGTCACATCGCGGGCATATACCTACACTAAATACCCAATTTCAGGATCGCACGGTTTATAGTTTTTGAGCTAGTCTGTTCACACACACAGACACACACACACAGACCATTTCGCGGGACTTGGTCATTTCGACTCAGGGGACCCCAAAACGTGTATTTCCGTTGAAAACCGGAAGTCGAAATTTTTCACGATCGCAATACTTCCACTTACTATATATTTCATATATAGGTAAGTGAAAGTAATAATAATCTGGTGGTTAGGAATACTCGGATTCTCGACTACATCTGTTCGGGAACACTCGGGCAAACACGAACTGAATCGTGGATATCGGGTAGGGCGTGATCGGAATACCTTGTTTATTCACGCCGTCCGCCATCTTGTAGCTGCTTAACCGAAGTAATACCGAAACTTTTTATATTAATATTTTAATTTTAATATTCCTAATATCGATAAGTTTTTTTTACTTTCACTTACCTATATATGAAATATATAGTAAGTGGAAGTATTGCGATCGTGAAAAATTTCGACTTCCGGTTTTCAACGGAAATACACGTTTTGGGACCCCCTGAGTCGAAATAACCAAGTCCCGCGAAATGGTCTGTGTGTGTGTGTGTGTCTGTGTGTGTGTGTGTGAACAGACTAGCTCAAAAACTATAAACCGTGGGAACCTGAAATTAGGTATTTAGTGTAGGTATATGCCCGCGATGTGACAGCAAAAATTTCATCAAAATTGCTCAAAGGGAGGGGGTACTTTATTTAATAACTTTTTACGTTTTTTTCGATTTTCTCAAAAACGGCTCTAACGATTTTCATTAAACTGAGTATTTGATCTATTTATATGCCCGAGATATGACTGTAAAAATTTCATCAAAATTGATTAACCGGAGGGGGGACTTTACTTAATAAATTTTGTATCATTTTCACGTGTTTTTTTTATTTACTCAAAAACGGCTTTAAAGATTTTGATCAAACTGGGTATATAATGTATGTATATGCCCGAGATACGACTGTAAAAATTTCATCAAAATTGATCAACCGGAGGGGGGACTTTACTTAATAAATTTTGTACCAATTTCACGTATACATATTTCTTATTTACTCAAAAACGGCTTTAAGGATTTATAAGAAACTGGGTATTTGATGTATGTATATACCAAATATGTAAAAACCAACATTTCATCAAAATTGGTCCAACTGAGGGAGCACTTTATTTCATGACTTTTTTTTCCAATTTTTACCTTTTTTTTCGATTATCTCAAAAACGACTTTAACGATTTTTATCAAATTCGTAATGTTTAATGAAAATTAGATTTTCTTTAATATCAGGTAAGCTTTATCATTATTAAAATGTTCTGAGGGGGCTTTTTTTTGGGGGGGGGGGGCTTTTTTGTTTGTTTGTTTCTTTCTTATAAAGTACCATTGTTTTTGTTTACATGGAGAAATTAACTGTCTCTCGTTACGCCTAAAAATAAGAAATGGCTAAATATGAGATATGATAAAAATAAAGAAAACATAAAGAGGAGAAAAAAAAAAGAAAAATATTCAGTCAACTCATAAAACTCGTTGAGCCCAAGCGTGCGGAGTACGCCTTTAATGACAGACCATTGTTCATAATTAAAGCCCTTCTGTTCATTTGAGAAGTGGCAATTAACAAAACGCATTAATTTCTAATCTAAGTAAGTTGGTAAGTGAAAGTTGTGTGTTGCGAGCACGCACCAGATTTTTTAATTAATTGATCCTTACATAGTTAGAATACCTAGACCTCCTCCCACGGTCATAATTTGACATGACCCCCCTCCCAGAAGGAATCTTGGAGACGTTCTTGACCGCAGTCTTTTTTAATATAAAAGAAATAATTACATGAAAAACTCGGAAACAAAATTCCAGTAAGGCAAAATGCAACAAAGAATGTGAGTCCGAAAGGGGGGGGGATATAAATGACTTGTATATTCATAAAAATAATTATTGTATAGAAAATATGTTATGTATATATCACAATTGTTTTTCTTACGATGTAGCACCTACTTTTATATTTGTTGATGTAAATAATTGTTAATGAAAATTATTAATTGCATGTAAATAAATATTTACGAAATAAAAAAATTAAATATTTTTTGTACTTTTCTATTTTCCCATATATATCCTTTTCTCTCCATTCTCTAAAACATTCTTGTTTGTTAAATCATGATGGTGGAAGTCAGGCGTTCCAGAAAAAAAATTCCGGGAGGGGGGGATTGGTCGGTAGGAAAAAAAAAATAGCACACTTTATACAAAATTCTGTATAAAAAATTCTAGTCAAAATTTAACTAAACTTCCCTAGAAAACTCGTAAAAGTTAGATGCGTAATTAATTTTTTTAATTCATCCCACTAATTTTTTTTTCGTCGAAATTTCGGGGGGGGGGGATTGATCCCCAATATCCCCCCCCCCTGGGACCGCCACTGGTGGAAGTTGACCGTAGATGTAATGAAGAGGGGATGGTTGGGGGAGCGGTCATTAGTAATTAGTAGCACAAATATGTGAGAATTACATATTTTATTTTGGCCAACGTTTCGACCCATATAACAGAAAGATTATGTAAAAAAAATATCAAACGCATCTGATAAAAGGAGTCACCTGTGGTGTAGTGGTTAGCATAGAAACCTACCATACTAAACTAACTACCCGGTTCGCGTCCCGAGGTGGCCATGGATTTATTAATGGAAGTAAAAAGTCTTTGTCTATGCCTCCCCTCGGATAGGACGTCAAATAGGGGTCCCGAGCCTGTACGATGTCAGGTACTTGTTAAAGACCCTTATCTTAATTATACCTGGATAGGCAAAATTTAGGACTCCCACTGTAGCTTCGTCCGATTAGCCTTAAGCGGACCTTACACGACCAATACTATTGTCAATATTTTGCCATAGCCATTGCATTGACCTTTTGAGCCAAAACACCTCTGTTGTACCCTCACTTGCAGCGATGTCCTCCGCTTCAGTGGTAGAGATGGAAACTGAACTCTGCCTTTTACTAGACCATGATATGACACCACGTGAATAGATACAAGCGATACCAGTGGTAGACCTTCGCTTTAATTAATCTCCACCAAAATAATTAATTAGTATTTTTAATAATGTCGTTTAGCGTTGAGGGCCCACCGTCTATATCAATATTATTGACAATACCATACTGTATTGTCGATATTTTTGATCGTGTAAGGTCCGCTTTAGTGGCATAATGTAACGTTAATCAAACAAACAAACAAGCATGTGAACAATTAAATAAAATACACATAAAATTTTTTAATTAATCCAATCTTAAATCGTGGCTGACCACCAATTTTAAATTATTTTTAAATAATTTATTTTTTGAAGAGAAAAGATTTGGCTCCGCCGGGAGTCGAATCCGGGTCTTCTGCGTTACATGCGAGGATGCTAACCGCTACACCACAGAGCTCGGCTCAAGGTAGAGCACTGAGTAGGTATCAGTGAAGAGGAATGATTTGCTCTGCCTTGAGCCGAGCTCTGTGGTGTAGCGGTTAGCATCCTCGCATGTAACGCAGGAGACCCGGGTTCGACTCCCGGCGGAGCCAAATCTTTTCTCTTCAAAAAATAAATTATTTAAAAATAAAAAGTTTTTATATAATTTCAAAATTATGGTTATTCAAGTACTACCATGATAAAAGTAATAAATGAAAATGAGATAAAACTCAAAATAACTTCTCTAAGGTAATGTGAAGTATTGAAGTATTGAACTTTAGGTTATTAACCTTTTTATAATATGTCCACCTTGAGTTCAATGTTGCTCCACATTACCTCGGATACGCTATTTTTATTTATATCTCATTTTCATTTATTACTTTTATCATGGTCTTACTTTAATAACTATAATTTTTAAATTCTACAAAAAAAAATTATGTTTATTTTTATCTAATATATTTATTTTGTTTAATGTTTCGCACTCAGTTAATATTTGTTTATATCATTTCTCTGATTGATTGTTTTCTAGTTTTCCTCATTGAGCCCTGATGATGACCTAATATTTGGGTCAAAACGTCGGCTACAATAAAATATGTAATTCTTATCACATATCTGTGCTAATTATTTTGACCGCACCCCCAACTATTTCCTCCTCATTCGTGTTTATTTCTTTGTTTAACGTCACTTTATGCTACTAAGGCTCATCGGAAAATGTAAAAGTGGGAGTCCTAAATTTTGCTTATCCAAGTATAATTAGGATAGGGATCTTACGTCCCATCCGAAGGACGAAATAGCCAGGGATTTCTCTTCCTTTAAAAAATCCTAGGGCCAAAGTGGGATGTTAACCCGCGTCCTTTAGTATTGTTGGCTGCTATGCTAGCCACTACACCACAGGGGACCCCTATTAGATATTGAATAATTTACCGCATTATACATACATATCGTGTCCATTGAATTAATTCTTTTCTAATTTAGATGACATTAGCCACTTTTTCTATTTGCAAAATTAAAAGGGATAGTTACATTTTTTTCATTCTATTTTTCTATCTCTAATTCGTGCGGCAATTTTCTCTGTGGTCTTCTTTTTATTCCGCCATCAAATTGTCATTTGCTTTAAAGGGCAATCATTGAAGTGTTTGCCGCAGGGCGAGGAATCGTTCGATACTAAAAGCAGTTAAAGAATCGTCGTAATACTAGAGCTGACCGCATTCAATAAAAATGCTTTTTCCGTTATAAGTTTTTTGTTTTGAACTTAGTTGAAAATTGTGTGCAAGTGCAAAAAAAAACAAAAAAAAAAAACGAAAGAAGCATATCTCTCTGAAAGAGTATGTATATAAATTTAATTTATGATTGTTTGTGTGTTTTTTTAACGTCCCTTTAAGCTACCAAGGCTACACTGGGAGTCCTAAATTTTGCCTATCCAGATATAATTAGAATAGGGATCTTTAACGAGTACCTGATATCGTATAGGCTCAGAAACTCCATTTTACGTCCTATCCGAGGGACGGTATAGCCTAGGATATTTTACTCCCATTGAAAAATCCTATGGCTACCGCGGGACGCAAACCCACGACATTTAGTATAGTAGGTTACAGCATGGCAACCTACTATACCACTACAGCGTTGTGGTGACTTCTCAAGTTATGATAACCGGTCGCGAGTGTGCTGATTAAGTTGTTGCTTGTAACTCGGAAACGACGGCGACAATCGGAAAAAGTATCGAACCAAAAATTTTCGTCTCGACAAACATGACACCTTTGAAAAAGCCCTGCAACCGTTTTGAAATTTTTGCTGAGAATTGTAGTTTTTACAACTCGCAAACGAAGTGGTTAATAGAAAAAATATATAAGGCCGAAAATTTTCTCCTTGAAACCTTGAAAAGTTTGAGACCATTTAGAAACTTCTACGACCAATTTGATTTTCAAGAACCGCAGTATAACTCGTAATCGAAGGCGAAATGAGTGATTTGTATATTTTTCCGGTGTAGGAGTTAAGGAAAGCTTTAAAATGATGCCTCATTCATAAAATTTGATGAAGTATTAAGGAAGTTACTGTGTACCGACAAAAAAAAAAGCTTTGAGTTGTATACATTATGTCCCAGACCTAGTGTAAAAAAAAAAATTGGGTAATAGAGCCAGTTAAACGGGATCGAATAGCGCAGAAACGAGTTTCCTATCTCAATCTGTTGAGGTGAAAGAATTGTTTTTTGTTTTTATTTTTAATATCTTACTTTTTCTGAAAAATGACAGTTTTCTCTACTTTGGTTTACCGTAGGAACAAAAACGATAATATTTTCTTAATCAACATTAAATTTTCTAAAAGAGGAAATGGGTTCGGTTATTGTAAATCCACTTTTAACGCGCTAAACACAAAACATTTATTAAAACTTAAATTTTTAATAGTTTTTGAAAATTCCTCACTCCCTACTGGAGCACATTAGAAGCTGTCGAATTTTCTAAAAACTGCGGAATTTAGTTAGCTTTCTAGTGGTGTAACCCACGATACAATAGCACTTCACATTTTGAGTCTAAAAGAAGTTTTTCTTATAAAAAACACGCTAGAGAATGTCACTGCTGGGGCAAGGAGGAAGCACGCTAGAGCCTGCATCCAAAGTTATGAATGCCGAACTTCCCATGAGTTTGTAGTTTTACTTTTTTAAGACTAGAAAGAACAATCTATGGATTCTAAATAATATAAAAACGATAGTAATAATCTAAAATTAAAAAAAAATACTCCTTAGTTTAAATTAAAAAATACTTTCTTTAAAATAAATTGAACTGTTTTCTTATCTTCTACTAAAATTTGAAAAATCCTACATAAAAAATGTTGAAGATAAAACATAATATTATCATTGCAGAACCATATTAAAATGGATTATTGCAGCACGTGTTTAAAATTTCCTCCATTACTTTGGATGCAGGCTTATATTCAACATTTTTTATGTAGGATTTTTTTTTTTTTAACTTTGGATTATTATTATCCTTTGTATATTATTTAGAATTCATACATTGTTCTTTCTAGTCTTAAAAAAGTAAAACTAACTCTAACTTATGGGAAGTTCGGGATCCATTACTTTGGATGCAGGCTCTAGGGCGCTTCCTCATTGCCCCAGCAGTGACATTCTCTAGCGTGTTTTTCATTAGAAAAACTTCTTTTAGACTCAAAAGGTGAAGTGCAATTGTATCATGGGTTACACCACTAGAAAGCTAACTAAATTCCGCAGTTTTTAGAAAATTCGACAGCTTCTAGTGTGCTCCAGTAGGGAGTGAGGAATTTTCAAAAACTATTAAAAATTTAAGTTTTAATAAATGTTTTGTGTTTAGCGCGTTAAAAGTGGATTTACAATAACCAAACCCATTTCCTCTTTTAGAAAATTTAATGCTGATTAAGAAAATATCATCGTTTTTGTTCCTAAGGTAAACCAAAGTAGAGAAAACTGTCATTTTTCAGAAAAAGTAAGATTTTAAAAATAAAAACAAAAAAAAATTCTATCTCCTCAACAGATTGAGATAGGAAACTCGTTTCTGCGCCATTCGACCCCGTTTAACATGCAGTATTACCCAATTTTTTTTTACACTATGTCTGGGACACCCAGTATATGTATATGATTTTTATCATTATGTATAGTAACCAGCAAAAGTTTTTATACATGATTTAGAACTTTTAATAGAATTGAAATTAAATATTTTTTCAACCCGTTTTTGACTGTAAAAAAAGGAGCTAATTTAGATTCTTAATTATTTACTTTTTATTCATGATGGGGGGGGGGAGTCCACAGGGGTTATTACCCCCAAATATTTTGGCTTATAAATATTTTTGTATTTTTAAGAGAATAATGCAATCGGGTAGTTACCATGTCATTAAAATAACTTTAGGTTGTTTAGATCTTAGTTCACAACTGATGAATCCGCGGTGGCCCTAGGACTTTTTAGGGTCTGGCCATAAATGTCCGCACCGGACCCGCACCGTAGCAATAATATAGGTTATGTTCAAAATATTTTAAATTTAACTTACATATTACCTTTAGTTATGCCTAAAGTTCAGGCCACACATGTCAGACACAGGCCACTTTAGGCATAACTAAAGGTAATATGTAAGTTAAATTAAAAATATTCTGAACATAACCTGTATTATTACTATGGTGCGGATCCGGTGCGGACATGTGTGGCCAGACCTTTAAGGTTTACGACAGTTTAAAAAACATCAACGTAAGCCGTTAGTTATCTTCAGTTACAATTATTTCTTGTTCTTTCCATTAATATGTTGTTTTTTTTTGCAATTTAAGATGTTTTTAACGTTAATAATTTTTCTAGAATTTGATAATTGGATTTATCAATACAAAATATACTTACCGTAGATTGCGTGAGGAAGTTGATGTAAGTAAAAAATCTTTAAAGGGAGTAACAAATCAGCTATGCCGTCCTTCGGATTCGGACGTAAAATGGAAGTCCCGAGCCTGTACGATGTCAGATATTCAGATAAGATCGATATCCTGATTATACCTGGACATGCGAAATTTGTGACTCCCGCTGTAGCATCGTCCGATTTGCCTTAGTTGCATAAAGGGACGTTAAACAAACAACCGATGAATCAAAACATAATTTCAATAAAAAATCTTAAATCTCTATTGTTGGAAGAATACATACTAAATACTTCGAAGATGGATGCAAATCAATGCCAAGGTCCTGAAAATGGTAAAAAAAGGACTGCATACAATGTTGATAATAGGTTATACTGCATACGGAAACCCAGGTTCGATTTCATGCCTTGGCCAAGATTTTCCCTTCAAATAAAATCATTTCAAAACTCTTGTTTACAAAATCACGAAGCCCCGATGTTTTATAGAAATTATAAGGTTCAGATAACAACAAATACTGCTATCAATAAATCGATTTTATTTAGAACATTTCTGGGTCAATGATAGGAAAAATTTGACACAAAAAGGATTTGTGTCAATGCGTTTTTTAATATTTTTATATTGACTGAAAGATAGCAAGTTTATAATGTTCCTTTTTAGGAATTTAGTCAAAAAAAATATCCTCTTTTATTTATCTTTATTATTGTTAGACCATGATAAGTTTTAACGATGTTTCGTTGACCACTATCCCATAATCAGATACACTACAACAATCAACACATCAACAACTATTACAATATAAATTTCACGATTTTCTTTACAATTAAACAATTAAAATTTATATTATACTAGCTGTATATCCCGGTTTCACCCTGAGAATTTCATTTTTTAAATCTATAAACTGAAACTTTTATCTAATCAAATGGTCGATTTTGTAAAAACCAATGTAAAGCGAGATCAAATCGATTATTATAACAATAAAGAATACACCCAGAGATCGGCTGAAGTTTTGCAATTTTATTATAGACAGGTGTTCGCACCTGGTCTGAAAGAACCACTGAGCAAAATTTGGAGAATTGAGGACAAACGGTAGGGATTTCTATACAGAACAAACAGAATTTCATCTTTATATACATAGATTATAGCTGTATATCCCGGTTTCACACGGGGAATTTCATTTTTCTAAAGAAACGGTCGATTTCGTAAAAAAAGAACATTGTTAAGGAAGATCATTATGATTTTTATAACAATAAAGAATATGAGCTGAAGATCGGCTGAAGTTATGCAATTTCAATATGATCAGGTGTTCGCACCTGGTCTGAAAGAACCACTGAGAGAAATTTGTAGAATAAAGAATATCAGCTGAAGATCGGCTGAAGTTATGCAATTTTAATATGGACAGGTGTTCGCACCTGGTATCAAAGAACCACTGAGCAAAATTTGGAGAATTTAGGACAAACAGTATGGAATCCTATAAAGAACAAATAAACAAACAAACTAACAGAATTTCAACTTTATTTATATAGATTAAGTGTTAAAGTCTGTTCAAATCTATTTTTTCTTATCTCTTCACTATACATTAATGCTATTCTCGATTATAAAACAATTAAGTAATAATACAGTTTTTTATCAAATTATTAATATCGGGGATTTGAAAAAAAAAAAAATCTTCAGTTGGTTTTTCTTTTCATCAATAATTAAACAATTAATATGTACCTATCATTATAATTAGTATATTAGTATAATCTACCTCACTGTTACTGAAATTATTTTGCTTCCTATTCCTATTTACTTTAACACTGTTTTTATATTTTTTTCATCCCTTTGCTCTGTATCTATTATTTGGTTTCTGGATACTTTTAATGAAGCCTTTGGTCTCGTTTTTATAGAAATGTTTTAATTCTACGCTTAATGACAAATATATTTATATATTAATGCCCTTGTAGGAACATGAAGTGAAATTTTATAAATCAAAATATCCAAAGGCCGTATTAATATTCACAACTATGATAGGTGTAAGGATGTGCAATTTATTGGAAAACAAACATATTTAAAAAACACGACTGAAATGATTTTTGTATTTATTTAATGGTCGAAATGAATACATTTTATAGATTGACATACATATATTGCAATGTTCGAATTAAGGTTCTTGAATGATAAAATTTATTAGTTCCGAAGTGAACTTCGCAGATTGATGTTTGTATTGTGTTCATTTTTAATATTTATCAAAGGAAATCTAATATAAATTATTTACAATATAAACCCTAAAGTCAAGTAAATTACGTCTTTGACAAATTTCCGAAGCAACTTTCCTATTCGAGACAATAATATGCCTGACAAAATCAATAGAAAGAAGTTGCGCATGAGCAATGTTAAGGTTTTCCCTTGTTTATTTCAAATTTAAACTTTAAATTAAAATAAATAAATGTTTTTTTGTAAATATTATATTTGCAAGAACAATTTTAGCGCATACAATGTCCATTTAAAAGACGAAAAAGGGAAAAAAAACGAAGTAATTTAAAGATGTTGCGGAGAGGGACGGTAACAGCTGATCGGCGGCCACGGGGAGCGCTAGCGTCGCTCTGAATCATTATGTCGGACATATTGGCTCTTTAGGTGGCCACTGGAGCCTCTACCAACATTTTCTAAATTAACTTATTTTACAGATGTCCCGGCGAGTTATAATATTAAAGTTTTAGTTTTGACGAATGTAGTGTGGTATTAACCGAGTTCCAACATGTCGGGGGATAGGGAAATCGCCGCAGAGGACAGTATCAAAGTGGTCTGCCGTTTCAGGCCACTCAACGATTCTGAAGAAAAAGCTGGGAGTAAGTTCATCGTTAAATTCCCCTCAGGCGGTGAAGAAAACTGCATCTCTATAGGGGTGAGTACCATTCTTGAATATTATTATATTTATTCTTCTTTTCTCTGTAAACGATTTTTACATGAACTTCAAATTTTTTCACTGGGGTTTCCCCATTTATCTATACAACTAAAATATCCATTCTAATTAAAAAAATTTTACTTACTTAACCTGTCCAAGATATTTTCATTACCCTGAATAGAATTTCTTAATTATGCAGTGGACACATCCCACTGCTTTATTACATAAAAATGCCTTACTACCCACATCCTTTAACACTTGTTCAAAAATTCTTTTGTTATATTTCATTTATTATTTCAATTACAAAAGTATTTATGATTTCAAGGAACTTGCACAAATTATAGTGACTTTCCCATTCTTAGTCATACTGCATGACTGCTGTCATGTCATTAACTTCAATGTATGACTTGTCGATATTTTCTAATTTTCATTTTCTTATAATAATATCCTTATCATAATAATATTATTTTTATTAAATTTTTTTATATATTTAATATTAATTTCAGGGGAAAGTTTATTTGTTCGATAAAGTATTTAAGCCTAACGCTTCGCAAGAAAAAGTTTACAATGAAGCTGCGAAATCTATTGTATCCGGTAAGTACGATTTTATAATTTGATTTTTTTTTTTTGTGCTCCTATGTGTGTGTTACATGTGATTCTTGTTTTTATCATTTTATGATGAAATTACTTTTGTAAACTTTCCCATTTTCATTAAAATAATTGCCATTATACTAAAACGAAAGGAGGTCGCTTGTAATTTTATGGAGTAATTAGTTACAGTTTAATTACATAAGTTTTAGTTTGTTAAGTTTATTTAAAGGAGTAAAGTTCTGCTGGTTATACAGAAATTTAAGTTTTAAGTTTTATTTTTAATTTTAAATTTCACAACTAATATTGCACTTGTTACTGCAATCGATTTGATAAAAAAATCTAAATGTTCAGCATTCAGAACACTTTATTTTTTTATAAAAGGATTTTAATTATGATAATATTCTGATTTTGAAATTAAATATTTATTTGATATTTTCGTTTCAAGTTTTAGGCAAATTTTATTAACTTCCACAAAACCTTTCTTTTTTAATTTCAATCAGCCAAATCAAATCATGACAAGATTATTGTAAAGCGTTATTTACTATTTCTTGTTTGTTTTCTTTAAAGAATTATTAATGGATGTTTAAAAGATTAGATTTTAGATCGCATCAAGTAGATAATATTTTATTTAAGTCATAATATCAAAAAAGTGTATACATTTGATGATAGTTATGTAACATTTGAGGGATTCGAACTTTTCTTAATATTTTTTCGTTTAATTTTTATGTAGTGTTTTTTAAAATAATATATTTCTAGTATCATTTTTATGTATTAATTCTTATCAAGATGTATATGTAAGATATAAGGATTTGATTGTACAGCCTAATTTTATAGAATTATAGATTTACAATTTTTTTTTTTATTGATCAAGGGTTTTTATTGATTTTATTTTGTTTTCTTTTTCTTCATTGACATTTCAGTTATTGATTACTTATACAATAACCTTTAAAACAATAATAAAAATTCAAATTATCACTGCATATTCATTTTCCTTTTTTAATAATTCGACTTATAAATAAAAATAAATAATTATCAACTAGTATTTTAAAAAATAAAAATTGCAAATGAACAATAGAAAAACCTTTACCAAAAATTTACAATACATATATACATAGTTTAAAATGACCATATTTTACAGTGGTTCATTTTAGATTACACGCATAAAAGGAAAAAATTAATTATTATTACTATTCATTGGGTTACTTTTTCGTATTTTTAATTATCGTATTTATACTTATTTTGATAACTTTCATTTTACAGAATGACTAACTCTGGTTCCATAATTTTTTAGAAAACCATTTATAATAATTTTGATCTTTGGTAAATTCGTACTTTTTATTTTGTAAAAAAATGTTAGAAGTATAAACTCAAGCGGACCTTACACGATCAATAATATTGACAATACAGTATGGTATTGTCAATAATATTGATCATGTAAGGTGAAAATTTGAGTATTGATGGTGGGCCCTCAACGCTAAAACGATATATTGACAATATATATATATTGATAATACTGATATTGACAATATTTTTGATTGTGTAAGGTCCGCTTTAAACAGGTTAAAAAAATAATATATATAGATATAGATAGTATATAGATATAAAAAAAATGTACGAATTTGCCAAAGAGAAAATTTTCCTAAAGTGCTTTCCGGAGAAATTTTGAAATAGCAGTTAGTCATCCTGTTAACCGAAAGGCTCACATGTCATTTTCGGCGATGCTTATTAATCTAAATGACATCGGGTATTATTATAAATTTATTAGTCTATCGATGAAATACTTTCTCTCTTTCTAAAATTATTTAAACAATTATTAATGTAAAATGAGTGGATTATACATTTAGTTATGGATATTCACATTTCTTGTCGAGCCATTGTGTATATATAAAAACATTCATGCACTGCGTATAACTGCTATCTGATAAGCATATCTGAGGGATTTTTCTAAATGATAAAGCTAACTCACTTTCACTTTTTTGAGGTGGAAAATCAATTGTGTTAAATTATTTGTGTGTTATATAAGAGTCTTAAAATATTTTCCCGAAACAATAAAAGAATTTAGCGAATTTAGTTTTAGATTGTTTTTGTTGGAATGAGACATTTTTAGTTCGCATTGTAATTCTCTTTGAATCAATATCAGATATTTTGGTGTAGGGGGAGATATAGAAAATTCATTCATTTTTCGGATGATGTGAATTACTTTTCAATATAAAATTTGGATGTTATTTACAAAGTTCAAGGATTCTGTTGCTGTGTATGATGCATTATGTTTTAAAATTTCCTTTATTAAATTTGCTTAGTACACCTAAGTGTTTTATATCTTTAAAAAAAACTTCATCTTAACCTTTCTTCAATTTATTTATAAATATTTCTATTTAACCATAATTATTTTTAATAATTAATAATTATTAAATGCTGAGTTTAATACGTTTTTCTTGTGATTTTTTTTATTAATGAATAATTTTATATTCTATTAATTTTAATACATATTGTTTATGACCAATGAATAAATTTTATAAAAATGTGAATTTTAATTTAATAACAAAGAATGAAGTAAAATAATACTTAAAAGTTTAAAGGGGACACACATTATTGATGGATTTCCTGATATCTTCCTTTTAGGAAAATATCACAAAATCTTTCCAAAAGATTACTCATAAAAATGACACAATGTTTAGCATATATTCCAACAACTTATAACATCAAAAAAAACTATTTTAGATTTTTTTTTTTCTTTAACTTATTGATGCATTACGATTGAAAATTTTAACTATTTAAAAAAAAAAAATTACAAAGCAAAATAAAATAAATTTTTGAAATAGGTCATTTGTTTTTTTTTAAATTATAGGCTTCAAACCTCACCAGTTTTATATGATGCTATGGATTTATATTACCCTGGGCGTGGACTCAGAAAAAATATTCAGGGGCAGGATTTTTTTTTGAGAGAAAAATACTTGGTTGAAATCAAAGTACTGCTGGCCTAATGCATAGGGTCCCTAGACACACTGCATACTAAATCAGTCTAAAATAGGCATATCAGTAGGTAGATTTATCGTTTTAAAAATGTAGCTATAGATCCATGCTCACATAACATAGTTCCTTTTCCAGGTTTCTTTTTTAATTTCTAAAATATAAAATTCTAACTACTAATAATACATTAAGATTAAATATACATTAACTTTAAAAAAAAATAACAAGAATAGCGTAAAAAAAAAACTACCAAAAAAAAACATAAAGCTTAACACTTATTTACAGTGGCGGTCGCAGAAATGGAGGGGATTGGTCGGTATAACAAAATTAATAAATTATATACATATATCGAAATAACATCGTACTTACATCAATTTATAAAACTATTATGCACATTTTTTTTCTAATGCATAATTTCCTCTATGCTTGAATAATTTTAACAATTATTTAGAAGAATTAATTTATTCCACTAATTTTTTCTTTCTCTGAATTTCTTGGGGGGTCTAATCCCCACACCCCCCCACCTCCTGGTACCAACGCTGCTTATTTATTCACAAAAATATCCGGATTTTTATTCATGCTAAAAGGGTTGTAAGAATCATTTTATTCCATTCATTTTTTCCCCAAAAGTTTCAGGGGTATTTATCCTGTATATACCACCGTGATTTCAAAGGTTGGGAATATTAGGAAATAATAATAATAATATTAGGGAATAAGAGGATGATGCTTTATGAAGCTTGCTTTTCACCAAAGAAGATCCCCAGCATTTAAATCCAGTCATTTAACAAGTAACTGGTGTGGGTAAAGAAAAAAAGACCCCGCAATTTTACATGAGCATATTCGCTGCGCTGCAATTTCTTACCTCAGTTATATTTACTGGATACAGCTCCATATAAAAATCAAAGGTTTTATTTTTTATTTTTTGTGGGCTAAAGGCCTCCATTGAAGCCCCCCCCCCCCCCCCATATTGCCCGAACTGTTAATTTTTATGTAAGGATTTGAATTTTATTGTAATTTCTTCTGCGAATCGGCATATGGATTGTATGAGGCTATTGTCTTAAGATGTCATTTTTTTTTCGGATGTTGTCGGTCGCCAATACAGTTCTGAGTTGTGTAAACGCTTAAATTATAATTCGCCGTATAATAATTTACGAAAAAAAAAATAATAATAATGCGCTGATACGTTATAATAATAAATTTTGACTACAATATTTACATTACGACGACATTAAGCACAGCAGAGTACAGTTAAAACCTGAAGAAGATGACATGCTCTGATAGGCTTGCGGTCATAGCAGTATGCTTTTCCCTCATATATGGTTAGTTTATACAGCAGAAACATCGAGCTTTTTTCGAGTCGATAAATCGAATGAATCCGTATGTAATGACTATATTTCGGATAGAAAATCGATTCTGTTTAGTAGAGGACAGACATTCTGTCCGATAAATCGAGTCCTTTTAAATCGCCCATGTAATGGGAAATAGGAATCCCAAGGCCACTGTGATATTAGCCTGAGTGCTGTTGACCTATTGACTCACTAGCACAATGTTTTTGTCCCCGTTCAATATGTGTAGATAAACATATCATTATATTACTATATTTTTACTTTCACTTACCTATATATGAAATGTATAGTAAGTGGAAGTATTGCGATCGTGAAAAAAATCGACTTCCGGTTTTCAACGGAAATACACGTTTTGGGGTCCCCTGAGTCGAAATGACGAAGTCCGGCGAAATGGTCTGTGTGTGTGTGTGTGTGAACAGACTAGCTCAAAAACTATAAACCGTGCGATCATGAAATTGGGTATTTAGTTTAGGTATATGCCCGCGATGTGACAGCATACATTTCATCAAAATTGCTCAAAGCGAGGGGGTACTTTATTTAATAACTTTTTACGTTTTTTTCGATTTTCTCAAAAACGGCTCTAACGATTTTGATTAAACTGAGTATTTGATCGATTTATATGTTGTTTGTTTTTTTTGTTTTTCTATAAAGTACCTTTGTTTTTGTTTATATGGAGAAATTAACTGTCTCTCGTTACGCCTAAAAATAAGAAATGGCTAAATATGAGATATGATAAAAATAAAGAAAACATAAAGAGGAGAAAAAAAGAAAAATATTCAGTCAAATAAAACTCGTTGAGCCCACGCATGCGGAGTACGCCTTTAATGACTGACCATTGTTCATAATTAAAGCCGTTCTGTTCATTTGAGAAGTAACAATTAACAAAACGCATTAATTTCTAATCTAAGCAAGTTGGTAAGTGAAAGTTGTGTGTTGCGCGCACGCACCAGATTTTTTATAAATATTTATTTGTTATTATTTACAACGGTACAAAAAAGGAATATAACTTAAATCCTCCAAATACTCCCTCACGCAAGGGCGAATTTAACACAAAATTTGGAGGGGGGGGTCATGACCCCCTCTCTCATAATCAGGTGGCTGACAGCACCGTTTTTTAATGACATTACTACCTTGTATTAAGAAGGACTGCCATCTAAAAAACCTAAAGGTGCCTTTACACCTTACGAACCTCACCTTCGAACAAGTTCTCCTTCGAACCGTACCGACGTGAAGCGAACAGCCATTTATACTTCACGTGACGTTAAGCGAACCAATATGGCTGACTCACCCAAAGCTAGCTTATGATAAAGAAAAAATCTCCATTATCAATATATTTTATATTATCTGAAAAATAAAAAAATAGGAGACGATTTACAACGTTTCAAAAATTATACTAGTATCACAAACAACTTCTGTCACTTAGGAAAAACCCACATCGAAAGTGAAACTAGCGCTACCCCCAAACCAAGGCGAACAGATGAAGTACCTAGAACAGCCGAACAGTCGACGTGAAGGCTTCACGAAGGTTGTTCGAGGGTGGTGTTCGAAGGAAAAGTTCGTAAGGTGTAAAGGCACCATAAAGTGTTATGTTCAGGGCATAGTAACTACCTAATTTTATTATGCTATTAAAAATACAAAAAAGCCAAAATATTTGGGGGGGGGGTCATACCCCCTGAGACCTCCCTCGTGGATTAGCCCATGCTCACACGATATTATCGAATTTTCTTTCGCTATTAATTGAAGGGGTCGGGGAAAAATAGTGCCAATCAACATTTTTAACAAAAATAAACTGTAGCTGCAGTCTGCTATATATTACGTAGGGCTATATGTCTATGATGGAAATGGCACCAAAATATGACTATATAGAGTCTCTATAGTCATATATAGGTGGCATTTTAATCACAGACATATAGTCCTACGTAATATATAGCAGACTGCAGCTACAGTTTATTTTTGTTAAAAATGTTGATTGGCACTATTTTTCCCCGACCCCTTCAATTTATTAACTGCTCAATGCTAGGTGAAATGATTTTTTTCCAAACTGCTATTTTTTTTTTTTTTTGTATATATATTTTTTAGAAATCAATGATGTTATATCTTGTACTGAATGTTTGGGAGTTATCCAACAAAATTCATATAGATAGCTAATAAAGTTGCCTTAGATTGCAATATTTCTTTTGCTTTCATATTTACAACTAATTTTAATTTAATTTAAACAAGTTTTAAGTCTTTGTTTCTAAAACACCAATTTCGATTTGTCAATTTATGCGAAAAGTTTATTAAGAGCCACATCAGGGGCACACACAACTACCTCAAATAACCTAAATAAATTTTAGTTTAGTATGAAAAATCGTTTTTAAGGCGGGAAGTTAACTGAAACGCACTAATAATTTCGCGAGACTTGGTTAATTTTTGATTCAGTGGACCCCGAACCTCTATTTCCGTTCAAAACCCGAATTTGATTTATTTCAAGATAGCTATAGTTTCCTTTACTATGTATGTTTCATTTACTGGTAAGTGAAAGTAAAAATAATAAATAATAGAATAGTAAACATTGAATTATTTAACCCTTTGTACTCGGCACTGTTTCGGACGTTACCTACCGGCAACTCGACGAAAATTATTCGCGAAAACGTACACCCTGAATACGTAATATTATACAGTACGATTTTAGAACCAAGTAAGGAATTGTAATGAAATTTGAGTTATATGTAGTTTTGAAGCTTCAAATAGTTACAAAAAAAAAATATTTTTTAAATTTTATATTTTTTTTTATAATTTTTTTAAAGCCCTTAGATTTCACAAAGGTTTCGCCGTTCCTTATATGTAAAACCATAAAAAATCTAATTTGAGAAGTAAAAAGTTACGAGACGGGACCCTTATAGTCGATGTTTTCTCAGATATCCAATCAGAAAAGCTCCTAAACTGTGAAAATCTACTTTACTTTACTTTTAAGTTACTAAAATAACTTTCAGGTTAAAGTAGAAGGAAACTAAATCAAAGTAAAGGGATTGTTTGGTGCCCCGAACTAAATTATTGTAGAATTGTTGAAATAATAAAAAACACCGCGAGCCGCGGCCGTCATTTATAAAACAAAAAGCGAAATATCCTATAAATAGTTTTTACGATTTGTTTATGTGCTTATATGTTAAAAATATGACTACGTTTTGATTTATTTTAACATCCTTTCGAATAAAAAAAATAAAAAAAAGACCCGAAGAATTTAATAAATCATTCTCTTGATTATTATTTTTTTTATATATATCGTTATTTAAAAGAGTGACTTAGATTGAGAGATTCGTTCGGGAACGCTAACTTGCTTTCGTCAAGTTGTGCGGATCTGCATTCCGCATTGCTGATATCAGAAGAGTGCATGACCTCACTCTGTGTGCCTAGGGCTCTGAGATAGTGCACAGCAGGCAGGCATTGTGGTCTCTATCATTTATTTAATAATATTATACTTTTATTATTTAACAAAGATATGCTGTATATAGATATTTGTTAATGATAGTTTAAAGTATCGAGATATTTCAAGGTTAAGGCCCTGTGTTGGCCATCCATTGTGTTGAATGTAGTACTGGCGATAATTCCGAGCCCTCTTATCTGAAATTGGATGTCACAATGCCCAGGAAGGAGGCAATCGATGGCGCACTATAAATCGATTCTCTCACCGTCCCGTAATCGTCATGCCGTCCTTTATATATCGATATCATCATTACTCATGTAAAAATAAATTCCCCCTCCGTATACCTAATTTTGATGACATAGTTGCATTTCACATCGCGCGTTTTTTTTTTTTTTTTTTTTTTTGTAACATAATTAACATGTATTTATTTATTTATATAAATATATATATTTTTTTTTTGTTCCTCCCCTTCCTCGCCTCTTAAGCTATACGGGGTTTCCCGGCCAAGGGAGAAGGTGGGGGATTAATGCCGAGTAGTATTATTAAATATCCCCTGTCTCCGGGTTTTGAACTTGCTATCTTCGGGTTTCCGATCTTACGTTGCCAAGGGCATTTACAACATATATTTTTGTGAACATCGTCTGTATATTATTATACAAATTTATCACTAGCTGTAAGTCCCGGTTTCACCCGGGAAATTTAATTTTTCTAATGAAACGGTCGATTTCTTAAAAAAACCATTGTAAAGCGAGATCATTACGATTTTTATTAGGATAAAGAATATCAGCTGAAGATCGGCTGAAGTTATGCAATTTTAATATGGACAGGTGTTCGCACCTGGTATGAAAGAACCACTGAGCGAAATTTGGAGAATTTAGGATAAACGGTATGGATTTCTATAAAGAACAAACAAACAGAAATATTGCCCTGCAGTTGAAGCTTCTCGCAAATCGGCTTGCGTAAGCCTCTGTGGCGCAAGGCGGGCCTCGTATTCCTGGGCAGACTCAGTTTCCCGCGATTCTAAGCCTATGTTGTTCAATCCTATTTTGATGTTCGTCGAGAGTTTCAGCTGCTCGTATTTGAAGGTGTTTTTTGGCTTTTGAGCTCACTACTCCTATTGAAGCTCGCTTCTTTGGAGGCATTTATAAAAAATAAATTCACCATACATGTAAATAAACGTATTGTAATGTTAAAAAAAAAAAACATATGGTTTAAAAATCCCAGAACTCGACGCCTGCCAAGGGACGGTCTTACCGGGCCTTGTTGGCCTCTTCGAAATCTATAAAATGAATTTTAAGGCCGTTTTTTCGACTCAAACGGTCGATTTCGTAAAAAAAAACATTGTATAGGGAGATCATGACGAATTTTATAACAATAAAGAATATACCCAGAGATTGGCTGAAGCTATGCAATTTTAATATGGACGGGTGTTCGCACCTGGTATCAAAGAACCACTGAGCGAAATTTGGAGAATTTAGGATAAACGGTATGGATTTCTATAAAGAACAAACAAACAGAAATATTGCCCTGCAGTTGAAGCTTCTCGCAAATCGGCTTGCGTAAGCCTCTGTGGCGCTAAGCGGGCCTCGTATTCCTGGGCAGACTCAGTTTCCCGCGATTCTGCCTGTCTAAGCCTCTGTTGTTCAATCCTAATTTGATGTTCGTCGAGAGTTTCAGCTGCTCGTATTTGACGTTGTTTTTTGGCTTTTGAGCTCACTACTCCTATTGAAGCTCGCTTCTTTGGAGGCATTTATAAAAAATAAATTCACCATACATGTAAATAAACGTATTGTAATGTTAAAAAAAAAAACATATGGTTTAAAAATCCCAGAACTCGACGCCTGCCAAGGGACGGTCTTACCGGGCCTTGTTGGCCTCTTCGAAATCTATAAAATGAATTTTAAGGCCGTTTTTTCGACTCAAACGGTCGATTTCGTAAAAAAAAAACATTGTATAGGGAGATCATGACGAATTTTATAACAATAAAGAATATACCCAGAGATTGGCTGAAGCTATGCAATTTTAATATGGACAAACAAACAAACAGAATTTCAACTTTATTTATATAGATTTTATATCATGGTCCCGAAAACGGGATATGTATCCCATATTAGGACACCCCCATATCCCATATTAAGAGCCTATTTTCAAAAAGTATAAATTTGACTTATCCCACATTACCCGTGATTACAAATTTACAAAAAGGAGATAAGGTACATTTTTCATTGTTGATGTGGTCTACTACTACTGGTTAATGTACAACAACATTTTTTGAATCGTCTAAACAATTTAGGGCCTACCAATTAAGTATTAAAAAAAATATCCCATAATACTTATGGGCATTTATTATATACATATAATAAGCACTTTCCCCTACTTGCAGGCCATTTCCGATTTGGTTATTTGCACGGAGAGAACCCCAAAATGTATTTTCGTTAAAAAAACTGGAAGTCAAAATTGTTAACGATCGCAATACTTTCGCTTTCTATTAGATAAATGGAAGTAAAAATAATATAAATAATTATAATTTCATGTGATAACTATATAACTTTGATAATATTTGAAAGGGCCAGCATCGTAAGATAAATAATGTTTCTTTGTTGAGAGCCTGGTGCCCTGGTGCACAAACGTTTATATCTCTATGTATAGTGCATCAGGTTTATTGTTTACGCTTTTAATTTTACTTGGAAAAAATAAAACAATAGAAAGTTTCTCGTAATTAAAAGTTGGGACCTTGTATTTCAAATTACTTAAAATCCATATAAAAAAAAAAGGTTGGTTGTGTTCTTTGTTGTTTTATTTTTCGTTTTATGTTATAACTATTATTATTGTCCGTCTAATATTAAATGAGTACCATTTATAGATTGATCGTATGGTTATTCAAAGTCAAAGATATTTAGTTGAGGAAGTCGATATAAATAAGATTGTTTTTTTAAGTTTATAATTTACTAACCTTTCTTCGGTATCTTCCTTATTTGAACCTCTAATGAAATACAACATGTCGCTTGTTTAATTTGTGGAAGCAATAAATTAAAAAAAAAAAAGGAAGAAAGAAAAATTGAATCAAATAAAATATAAGCGGTTGAGAATTCCCGCATGCGCACAATACATGATAGGAACACCAAAAATATACTGCGGATGCGAGAACTGTTGGGAACCATTCTGAACTGCTCGTTGAAACAAACTCCCTCCACAATTAAACACACTTCTCGGGAGGCGAATATCACCTGTTGAATATGCATCTCGTTTGGTTAATTAATTTCTTTTTTTACACTCTAGCTGCCCGCATTAATATTTATTATTCAAATATAAGGGCCCTGCATAATTTTCATTATAAACAAATGCAATCACCGTATGATTTTTACTTTCACTTACCTATATATGAAATATATAGTAAGTGGAAGTATTGCGATCGTGAAAAATTTCGACTTCCGGTTTTCAACGGAAATACACGTTTTGGGGTCCCCTGAGTCCAATTAACCAAGTCCCGCGAAATGGTCTGTGTGTGTGTGTGTGTGTGTGTGTCTGTGTGTGTGTGTGTGTGTGTGTGTGAACAGACTAGCTCAAAAACTATATACCGTGCGAACCTGAAATTGGGTATTTAGTGTATGTATATGCCCGCGATGTGACAGCAAAAATTTCATCAAAATTGCTCAAAGGGAGGGGGTACTTTATTTAATAACTTTTTAAGTATTTTTCGATTTTCTCAAAAACGGCTCTAACGATTTTGATTAAACTGAGTATTTGATCTATATATATGCCCGCGATACGACTGTAAAAATTTCATCAAAATTGATCAACCGTGGGGGGTACTTTACTTAATAAATTGTGTCCCACTTTTATATGTTTTTTTTTATTTACCCAAAAACGGCTTTAATGATTTCGATCAAACTTTGTATTTAGTATATGTATGTGACCGCGATGTGACAGTGAAAATTTCATCAAAATTGATCAATTGGAGGGGGCACTTTACTGAATAAATGTTGTCTCATTTTCACGTGTTTTTTTTATTTACTCAAAAACGGTTTTCACGATTTTGATCAAACTGAGTATTTGATGTATTAATATGCCCAAGATATGACTGTAAAAATTTCATCAACATTGATCAAATGGAGGGGGTACTTTACTTAATAAATTTTGTATCATTTTCACCTGTGTTTTAAATTACTCATAAAAGGAAAAAATAAGAAATGAATGTGGAAAGATTTGTGAATTGAAGTGGAAAGATGAAGTGGCAATTAACAAAACACGTCAATTTCTAATCTAAATAAGTTGGTAAGTGAAAGTTGTGTGTTGCGCGCACGCACCAGATTTTTTGTTTATTATTATCATACATGGTTAAAAAAAAAAAAGGGTTTGAATTTATATATCGTATCCGGCATTGCCGGGCCAACTTGGTGCCGGATAACGGAAATAATCCATTAATGAGAAAAACGTGAAAAGTAAATTTTTTATCGTTTTATTTCACTATCGAAAAAAACGTTCCCTTAAATATTTTCACATTGACAATTAACCCATTCAGACCTGGCGTACAGTATACTGTACACAAACTTTGGGATTTTTTCAACCAAAGAGGAATAGAGTTATGTCGTTTCTGGCAGTCGTTTGAATTCTACAGGCCAACATGTTATCATCGATAAGTGCTTTATTTTGGCTATTTTTTACTGTTTTACTCTCTTTGAATGGCTATAGAAAAAAATTTTCAATGTAAAAAACATATTTGACTACAATTTATGCCAACAAGACGTAAAAAACACTAAAACTGACCGATTAAAATGACAGTATACGTTTGTACAGTATACTGTACATCAGGACACAAAGTACATACTATTTGTACTATTATACCTGTATATTAAACATACATACATACATATATATATATATATATATATATATATATATATATATATATATATATCCAATATATTCAATATATCCAATAATAATATATTCACTTCTGACCCGATGTATACTGTACAGCTCTGTAACTTTTTCGGTGTTGCTTAAAAATTCTGAAAAAATTCCCGAATGTTTTCTAGTGGACTAATAGTAATAATTTGAAGTAAAAAAAATGTTAATTGTTAAGAAAACTTAATTCAGGCTGAAGGGGTTAAATAAAAAATGAGGAGAAATAAAATTGTGTAGAAGAAAAATTCGAATAAAACGGTATCAATTTGGCTATTAAATGAATTTATGCTATCCCTCTGGGTTTTTAAAAAAATAATGAACTCATATTGTTTATACTTTCGTGTATTTAAAACGTTTGTAGATGTGAGTGTTTCAATGAGAGCCAGTTGCTGTCAGCTGTTATTTACGTCAATAGCTCTGTGTGCTAAGCAGCAATTAGGAAGGCTGTGTAATTATTGCGTCACTTCTATATCGTGTCTCATCTAGGTGGCATTTGCCTCGGTTTAAATGCCTTTTTCATCTCGACATTTGTATTTACGTCTTCTATTTTTTCGCGTTTTTTGTATTCATTGTGGGGCACTTTTTTTTTTAGAACATTCAATAATAATGCATGTAAACTTTCATTAAAATGAATAAAAAATAAGATAATTAAATTGTCGTTCACTCCTGCCGCGATAGACACTCAGCACATGTGAAACATAAACTTACGATATATTACAATCAATGTATTTTTATTATTGTTTTAATAATAACTATAGTTTGACCTAGGAACAAAAGTGTTTAATACGTTCACGCCGGCGCACAGTGGGGCGAGTCCACTGTCCGGCCGGACATTGGGCCAAAACATGAAAGTTAAAATTTAGATGGTTCATTGTAATATTAATAAACTAGAATCCTTTCCCCGTCATGTGCACTAATTTTTAACTCAATCTTTGCATTAATAATGATACAATAGGAGTTGAAACATGACAGTAAGACATTCATCTTTTTTATATTTAAAGTTAGTGTGCCTATATTTTTTGGCTAAACCTAATGGAATGTTTACAGTATGATCAAGCAGTGCTAACGAATTGTAATACACCAGAAATATAGTTTTGGAAAAACATATGCAACAGATACGACGGTTCAAACAAATGTAAACTATTTGGTACAATATTGTAAAATGCCCGAAATTGCCGGGAAAACTACATATACCCTATTGTTAGCAAAGGTTTGAAGTTTTATAAAGAGTTTTCTGATCTTGCCACAATCTGCCTATACTCATTTAAATGAGATTTTACCACGCGTGAACACTGAAGTGAAGAGTGAATTTGGTTATTTAGAACATCTTCTTAGCATATTTGGGTTTTCATCAACCCATAATCCTTAAATTAATATATTTCGAACCAACTGCAACAATTTGTTCACCAAATTACGATTTCCAAAAAAATAGCTTTGAACATTTAAAAAAATTGTCAATTTTTTTAAATATTTTATATTTGTACTACACTATAATAATTAGTAAGTTAAAAGAGTACACTGTACACGAAATATTGTTAACAAGAATATTTCACTGTCTTTAATTTACATTAAATTATAAATAGACAGTAGTTGCTTGGTTAAAGTAGGTAGTTTGGAATTGACTAAAGTTATAATTTTGTTAGCCTTTTTTTTAAGTCCTGTCAAACAAAATCAAAAGTAGGATTATACGACTTTTGTGCTGCTAACATCATAAATATGAAAAAAAAAAAACAATGACCTTTTTCTTTTCTTCAAAAGAATAAGATAGATTTGACTGATACGACCTGGCTTCGGAATAAGGATCAAAAAACAAATCAGAAACATTTTTGGGATTATAGAGAGCAGCATTCCAGAAAAACGTTAAGAATCGATAGTTTGCTATAAACTCCGATAGCATTTCAACCTCAATGTAATAGTGTTGTGAAAAGTAAAATGTCCCAGGAAGCAAGAAGCTTGCTCATAAGGTAGAATGTGAAGCTAATGAATATTTTTTTCATAATTTAAAAAAAGGTATACGACATTAAATTTGTTATTATTTAATTACCTTTTCAATCATAGTAGTTATCTATTTATTATTGTTACAACATACTACTGTAAATGTAATTGCTATAAATTTTAATATAAAATTGTTAATGCAATTATATTAACTTATATAATAATATTTTATAATTATGATTCTGCATTCTCAAAAACATAAACTGACAAAATTTGAGAAGTCCAGCGAAATTTCTTTGAGAGTTATAGCCGATGTCCAACGGGAGTGTGTACTCGTCCCACTGTGCGGCGTGTACCGCCGGTGGCCCGCACTAGACTGCCGCATCGGACACTTTTGCCAAACATAAAAATTTCCACGACTGTTGGGTAATAGGTAGGATTGAACTGTTTATTTTATTATTGTTGGATTGTCAATACTGCATAATACCCTGGAATAGCTCCCGTCCGATAGAGCGAACAGCATTAAGCCCAACCGCCAATAGGCGAGGCGCATGAATTATGAATTTTTTTATTCATTTTAAATCGTCAACGTGTTAAAATGAATAAAAAAGAGTTAGGAATGAACCATCCTGCCCCACATGTACTACCCTTACTGACATTTATAATAATAATAATAATAATAATAATAAAGGCTCAACGGACCCGAAGGTTCGAAGCAGGCACCGCAACTAGCTCCCTGCAGACCTCTTTCCACAGACCGTCATCAAGACCCAACTTCGACGGACCTAATAGTAATAATAAATAATACAGTAATAGGATTTAACTTTCTCTATAGAACGCATTGGAAAGTATCGATACACCGACTAGCTATCTAGTAGGCACTTAAGCTCAGATTAATCAAGCACAGGCTTCACACACACGCATATCGTACCACCCACCACATCCGGTTGGTGCAGTACAGTACAGTACTTTCACCTTACAACTGCAAGATCACTTGCTTTGTTACAAGTTAGTAATAAACACTTGAATCAAGCTATCCCTTCATTCGACTTAAATATACATTTCTTATTATTTTCATGTAATTTTAAGTTTTATTGTTTAAGAAAATGAAAATTTACCCTTAATTTTATAGGAAACTAGCTGAATATATACCGGTTTCACCCGGAGAATTTCATTTTTTAAATCTATAAAATCTATAAACTGAGACTTTTATCGACTCAAACGGTGGATTTTGTAAAAACTAATGTAAAGCCAGATGAAAACGGTTATTATAACAATAAAGAATATACCTAGAGATCGGCTGAAGTTATGGAATTTTAATATGGACAGGTGTTCGCACCTGGTATGAAAAAACCACTGAGCGAAATTTGGAGAATTTAAGACAAACGGTATGGATTTCTATATAGAACAAACAGAATTTCACCTTTATATGCACAGATTATAGCTGTATATCCCGGTTCCACACGGGGAATTTCATTTTTCTAAAGAAACGGTCGATTTCGTAAAAAAAAAACATTTTAAAGTGAGATCATTATGATTTTTATAACAATAAAGAATATCAGCTGAAGATCGGCTGAATTTATATAATTTTAATATGAACAGGTGTTCGCACCGGGTCTGAAAGAACCGCTGAGCGAAATTTGGAGAATAAAGAATATCAGCTGAAGATCGGCTGAAGTTGTGCAGTTTTAATATGGACAGGTGTTCGCACCTGGTATCAAAGAACCACTGAGCGAAATTCGGAGAATTTAGGACAAACGGTATGGATTTCTATAAAGAACAAATAAACAAGCAAACAAACAAACAGAATTTCAACTTCATTTATATAGATTGAGAAACCGATGAGATAATCGTGCATGCAATAAAGCATACATTGGATATTAGCTCAATTATATGCAAATGGAGTTTTCCTTTAGAACTCAGCCACATATACGTCGTATATCGAAGTATTTAAATGAAAAAAAATTTAGAAGTTGAATGGGAATTGTGAAGCAGAGCTGGGCCGTATAAATTAAAATATTTCTTATTTAAATACTTTGTGTTTGTTTTGTTTGCTGTTTAGGCGAAACATCAATTGGCCCCCCTAGGAAGAAAATTGTATCCCCCCCCCGCTCTCTCTTTTACGCACCTTCATTGCTTTTTTAGGACTGTTCCAACATTTATTACGTTCAACGGACGTGAGACGCATGCGCAATGCAATTTTTTCGTTCCAAACAATGCATTGCAAATTTGAGGTTAGAAATGCGTTTACTTATTTCAGAATACATTAACTGCACTATGAGCTTTGCTTCTTTTTAATTTCCCGGTTTACTGGGTTTACCTATTTGAAGGCTTATTTACTCCGTTTAAATAGTCCTATGGCCACCGCGGTACGCGAACTCGCGACCTTTAGTAATGTAGGTTGCTATGCTAACCACTGTATTTTCTGTTCCGATTTGGAGTTGTGATCGCGAAACAAAAAATCTGGCGCGTGCGCGCAACACACAACTTTCACTTACCAACTTACATAGATTAGAAATTCACGTGTTTTGCTAATTATCATTTCCTAAAGTCACACATTTTTCTACATTCATATCTTATTTTTGTTAATCGTTAAAACCGTTTTTGAGTAAATAAAAAAAAAACACGTGAAAATGATACAAAATTTATTAAGTAAAGTCCCCCCTCCCGTAGATCAATTTTGATGAAATTTTTACAGTCATATCTCGGGCATATAGATACATCAAATACCAAGTTTGATCAAAATCGTTTAAACCGTTTTTGAGTAAATAAAAAAAACACGTGAAAATGATACAAAATTTATTAAGTAAAGTCCCCCCTCCGGTTAATCAATTTTGATGAAATTTTTACAGTCATATCTCGGGCATATAAATACATCAAATACCAAGTTTGATCAAAATCGTTAAAACCGTTTTTGAGTAAACAAAAAAAACACGTGAAAATGATACAAAATTTATTAAGTAAAGTCCCCCCTCCGGTTAATCAATTTTGATGAAATTTTTACAGTCATATTTCGGGCATATAAATAGATCAAATACTCAGTTTAATCCAAATCGTTATAGTCGTTTTTGAGAAAATCGAAAAAAACGTAAAAAGTTATTAAATAAATTACCCCCTCCCGTTGAGCAATTTTGATGAAATTTTTGCTGTCACATCGCGGGCATATACCTACACTAAATACCCAATTTCAGGTTCCCACGGTTTATAGTTTTTGAGCTAGTCTGTTCACATACACACACACACACAGACACACACACAGACCATTTCGCGGGACTTGGTTATTTCGGCTCAGGGGACCCCAAAACATGTAATTCCGTTGAAAACCGGAAGTCGAAAATTTTCACGATCGCAATACTTCCACTTACTATATATTTCATATATAGGTAAGGGAAAGTAAAAACAGCTGGCACATGTATTTATAACTACCCTTGAATTATCTACTGTTTATTCATTGAGCGTGTTTTTTCTTTGTTCTTCGTCTTGGATTCATTTTGGATCATGTTAGCCGCCAATATTCTTTGGCATGGTTTGAAATCGATTATATTTTCCACAAAATCAGTATCGTTGGATCTAGAAAGACTTTTTAATATTTTCGTTCGCGTAACGCGCAATTAAATATATTCTTTTATGAAGGGGATGCTGTTGTTAATGCAGCTAGAGGGATACTTTTGAGTTACAGTAAGTACCAGTGATACTAACTGCCCCAATGGTAGGCTATTTGTGAGCAAAGATAGCAATATATCTCTCCATATATAAGAGGCTTTGTCCTGACCGAAAGAATCAACGCAGAGTAAAAACTACAAATGATAGAAACTTGAAGTTCGGAATTTAGATTTTAAACGCAATGTAGGTAACCAGTAAGAAAGGAATTTAAAAAATGGAACCCTTAAGGGGTTTAAATGGCGATATTGTCGTTTAACTCTAACGGACACCTATTTTTGCACTTCGAGAAAAAAATATCAAATTTGGACTCATTTTAAAGATCGTGATACGACAAGTTTATCTCGAAAGCCCCTAAGGGGCGTCTAAAACCATGTTTTAAAGCCGAAAAATGAAGCGTTCACGACGAGTAAGTTGTTAAGGGAACTCTCTCCATTGCGCGCCCTCCCTCTCTTCTAGCCGGCAGCTTCCCCCTCAAACCTTCCACCTACCGGAAGCTGCGATTCTACTAAATCTCCTTAACATCTTTTAACATATATTTAATCAATACCAAGATAGTGAAAAACAAGGTGAAAAGTGATATAGATATAACAAGATAGTGAAAAGTGAAGTTGGGTCTGTTTTCGAAGACCACATCCAGTTACTTTCATGACGCGACATCCAGTTACTTTTAGTAAACAGTTACTTCTTTTAAACACTTATTTTGGAACTTGTACTGAAGTGCGGCTTCAAATTAAGGCCCGATCTCCACTGAAAAGGACCCTTTTGGGGGTTTATTTATCTCTGAAGAGCGAGCGGGAGTCGAAAGCTAGAATCTATTAAAGCCAATCAAGGCACTTTTTAACTGAAATAAAGGCGATGGGAGTTCGATAACATGATGGTCACATAACCTCTCAATACAGGCCACGCCCATCAGCCGCTCTTCAGTACCTTTATCCTTATTTTGATAACAATATTTATAACCTGTATTTGCAAATAATGGCCTAGATGAGAATAACAAGAATATATTTCAGCTATGAATATTTATTGATAATAGAACACACCCTTGTTATATGTAATATTTCATTTTCTTGCAAAAATTGAAATGCCTTGTTTTTGTCAGAAATTTCTTGAGCTAATTTCAAAAGACCCATTTTTATTATCACTGAAATTACAAATTAAGGTTATCACTGTTTATACTAGAGATTGTTGAAAGTAACTGTTTACTAAAAGTAACTGGATGTCGCGTCGTGAAAATAACTGGATGTGGTCTTCGAAAACTGACCCGTGAAGTTAAATATACAATCGTTTCGAAAATTATTTTTATTATTAAAAAGTAATATGACGTTCCTATTTAGGAATTCAATTAAACTAGTATTAGTAAAACTTTAGTAAAATATCCTCCTTTATATTTCTTTATTATTGTCAGATTATGACAAGTTTATACGACGTTTCGGGGTCCAGGTCAACAACTAATATCAACAGGTATACTACAACAATTAAAACGTCAACAAACATACATACACATCAACCTATAATATTAAAGGTCGCGGGTTCGCGTCCCGCGGTGGCCCTAGGATTTTTCAGTGGGAGTAAAAAATCTTAACCTACGGCGTCCTTCGGATAGGACGTAAAATTGAGGTCTCCCACTGTAGCATCGTCCGATCAGCCTCACATTTATTTTTCCTTATCTCTTCACTATACATACATTACCGCTATTATCGATGATAAAACAATTAACTAACAATACTATTTTTTATCATTTTATTAACATTGTCAGTTAGCTTTTTACTTTCACTTACCTATAAAAATATATAGTAAAGGAAAGTATTGTGATCGTGAAAAATTTCGACTTCTGCTTTTCAACCGACGTTTTGGGGTCCCCCCAGTCCAAATAACCCTATATAGATAAATAAATAAATTCTCGCGAAATGGTCTGTCTGTATGTGTGTGAACAGACTAGCTCAAAAAGTATAAAACGTACGAACCTAAAATTGGGTATTTGTTGTATATATATGCCCGAGATGTGACAGCAAAAATTTTATCAAAATTGGTAAAAAGGAGGGGGTACTTTATTTAATAACTTTTTCGTTTTTTTTTACATTATATTATATTATATTTTATAACGATTTTGATCAAACTGGGTATTCGATGTATGTATGTGTCCGCGATATGACAGCCAAAATTTCATCAAAACTGATCTTTCGGCGGGGGTACTATATTTAATAAAGTCTAATTTTCATGAATTTTTTTTCATTTTCTCAAAAATGGCTGTAACTATTGTGATCAAACTGGGTATTTGATGTGTGCATATGCAATCGATGTGACAGCCAAACTTTCATATTCCATAATATCCCTGATAAAAAAAAAACGTTCTATTTAACAAAAAATTTAATAGTTACAAATTTTTATTCTACTGTAGAGATTGAAACACGTAAATTTCTAATCTCAAGTAAGTTCGTAAGTGAAAGTTGTGTGTTGCGCGCATCGCACCAGATTTTTTTTAAATCTAAAATTAAACAATCATTATTATATGGAAATCATTAATATTTGCTACCTCACTGTCAGTGCTAACATTTTATATTATTGTATTGTTTGTTGTATTATATTATTGTGTTATACTGTATTGTTAGTTAATTGTTTTATTATCAATAATATCAGTAATGGGTAGTGAAGAGTGTAACTGATGATCGGGTGGTAGACCCCGAAACGTCGTATAAACTTTTCATGAAGTGACAATAATAAAGAAATATATAGAAGGATATTTGTTTCACTAAATTCCTAAATAGGAACGTCATATTTTTTTTTTTATAATAAAAATAATTTTCGAAATGATTCTATATTTAACTTCACTTTAAGCTGAAAAGGCTAATCGGGCGAAGCTATATCTTGTCTCTTTTACAGATACAGAGTGGAATCCCGAAACGTCGTAAAAACTCGTCAATCTGACAACAATAAGTATATATATAAAATAGGATATTTTTTCACTAAATTCCTAAATAGTAACATTATAAACTAGGTATCTTCCAGTCAATATAAAAATACTTACAAAAACAATATAACATTTAAATATGTTTTCACATATCATCGTAACATCTTTAGGAAAACCACTGCAGGTACAAGTTGAAGTTGCTAACTACCTCTCTAACAACCGGCATTATTAGCACGAGAACGGTACTTGCTCATAATTGAACTCACCTTCACAAGTGGATTTTAGTGGTCGGGTGGAGAGAGTTCTCTCGAGATCCGGGGTTTGGAGTGGAAGTTGCAGGGTATTTAGGATGCAATTGGATAAAGAGTGAAGTTAAAGTCGGCAATTGAAGGCTGTTGTATCGTTTCTGCCCTAGGCGAAGTACGGCATGAAACGCCATAACAAAAATTATTTCGTGTACGTTAAAGCAGAATCCTTCTTTGTTTGTTTATTTAACGTCACTTTAAGCCACTAAGGCTAATCGGACGATGCTACGGTGGGAGCCCTAAATTTTGCCTATCCAGCTATAATTAGGATAGGGATCTTTTACTAGTACCCGACATCGTACACGCTCGGGACCTCCATTTTACGTCCTGTCCGAGGAACGGCATAACCAAGGATTTTTTATAGCCACCTCGGGACGCGAACCCGTGACCATTAGTATTGCAGGTTGCCATGCTAACCACTACACCACAGTTGACCCCGAAATCTTCTATTGATTCCTTGCATATTCATCTCCTATCTCCATGTTTTATTAGTTTACTAGCATTCCCAGTCGCGGCTTTGCCCGCGAGCCTCTAAAATCATTTCCGTGATCATTATCTTGATACTGATTTAATATAATATGTTAACTGATGTTAAGGAGATTTAGTAGAATCGGAGCTTCCTGCAGGTGGAATGTTGGTGGGGGAAGCTGTCGGCTCAGTAGAAGAGAGGGAGATGCGCAATGGAGAGAGTTCACTAAAACCACCGAAACAAAAAATTGCTTACTCGTCGTGAACGCTTCATTTTTCGCTTGTAAAACATGGTTTTCGACGCCCCATCGGGGCTTTCGAGTTAAACTCGTCGTATCAAGATCTTTAAAATGAGTCCATATTAGATATTTTTTCTCGAAGTACAAAAATAGGTGTCCGTTAGAGTTAAACGACAATTTCGCCATTTAAACCGTTAGGGGTTACTTTTTTGAAATTCCTTTCTTAGTGGTTACCTACATCGCGGTTAAAATCTAAATTCCGAACTTCAAGTTTCTATCATTAGTAGTTTTTGCTCTTCTTTGATTATGTCAGTCAGGACAAAGCCTCTTATATATATGGAGAAGATATCGAAATAAACATGCACCATCCCCAATCATGGGAATCACAGTGTGCATAATTTGATTACCACTAATATTTAAATAATCAGTAGCCATATTTCATGTGAATTCTATATTGTAACGTTAAATCAATATTCAAATAAAAAACATATGGTTTAAAATCTCAACAATAGATTTCCGTTAGTGTTAAACGACAATTTCGTCATTTAAGCCCCTCAGGGGTTACATTTTTGAAATTCCTTTCTTAGTGGTTACCTAAATCGCGTTTAAAATCTAAATTCCGAACTTCAAGTTTCTATCATTAGTAGTTTTTGCTCTGCGTTGATTCTGTCAGTCAGGACAAAGCCTCTTATATATATAGAGATTGGTATTTCTAGGGATCCTTGAGGAGTACCAGACATGGTATAGGCTCGGAACCTCCATTTTCCGTCCTATCCGAGGCAAAAATTAGGGTTTTTTACTCCCATTTAAAATTCCTAGGGCCACCGCGGTATATTCATTCCTCAAAACGATAATATACCTATTATATTTATTTGTTGGTACTGATAATTCATAAACAGATCCTATAATTTATGATTCAATTTGGCCTTGATTGGGCTATAAATTTAGGTAGACTGATTATTTTGATTTATGGAGTATCGTTGCCATCTTTATTTGTATTTCCTATATTGACAGGAAGATTCTTTATTTATAATTTTCCTATATAGCGATTGAGTGAAAAATATTTTCCTTTATATTTTTTTATTAGAGTCAAATCATGACATTTTTTTTCTGGGTCCGCCACCCCATCATCAGGTGGATTGCTAAGCCAAGCCTTCATGCTGTAGCGTTGTCTTCAATTTTCCTTTGAATCTTCTACTGTACGATGTATGTTTGTTTAACGACCCCATATGCTACTGAGGCTAATCGGACGATGCTACCGTTGAAGTCCTAAATTTAACCTCTCTAGGTGTTATCAGGATAGGGATCTTAAACGAGTATCTGACTTCGTATAGGATCGGGATCTCCATTTTACGTCCTATCCGAGGGAAGGCATAGTCAAGGATTTTTACTCCCTTAAAAAAATCCTAGGGTCATTGCAGGACGCGAACCCACGACCTTTAGTATTGTAGTTTGCTATGCTAACACCACAGGCGACCCCGAATCCTTCCTTCCTCGGCCGAAACCAGATGATGTTGGAAGATCTATTGTTAACAACGGAGGTTCCCATCCTCCTGACCTTGCGATCTCTCATTGTCAGGTCTTTTGTATTTTTAGCCCAAAGGAAATTCAATGCTTCTTATATAGCATAAGAGACACGAAAGTATATCCTAGTGCTTTTATACGAGGCGTTTGGTTTTAAAACCGGTTACATCCAATTTTTCCAAACAATATTTTTTTTTTTTTTCAAGTTTTTAACGTTAAAAACAATGTGTTAGGCGCGTTTGTTTCAAAAACTTCTAGATCCTTCGAAAATCTCCTTTCGAAAATCCATTTCTCATCTAAAGCGGTTCGAATCGATCCTTTTTTGTTCAGTCCTGAAAATTGTTGAAAATGGATGTAGCTTGTTTTGAAACCAAACGCCTCATATTATGTTTTAAGGGTGGAATTAGAAATATTTTCTCGAAATAAAAAAAACAAAAAAAAAAAAAAAAAAAAAAAAAAAAAAAAATAAAATTAATCAATAATCAATTAATTAATATCATAAAATTTTATGATATTACTCAATGGATATTTAAAAAAAAGAAATCTTAGAGTGCCTTGGGAAAATTCTCAGTATCACAACAAAAATAAATATAAGGTTGCTGAAACACTATCTCGCCTTAAGACTTTGAAGATAACATTTTAGAAAGTCGATACCCCTACTAACTGTGATGATAAAATCGATATTCGCAGAACTCGGATAAGGGAAACTTTTAAACTGCCAGCCTAGAACATTTCTTCAGATCCCCCGCCCCTCCCACCACCCCTCCAATCTTTCTTAATCTTTTATGCCTTCTATCTTTGGAGTTGATAATATGTCCTGCTAAATAGTTTTTCTATAATTTATCATTTAATTATATTGTATTAGTATAAGCTTGTTGGAACAAACCTTATACACAATCTTAAATAATTTGTCAACAACATATATATATATATAGAAAGATATATGATGACAACAGAATAAGATATAGTCGTCGTACTTGAGGAGATTGAAGACATTAGAAGTAGTGATGGGCAAAACTGTTAATTTTGAAAAACAGTTGCAACTGTTTCTGCTACTTTCAATAAACAGTTTAAAAAAAAACAGATACAACTGTTTAAAATAATACTATATGGGAAAAAAGAAAAAAAAAAACTAGTCCCACTTCGCATTCCAGCATTCTTTTGAATTATGATTTAATTAGTGAAATATCTAACAAGTTCAATGACAATTTCTCACAAAACATTTAATATAAAATAAAGCTTTATGTAAAATAATTAAACAGCACTAAAAATAAATTATAAATCAAAACTTGTAATAGGCATTAATTAATTTTTTGTTTATAAAATTATGGTTTAATTGAATAAATAATCTGGAGATAAATAATTTAATAATTAAAAAAATTAAGAGCCACATAACTCAGAGTAGCGGATTTGCGAATGAAATAAACAGATACAGCACGGGCGCAAGCTGTTTAATAAACAGTTTCACTGAAACAGTTTCGAGAAGCAGGGAGCATTAGCAGGTTAGCAGGCTGTTTCATTAAACAGCCTGCTAACCGAAACAGATACGTGAAACAGTGGCCTTGAAAAAGAAACAGATTCATAAACTGTTTCGGTCAACAGGCTGTTAACCTGCTAATTCTGCTTGCTTCTCGAAACTGATTATTAAACAGGTCACGCCCGTGCTATTGCAAGCTAATTGTTTGTGTTTAATTTTTATTATTATTTACTTTTTTTTTTCTCACTACACTGTTGTATCTGTTTATTTTTTTCCGAAACAGTTAACTGTTTCTGTTTAATGAAATTAACTGTTTCAAATAAACAGATTGCTACTAAACAACACACCACTAATTAGAAGACACTGATAACAGTAAAACATATTATTACTTTCACCTACCTATATATGAAATATATAGTAAGTGGAAGTATTGCGATCGTAAATAATTTTGACTTCCGGTTTTCAACGGATATACACGTTTTGGGACCCCCTGAGTCGAAATAACAAAGTCCCGCGAAATGGTCTGTGTGTGTGTGTGTGTGTGTGTGTGTGTGTGTGTGTGTGTGTGTGTGTGTGTGTGTGTGTGTGTGTGTGTGTGTGTGTGTGTGTGTGTGTGTGTGTGTGTGTGTGTGTGTGTGTGTGTGTGTGTGTGTGTGTGTGTGTGTGTGTTTGTGTGTGTGTGTGTGTGTGTGTGTGTGTGTGTGTGTGTGTGTGTGTACAGACTAGCTCAAAAACTATAAACCGTGGGAACCTGAAATTGGGTATTTAGTGTAGGTATATGCCCGCGATGTGACAGCAAAAATTTCATCAAAATTGCTCAAAGGGAGGGGGTACTTTATTTAATAACTTTTTAAGTTTTTTTCGATTTTTTCAAAAACGGCTCTAACGATTTTGATTAAACTGAGTATTTGATCTATTGATATGTCCGAGATATGACTGTAAAAATTTCATCAAAATTGATTAACCGGAGGGGGGACTTTACTTAATAAATTTTGTATCATTTTCACTTGTTTTTTTTATTTACTCAAAAACGGTTTTAACGATTTTGATCAAACTTGGTATTTGATGTATTTATATGCCCGAGATATGACTAAAAATTTCATCAAAATTGATCAACAGGAGGGGGGACTTTACTTAATAAATTTTGTCCAATTTTTACCTTTTTGATCGATTATCTCAAAAACGGCTTTAACGATTTTTATCGAATTCGTTATGTTTAATGAAAATTAGTTGTTATTTAATATCAGGTAAGCTTTATCATTATTAAAATGTTCTGAGGGGGCTTAAATGGAGAAGGGGCTTTTCTTGTTTTTCTATAAAGTACCTTTGTTTTAGTTAATATTGAGAAATTAACTGTCTCTCATCACGCCTAAAAATAAGAAATGGCTAAATATGATACATGAAGAAAATCAAGTAAACATATAGAGGAGAAAAAAAGAAAAATATTCCGTCAACTCATAAAACACCTTGAGCTCACGCATGCGCCGTACGCCTTTAATGACAAACCAAAGCGTTATAATTAAAGCTGTTCTGTTCATTTGAGAAGTGACAATTAACAAAACGCATTAATTTCTAATCTAAGTAAGTTGGTAAGTGAAAGTTGTGTGTTGCGCGCACGCACCAGATTTTTAAAGTAGGTCTAATCGACGGATGGAAACCATTATCATAAGATCACAAAATTCATGAAATTCCAAGAAATTCTGAGTATTAATGACCCCCTTTTTTAAAGCAGAATTTAGGACTTCTCCCGAAAGAAGTTCCCGAAAGATCGTTTAAATATAAAATTCTGTCCATTATTGATTTCAATTTCTTTTTGATCACCCTTTTGCTTCCTTTACGAGGGATGTTTGCTTTAACGCCACTTTATGCCACTAAGGCTAATCGGACGATGCTACAGTGGGAGTCCTAAATTGTGCATACCCAGGTATAATTAGGATAGGGATCTTTAGCGAGTACCTGACATCGCACCTATGGTGCAGTGGTTAGCATGGCAACCTTACAATACCGAAGGTCGTGGGTTCGCGACCCGCGGTGGCCCTTGGATTTGTTGATGGGAGTGAAAACTCCTTTACGAGGGATAGCATATCGATAGATCTGAACATGTATTTTTTTTTTCCACATGAGTTTCCCCTGATTATGGAAGACAAATGATTTTTATAAACCGTATATTTCAGAAATTACTAACATAGCTTACGTATATTGTCTAATAAATAAAAATTACTGAAAGTGTAATTACATAACGTTGAACTTACTAGGTTGTTACAAAAGTCCTTGTGCATATCAAGTTGTTTACATTGTGGTCTCTAATTTAATCTCTGACAAATACAATTCTTATGTCAATGTTTACATTAACTAATCCTCTAATTATCTATGGACGCCAACTGTCCCTGCCTTTCATTCAGTTTATTAAATTTCACTAGAAATGTCGGAAGAAAAATTGGTCATTTGCGGCCTTCTTAGGCATTATTGGAAAAAAGGTTTTAGTGCAAAGGCCTCAGCCGAGGAAATTTGTGCAGTGGAAGGGGAAAGTGTGGTGCATCGAAACACGGCCGCATTTTGGTTCAGGCGGTTTAATTCTGGGAATACAAGCCTTGAAGATGAACCTAGATCAGGTCGTCCTTATCGTCAGGTATCAACACCAAATACAACTTTTGGCTGAAAGATGGGTTAAAGTAGTTGAAAATGATGGCCTGCATTTTGAAGAATAAATTTGATTTGTGAATTTTTTACTCACATTTGAATAAAATTAATTTTCTGAACAAGGACTTTTGTAACAACCTAGTATATTAATTCTTTGACAGCGACAGGCCAAACAAATTTCACGCCGAAATGTTCTTATATTGCTTTGGTTAAAGGAAGATATTTTTCAGTGCCTCTTGTTGGGTATCTCTTGAATTGGATGTGTCGGTGTGCGAGGAATTCAAAAATAAAGTAAAATGATTGAATTATTTTATTCCTTTTTCATATTATTCATTTATTGACCCAGTTCTGAGTGGATGGACGAAGGACAATAAATCCTCAGGACAATTCCTTTTTTAGTTTCGCTCATTCCCCCGTTCCGGAGGGGCTTTTGTTATTCGATAGCGTGAGGCATTTAAAAAAAAAAAAGAGAGAAAAAAAATATAGCTAGAGTTCAATGGCTTATTTTTATCGGGGTTTCTATTATTTAACAAAAAATAGAAATGGAAGAAACAATAGTCCACTTGAGAGAGAGAAAAAAAAAAAAAGAAAATTAACGAAACCTATTTAGTTTTACCGTAATTCAGAGTCGAGAGATTTTGATTGTTCCGTTTGTTTATTTTTTTTTTTACCTTTTTAGTTATTTGACAGATGGCAAACGATTGTAGTTCTGTTTTTGAGTGACTAGTTAGGATTTTTACTTTCACTTACCTACATATGAAATATACAGGGTGTATCGCAAGTAGATGACAATATGCAAGATGGAAAAACTAGATCAAAAATGTAGTTAAACGCCACCAACCGCATGATTCTATCTCATTCCGTTGCACAGATATGCCCTTCCAAAGGTTATTTCGAGAAAACCGTGTTTTTTGTAGGAAAACCTCAATTTTCTCTGCTTCAACACATTTTTTTTCAATGTTCCATCACAGTTTTGAATTCAGCATTAAATTTCCTTTAAGCCTAATGCACATTCAATGTTCACAAGTACCTTTTCAAAAGCGCGATAACAGATCAAGAAATAAAAATTTTAAAAAAGTGTTGTCAGCGACAAATTTTCGAGGATCACTACTCTTCCAAAAAAAATCCTGCAAGCTGCCGAATCTCACAAAAGTTGTAAAATTTAATTACCTTTCTAACGGTGTACTCAAAACTGCAATTATCTCTCAATTTTGTAATGCAATTGGAATGGGAAGGAGAAAAAACTGATGTCATCCATATTTTATAGAATCTTATCTCCAATAAATTTAATTTATTTTTTATGTAAATTACAAAGAAAAATTAAATTAATTCTTACATGAAAGTTAAATAGTAAATAAAATGTCTTTGAACATTACAAAAGTTGCTGGAACTTGCCTTCTCCTTGCAGTACACACTGACAACATCTGTTTAACACAGCTGATGTAGCCCTTCGAATCTGATCGCGGTCAGCCCTCATTGCTTCACATGATTCGCGAATTCTTGCGATCAGATGGTTCATATCCTGAATGGGTACTCTGTACACTTCCGATTTAAGCCTACCCCAAATATAAAAATCCTGTGGCGTCAAATCAGGGCAGGAATTTTTAACTCACGCAACTCTCACCTTTGGTCTCATCATAATCCACATGGCACTAGGGAACACCACTTCCAATATCAGTTCAGTGTGAACGTGTGGCTAGCAGTCTGTGGGCAGCATATGACAGAGCCCGTTTTCTTACCTCGTCGGTTAAATTCAAATACTTTTTATGATCTACTTCAGGATGATATAAGTGCGGCACTCCTCGAAGCAATACCACTTGAAGAAGAGCTATGATGGCAAATGGACGGGTGTCCAGCGCATAATGGACGAGCTGTAACGAACTGGCTCAATCAACAGTACCCAGGAAGATGGATTGGGAGATATGGACCTGTGCATTGGCCGGCCCGAAGCCATGATTTGACGACACTGGATTTTTATATTTGGGGTAGGCTTAAATCGGAAGTGTACAGAGTACCCATTCAAGATATGAACCATCTGATCGCAAGGATTCGCGAATCATGTGAAGCAATGATGGCTGACCGCGATCAGATTCGAAGGGCTACATCAGCTGTGTTAAACAGATGTTGTCAGTGTGTACTGCAAGGAGAAGGCAAGTTCCAGCAACTTTTGTAATGTTCAAAGACCTTTTATTTACTATTTAACTTTCATGTAAGAATTAATTTAATTTTTCTTTGTAATTTACATAAAAAATAAATTAAATTTATTGGAGATTAGATCCTATAAAATAAGCATGACATCAGTTTTTTCTCCTTCCCATTCCAATTGCATTACAAAATTGAGAGATAATTGCAGTTTTGAGTACACCGTTAGAAAGGTAATTAAATTTTACAACTTTTGTGAGATTCGGCAGCTTGCAGGATTTTTTTTGGAAGAGTAGTGATCCTCGAAAATTTGTCGCTGACAACACTTTTTTAAAATTTTTATTTCTTGATCTGTTATCGCGCTTTTGAAAAGGTACTTGTGAACATTGAATGTGCATTAGGCTTAAAGGAAATTTAATGCTGAATTCAAAACTGTGATGGAACATTGAAAAAAAATGTGTGGAAGCAGAGAAAATTGAGGTTTTCCTACAAAAAACACGGTTTTCTCGAAATAACCTTTGGAAGGGCATATCTGTGCAACGGAATGAGATAGAATCATGCGGTTGGTGGCGTTTAACTACATTTTTGATCTAGTTTTTCCATCTTGCATATTGTCATCTACTTGCGATACACCCTGTATAGTAAGTGGAAGTATTGCGATCGTAAAAAATTTCGACTTCCGGTTTTAACGGAAATACACGTTTTGGGGACCCCTGAATCCAAATAACCAAGTCCCGCAAGTGTGTGTGTCAACAGACTAGCTCAATAAATATAAACTGTGCGAACATGAAATTGTGTATTTAGTGTATGTATATACCCGCGATGTGACAGCAAAAATTTCATCAAAATTGCTCAAAGGGAGATGGTACTTTATTTAATAACTTTTTACGTTTTTTTTTCGATTTTCTCAAAAACGGCTATAAGGATTTTGATTAAACTGAGTATTTGATCTATTTATATGCCCAAGATATGACTGTAAAAAATTCATCAAAATTGATCAACCGGAGGGGGGACTTTACTTAATAAATTTTGTATCATTTTCACGTGTTTTTTTTATTTACTCAAAAACGGTTTTAACGATTTTGATCAAACTGGGCATTTAATGTATTTATATGCCAAAGATGTGATAGCCAACATTTCATCAAAATTGGTTTAACGGAGGGGGAACTTTATTTCATAACTTTTTAACCTATTTTTACCTTTTTTTCGATTATCTCAAAAACGACTTTAACGATTTTAATCAAATTCACGGTGTTTAATGAAAATTAGGACTTCTTTAACATCAGGTAAGCTTTATCACTATTAAAATGTTCTGATGGGACTTAAATGGGGAAGGGGCATTTTTTGTTTTCCAATAAAGTACCCTTGTATTTGTTAATATGGAGAAATTAACTGTCTCTCGTTACGCCTAAAAATAAGAAATGGCTAAATATAAGATATGATAAAAATAAAGAAAACATAAAGAGGAGAAAAATATTCAGTCAACTCATAAAACTCGTTGAGCCCACGCATGCGGAGTATGCCTTCAGTGACAGACCATTGTTCATAATTAAAGCCGTTCAGTTAATTTGAGAAGTGGCAATTAACAAAACGCATTAATTTCTAATCTAAGTAAGTTGGTAAGTGAAAGTTGTGTGTTGCGCGCTCGCACCAGATGTTTTAAAGTTGGCGCGATGTGGCATCGTGCTAAAGAAATTTGTATAGCATTATACTGAGTTCTTACTAATGTCTTTATACATTCGTATACATTTACTTCTGATTAAATATTTTAAACTATTGTAACACTTATGTGGTTTTATATATATATATATTTTTTTTTATTAAACGAAAAAATAATTATTGCCACACCAAACAATATAAACTCAAATAATCAAGAAGTATCAACTTGTAACACACGTGACACTTTAACACAAAAGTGTTACCGTATGATGGATCTTCAGAGCGGGGCTAACTCTCCAGTCTATCGCTCCTCATATTTATTATGAATTAGAACAGTCCAGAACGTTCTCGACGAACGTAGAAGGTACTCGATCAGTCACGAACTTGTACTAGGGCAGTCACAAACTTGTAATAGCACAGTTTGTTCCGACTGTTCCATTGTGGCTTGGCGCACGCAGTATATCTTTGATATACTGCCACAGTCGCGTGGACGAGAGCCCTCCTCGGGCAAACCCCCCCTCCCACAAAATTTCGTGATGAAACCGCCCCTGTTTATAGGTTATATAGATACATATATTGTACCGACAGAGTACCCGTGATGACCGGGCTATATCGTATCGATCTTATTACGGGGGAGGAGGATTAATGGAAGCCTCAAAGTAAATCTCTCTGCTATCGATTTCGGTGTTATCTGTGTCTAATATATATATTTTTTTTGTCGGTGCCCCTTTCTGGCCATGCGTGGCATACGGGGGGTTTATCTAGAGGTGCGACCAGCCTATTCTATCCATGGTGGGTAAGGTCGAGATTTATTCCGTGGGGCCTTCACGAAATAAAAGTCAACCATCCCAGGGCGGATTCGAACCGCCACCGTTCGGCTCGAGCATGCTCTAGCGGGTCGCGCTTAAACACGCTCGGCTTTCCCGTCCCGTGTGTCTAATACATATATATATGTATATATTGACGTCGGGGTGTCCGAGTAGGCTAGCGCCTAAGGAATTATCGCGTTGCCCCTGCCAGCGTGTGATTGATAACCCGAAGATAGCATGTTCAAAACCCGGATAGGGGATAAGAGGCGTTTAATAATACTCGGCATTAATCCGCCACACTCTCCCCTGGCCCGGAAAACCTCGTATAGCCTGAGAGGCATGGAAGAGGAGAGCCAAAAAAAAAAAAAAAATATATATATATATATATATATCTATTTTTTTTTTATTAATTTAATCTTTTTTTCGTGGGTAACTACCTAGTTTTAAATTTATATTATTTTTAAATATTTTATTTTTGAAGAGAAAAGATTAGGCTCCGCCACGGGTTCGACTCCCGGCCCAATCTTTTCTGTTCAAAAACAAAAGAAAATATTTAAAAATAATATATATATATATATATATATATATATATATATATATATATATATAGAGAGAGAGAGAGAGAGAGAGGGAGAGAGATTTGAATAGAAAGTTCTAATTAATAATAATTATTTAAAAAAGTATATACCAATAAAATTAAATAGTGCTAAAACAATTTGGGATCGGAGTAGCTCATTGGTAAGTCAGTGAGTCGTGTTGCTTAAGGTACCGAGTTCGAATCTGGCTTGGCGAGGTATCTTAAATATTCTGCCACTCGTGGCCCTCCTGTGGCGAACCCAGCATCTGTAAACTGGTCACCCTTAATTGGAAAATTAAAGGTTAAAACCCGGCGGTTTGGTGGTAAAATTGCTAGTAACACCTTTTGCTTAAAGACTAACTTATTTACCAAAAGAAAAGAAAAAAAATCATAAGGAAAGTAATTTAGTTTTAAAAACTGATAATAAAAAAAATAAAAACAAATTATACAAATAAAACTAAATATTGCTAAAACAATAACAATTTGGTGAATATTTTATTCATTACTTTTTATTGTGTAATAAAATAATAGTAAAATAAAATGAATAAATGAATTATATAATAATGAAATGTTACTAGCTGAACCTTGCGAAGTATTCGCACCCTAACCTACTTAAATCCAACTTAATTAAAGAACATCAGTATATTTAGTAACGGATACTGCGTCATGGGCACAGATGAGGTTTGAAGTAAAGAATGGATGTGTTTAAATTGTAGGTTTACGAAAATTTTCTTGTTTAAATCCTGAAAAGATTGACACTATTGAGAAACCTCTACTACCAAACCTGTATTACAAAAACGAACTCGCAAACGACGTCTCGATAAACTGAAAAAAAAGACTCCTTCGAAAAAGCCCATGCGACCAAACGAAGGGTTTCATCGAAAAAAATGTATATGACCGAAAATGTTCACCTTGAAGACCTGAAAAGATTGACGCCATTCAGAAGCCTCTGATACAACTTTGATTTTTAAAAACTGCGGTTTCGCGCTTATAATAGAGGTTAAGGAAAGCTTTAAAATTATGCCTCATTCATGAAATTTGATGAATTATTAAGGAATTTATGGCGTATCGACAAAAAAGACTTTGAGAAATAATATATATGATGGTAAAATAAATAAACCTTCATTTCTGAAAAAAAAAATAAAATTAAGGTCTATACACGTTTCATATAATATAATAAATCGTTTGTCTGCCACAGCCATACCTGATCATTGTAGCAGTGATTTAATTTTTATCAATGAGGCATTGGATAAAAATAAAAAAAATAAAGAAATAGTAACATGTGTTGATAGTTGATGCACCGCTGATGCTATCAGAGTTTCGAGGTCAGCTGTCATTTAGAGCTAGCAAACATGTCGATAATGATTTGGCCTTCGATTACACATGGGAACATCTGGCGAGAGTGTGCGAATTTCCTGTACGTTGTGCGAAATATTTGTTCCGTGGCCTAGTGGATTATTAGATCTAAGAATCAAAAAAAACATTAGGCATTAAATAATAGTAGGTAGATAGTTAGTAATAGTAAATAGTATTAAGTATTAGTTAGCAAAAAATAGTTAGTAGGCATTATATAAGAATAGATTCTATTTTTTCGAGAAATCATAATCCTGTGCTCTAAAAAGAGTGGGTCTTTTTTCCATTTTGAGTAAGGGAAAGATAAATTTAGAAAAAAAAATTGACTGACAGTCATGCATCCTAGGAAAGGTCTCGGAGTTTGAAAGTGAAGTTTTTGGAAAGTTTGGAACCAAACGCTGATTCACTTTTTGGCCGCTTGGAGGTTGTTTTCTAGGATTCACGACTACATTCTTGCTATCAGTTTGTGAATATTTAATAATATCAAAATGTCTTCAAATCTGATCGGGATAAACAAGATTTTAAGAGAATCCGCGGCAAATAGGCGGTGCACAAGTTAGATTTTAGTTAACCTCCGTGTACAGGAGAATACTTCAGGGCATATATTAGCCTCTAAATACAGTATGGAGCGAGCAGCTCGGCAGTAGGTGGCGCCGCACTGTTTAGTCTGCTGTTCGTGTCTTGTATTGTCGTCTGTCCTCATAAGGTGATTTTACATTGTGCGAACCTTATACACGAACATCCTGTCCCGAATACTGTTCGGCTAATCTAAATAAGACACGAACAGGTACTTTATGAGTTCGCCTATGTGCCCTAGTGTCGCTTTTGAGTTTGTTAAGATGAGCTTCTAGACCTTCTTTTAGCATTTTTCTGACGTTGCAATTATTAGGAAGGGATTGGTCGCTTAGGTTCAACAACAATGAGAGATCGCAGACTAGCTCGATTGTTTGGACGGTAGCCAACAGCATCCACCGTGTCCAGGATATGCGAGGAATGTGCTTCTTGCTATCTTAGCAGTAGTAGGCTCTGCGGTGTTTGTTCTTATTTAGGAGTATTAATGAAGAATATATTTACGTATATCATTAGAAGACGTCTAAATAATGCCTTTACTTAATAATGTTTAACTAGCTGACCCTTGCGAAGCATTCGCACTATAACCTACTAAAATCCCAACTAATTAAAGTACCTACACACCGTATACTTAGTATCGTATAGTGCGTCATGGGCACTAAAGAATAGATGTGTTTAAATTGTAGATTTCCACACACACATGGAGGAGCCATGAGTAAGCTGTAATATAGGGAAGAGGCGAGGTTAGAAGGCGGAATTCTTGAATACACATTTCGGTTTCGCGGAAAGCGAGTGCGCTGATTATATTGACTGAAATCATATATTTTTTCACATGTAACTCGCAAACGACGGTGATGATCGGAAAAATGTATATAACCAAAAATGTTCGTCTCGACAAACTGAAAAAAAATGACACATTCCAAAAAGCCATGCGACAATTATGAAATTTTCACTGAGAATCGCAGTTTTTCGCTTATAACTCGCAGTCGAGGAGTTTAATAGAAAAAATGTATATGACCAAAAGTCTTCTCCTTGAGAACCTAAAAAAAATCTGGTGCGTGCGCGCAACATACAACTTTCACTTACCAACTTACTTAGATTAGAAATTGACGTGTTTTGCTAAATATCATTTCCCAAAGTCACACATTTTTCTACATTCATAACTTATTTTTGTTGATCGTTAAAGCCGTTTTTGAGTAAATAAAAAAACTCCGTGAAAATGATACAAAATTTATTAAGTAAAGTCCCCCCTCCCGTAGATCAATTTTGATTAAATTTTTACAGTCATATCTCGGGCATATAAATACATTAAATACCAGGTTTGATCAAAATCGTTAAAACCGTTTTTGAGTAAATAAAAAAAAATGTGAAAATGTTACAAAATTTATTAAGTAAATTCCCCCTCCGGTTGATCAATTTTGATGAAATATTTACAGTCATATTTCAGGCATATAAATAGATCAAATACTCAGTTTAATCAAAATCGTTAGAGCCGTTTTTGTGAAAATCGAAAATATCTTAAAAAGTTATTAAATAAAGTACCCCCTCCCTTTAAGCAAATTTGATGAAATTTTTGCTGTCACATCGCGGGCTTATACATACTCTAAATACCCAATTTCAGGTTCGCACGGTTTATAGTTTTTGAGCTAGTCTGTTCACACACACACAGACCATTTCGCGGGACTTGGTTATTTTGACTCAGGGGATCCCAAAAGGTGTATTTCCGTTGAAAACCGTAAGTCGAAAATTTTCACGATCGCAATACTTCCACTTACTATATATTTCATATATAGGTAAGTGAAAGTAAAAAAAGATTGACACCATTTAGAAACCTCTAGGACCACTTTGATTTTCTCAACCGCGGTTTTTGCGCTTATAACTCGCAATCGAAGGCGTAATGAGTGATTTGTATATTTTTTTTTCCGGTGTAGCGGTTAAGGAAAGCCTTAAAATGATGCCTCTTTCATGAAATTTGATGAAGTATTAAGGAATTTATGGCGTTCCGACAAAAAAAAAAAAAGGCTTTGAGAAATAATATATGACTAGCTGACCCGTGCGAAGCATTCCCACACTACCTTAAATCTCTCTTAATTAAAGTTGGTACAGACTGTATAGTGCGTATTTAGTGCTTCATGGACATAGGTGAGGGTTGATATGATAAATTGAAATCCCACGATTTTGCTTGTGACACTCAAACGAAGGGTTCAATAAAAAAAGTGTATATGACCGAAAATGTTCCCCTTGAAAGCCTGGAAAGATTGATACCATTTAGGAACCTCTAGGACCATTTTGATCTTCTCAAACCGCGGTTTTGTGCTTATAACTCGCAAACGATGGCGAAATGAGAGATTTGTATATTTTTACAGTGTAGGTGTTAAGGAAAACTAAAATAATAATGCCTAATTCGTGAAATTTAATGAAGTATTAAAGAAGTTATGGCGTACCTACAAAAAAAATCTGGTGCGTGCGCGCAACACACAACTTTCACTTACCAACTTACTTGGATTAGAAATTGACGTGTTTTGCTAAATATCATTTCCCAAAGACACACATTTTTCTACATTCATATCTTATTTTTGTTAATCGTTAAAGCCGTTTTTTAGTAAATAAAAAAACCCGTGAAAATGATACAAAATTTATCAAGTAAAGTCCGCCTTTCGGTTGATCAATTTTGATGAAATGTTGGCTATCACATATTTGGCATATACATGCATCAAATACCCAGTTTGATCAAAATCTTTAAAGCCGTTTTTGAGTAAATAAAAAAAAACACGTGAAAATGATACAAAATTTATTAATTAAAGTCCCCCCTCCGGTTAATCAATTTCGATTAAATTTTAACAGTCATATCTCGGGCATATATATGCATCAACTGCCCAGTTTGATCAAAATCGTTAAAGCCGATTTAGAGTAAATAAAAGAAACACGTTAAAATGTTACAAAATTTATTAAGTAAAGTCCCCCCTCCGATTAATCAATTTTGATGAAATTTTTACAGTCATATCTCGGGCATATGAATACATCAAATACTCAGTTTAATCGAAATCGTTAGAGCCGTTTTTGAGAAAATCGGAAAAAACCTAAAAAGTTATTAAGTAAAGTACCCCTTCGCTTTAAGTAATTTTGATGAAATTTATGCTGTCACATCGCGGGCATATACCTACACTAAATACCCAATTTCAGGATCGCACGGTTTATAGTTTTTGAGCTAGTCTGTTCACACACACACACACACACACACACACAGACCATTTCGCGGGACTTGGTTATTTTGACTCAGGGGATCCCAAAAGGTGTATTTCCGTTGAAAATCGGAAGTCGAAAATTTTCACGATCGCAATACTTCCACTTACTATATATTTCATATATAGGTAAGTGAAAGTAATAAAAAGGCATGTTTTCAAGGTCAAGTTTTTGGTATGAAGTTTTGTACTAGACGTTGCTTCGCTATTTCTCGATTACGAACAATCAACACGGTTAAGTTGTGTTGATCAGTCCTAGGATAGAAATGCAGTTCGCTTAACAATCGATTATTAAGAATAATAATCATCACCGGTTGTTAACAACCCAAGATTGATCAAAAATCTTAACCACCTTAAAGGTAAGGTCTATTTGAAATCGCCACTGGCGACCAAAAAGCGAATCAACGTTTGGTCCTTAACTTCATTCCAAAAATATAACCTTATAAATAGGCCTTAATAACATAAACATGAAATGCCATGTAAGCAAACCGACCGGCAATTCATATTTAGGAAATTGGGAACGGGCTGAATATCCTCACCGGCAGGTACTCATCTTTTCTGCTACAGTAGCCGTGAATCCTAAAGGTGCCTTTACACTTTACGAACTTTACCTTCGAACACCACCCTCGAACAACCTTCGTGAAGCCTTCACGCCGACTGTTCGGCTGTTCTAGGTACTTCATCTGTTCGCCTGGGTTCGGGGGTAGCGCTAGTGTCACTTTTGATTTGGGTTTTTCTAAGTGACAGGAGTTGTTTGTGATGCTAGTGTAATTTTTGATACGTTGTAATTCGTCTCCTATTTTTTTATTTTACAGATAATATAAAATATATTGATAAAGGAGATTTTTTTCTTTATCATAAGCTAGCTTGAGGTGCGTCAGCCATATTGGTTCGCTTAACGTCACGTGAAGTATAAATGGCTGTTCGCTTCACGTCGGTACGGCAAGGTTCGAAGGAGAACTTGTTCGAAGGTGAGGTTCGTAAGGTGTAAACGCACCTTAAGGCATGCTGGTTAGCATAGGCTGAACAGAAGGTCTGTTGTTCTTAGCCCACCAGGTGGTCATAGGATTTTTTAAAAGGAGTAAAAATCCTTGGCTAGTGAGTAAAATGGAGGTACCTGGCCTGTGCAATGTCAGGTACTCGTTAAAGATTTCTATCCTAATTAGGTATACCTGGATTGGCAAAAACTAGGACTTCATTAGCCAAGTAGCATCTTCAGATCAGCCATTGTAGCATAAATTGGCATTAAAGAATCAAACGAACGATCATGTGGCACTTTAAGGGCCGCTTTCTCCAAGTTAGTTTAAACCGAGTTTAAATTTAATCCGGATTATCTCTTGGTTTAAACCAGATTTGAGTTTCTTCAAGTCGGTTTAACCTCTAAACTTGGTTTAAACTTAGATTAAGTTAATCCTTCATTTTCCCGGTTTAAACTCTGAATTAGGTTTAAACTGCAAAATATAAACAAACATTTTGGGCCGCTTTCTCCAAGTTAGTTTAAACCGAGTTTAAATTTAATCCGGATTATCTCTTGGTTTAAACCAGATGTGAGTTTCTTCAAGTCGGTTTAACCTCTAAACTTGGTTTAAACTTAGATAAAGTTAATCCTTCATTTTTCCCGGTTTAAACTCTGAATTAGGTTTAAACTGCAAAATATAAACAAACATTTTGTCTGATAACATACTCGGTCTTGTTACTCAAGAATTATTGTTATACACTTGACTGAATACAAAAATGGAAAATATACATAATTCAAATTTTAAATGACATGGAAGAAGAAGATTATGATGTGTTTTTGTTGCCAAAGAGACGCATCAATAGACGCAATCAGTTAATCCAAGAATATTTTCAGAATATGTTAAATCAGTGAAGTAGAATTGAGATGAGAAAAAAATTTTTCTTAGCGTGCATAATTAATATCAAGGTTATTTTGTAAATTATGATTCACTTGAATATCTCATGATGATGTAATTTCATTATTATTAAGCTATAGTAATTATAAATCGCTCAACTTAGATCATTTATTATTTAAACAAAATGATAATAATAATAAAAAGGTTCAACATTATTTGAAAAAAATTATGAAATGTAATAGAGGTTATTATTATTCTTGTCATAATAATATCGTATTATAAAGAACATTTTATTAACATACAAATTAAATCTCTGAAAACAGCACCGCTCGTTTCATTGAATTTATTCGCCAATTTCTTCCATTCATCCTCCTTCTCTTTGACGGTGACGAAATCTGTTTTTTTGGTTTCAAAAATGTATCTATTCTCTTCCACAAGAGCCAGAAGAACATTAATTTCACACTGAGAAAAGTTTTTACTTCTTTTTGCTCCATTTTTATAGAACACTTTCACCTTATTTACTTTTTTGGTAAAAACAAAATAATATGTATAAATAATCTTTCCATAACCCTTACATTACCTTCTCTTTCCATAGAAGTTTCAACAAGGAAATGTAAACAAATATGTACCAACCTTTTAAAAAACATAATAACCTTCACATGATTAGGTTTAAACCAAGCTTAAACTAAACTAAGACTGCAGAAAGTGAATCAGAGTTTAAACCTCGGATTAAAGATAATCCGGTTTAAGTTAATCTAAGTTTAAACTATATTGGAGAAAGCGGGCCTAAGACTCGATAGCGTAGCTATTCTTCATTAATTAATAAACAATTAAGGGAAAATACGTGACGGTTGAGCCTGACTAAATCAAATCGGCGTGTATTGCCACTGTACGAGCGTTCTTCATCACTGTTTTGGGATCTGAAACCCTTCTAGTGGTTATATCTGTGCACATTTACATGTATTTATCTTAAATTTTATAACGCGGGTCAGCAAGTTAATAGGTTGCCTCCTAAAATAGTGGCTGTTGTTGACATTGACTTCTTTGAGGTTGGTATAAGTAGGCCGTTACGGGAGGTGTGTTGTGCTTTGTTGGAGGCGTTGCGACGTTACCTTACTGTGCCTGCCTCATCCTCGATCCCTGTAATTAGATCTAACGGTGTATATTCTGTTGTCTGAGGCAGAACTAGGCGAGTTCTATATGCCAATATATATATATAGTGTATCTGAAAATTTAGGTCGTGTTAGCAATAAAACATTATTGTATCCTTAATTTTTTTTGTTGATAATAATGAAAGATGCGTAGAATATTCTAGAATTATATATGTATATGTATATGAGTGTTGTGCTCTTGGTCACCGCCAGGGCGGGGGGCGGGAAGGACGCGTCCCCCCCAATATATTGGTGGGGGGGGGGGGAGGGCAAATAACTGCACTCTTAACTGAGACATAATTTGTTAAGTTATAAGATACCTGGGAGGCGGGATGGAAATACGCGTTGTCCCTGACAACCAAAACATATGATAGGAAACCCAAAGACAGCATTAGTCCATCTCCCACTCTTCTGGCCAGGGAAACCCCGTATAGCAAATTAGGGGAGGAAGGGGAAGATCAAAAAACAAAAACTTGAAAATTTGTGAAGATTAAATCCGTAAATTTATTCCATTAATATATTTTTTCTTTGGAGGGGGAGGGGAGGTAAAATGGTCTCTAGTATGATAACAATTAAGTAGACTTCTTTACATTATTTACATAAATATAGCATTTTTTTTTAAGATACTATATATACCTTTAAAATACATCGTGGGAAAATAAATTAAATGCCCCAACAGTTGTTTTTAGGCGTTATTATATGAACTTTTAGCCTCTCAAATTTCTACTTACCCCATCAATGAGAATATTGAGCATTCGCCCCCCCTCGTAATCTAGTGCTGGTGGTGTTTTTTTTTTTAATCATTCCATTCTTGATGTTATATCGTCTTTGAAGATTGTTGTTCTTTTAGAAATCGATCTTCTTTATAAAATTGTAATGAATGTAATAATACTATTGAGCCTTTTAGTTGACAGAAAGGCGAACTCTAATGCCGAAATTTTCAGGAAAGGACATTAAATAATATTTCTTTTAGGAAAATTCGTATTTTTACTTTCACTTACCTATATATTAAATATATAGTAAGTGGAAGTATTGCGATCGTGAAAAATTTCGACTTCCGGTTTTCAACGGAAATACACGTTTTGGGGTCCCCTGAGTCCAATTAACCAAGTCCCGCGAAATGGTCTGTGTGTGTGTGTGTGTGTGTGTGTCTGTGTGTGTGTGTGTGTGTGTGTGTGTGTGTGAACAGACTAGCTCAAAAACTATAAACCGTGTGAACCTGAGATTGGGTATTTAGTGTATGTATATGCCCGCGATGTGACAGCAAAAATTTCATCAAAATTTCTCAAAGGTAGGGGGTACTTTATTTAATAACTTTTTAAGTTTTTTTCGATTTTCTCAAAAACGGCTCTAACGATTTTGATTAAACTGGGTATTTCATCTATTTATATGCCCGAGATATGACTGTAAAAATTTCATCAAAATTGATCAACCGGAGGGGGGACTTTACTTAATAAATTTTGTATTATTTTCACGTGTTTTTTTTTATTTACTCAAAAACGGTTTTCACGATTTTGATCAAACTGGTTATTTGATGTATGTATATGCCAAAGATTTGATAGCCAACATTTCATCAAAATTGATCAACCGGAGGAGGGACTTTACTTAATAAATTTTTTATTATTTTCACGTGTTTTTTTTTATTTACTCAAAAACAGTTTTCACGATTTTGATCAAACTGGGTATTTGATGTATGTATATGCCAAAGATTTGATAGCCAACATTTCATCAAAATTGATCAACAGGAGGGGGGACTTTACCTAATAAATTTTGTATCATTTTCAAGTGTTTTTTTTTTATTTACTCAAAAACGGCTTTCACGATTTTGATCAAACTGGGTATTTGATGTATGTATATGCCAAAAATGTGATAGCCAACATTTCATCAAAATTGATCAACCGGAGGGGGGACTTTACTTAATAAATTTTGTATCAATTTCACGTGTTTTTTTAATTTACTCAAAAACGGCTTTCACGATTTTGATCAAACTGGGTATTTATGTATGTATATTCCAAAGATGTGATAGCCAACATTTCATCAAGATTGATCAACCGAAGGGGACACTTTATTTCATAACTTTTTTCTAATTTTTATATTATCTCAAAAACGGCTTTAACGATTTTCTTCATATTCGTCATGTTTAATAAAAATTGAGTGTTATTTAATATCAGGTAAGCGTTATCATTATTAAAATGTTCTGAGGGGTTTATAGAGCAAATGAAAACAAAAATAAGAAATAAATGTGGAAAATGTGTAACTTTGAGAAGTCGCATTAACAAAACGCATTAATTTCTTATCTAAGTAAGTTGGTAAGTGAAAGTTGTGTGTTGCGCGCACGCACCAGATTTTTTTTATTTTGTGAAAGTATGGCAGAAATAATATACTGTATGAGTTATAATAAAAAAATTCAGATGAAAAATAAGAAGGTATGATTATCATCCAAATTAAATTAAAAGGAGTATCACATAGCACTTTTAATTTCTATAAAATATTGAGATTTGGGTTGGTAATTCTTTTATCATTATTGGTGATGTTTATTAATTTAAACGAAATCATATTAAATATCGTTCGTTTTGGAAATTTAATTATTGTCGTTATTACTTCTCATTCCTTTTTTTTTTTTTTTTAATAGTACGGCAGAAATAAAGTGATAATTCGATAAGCGCCTGATTAAGCTCTAGAAGTCATTGATTCAAAGTTAAATCAAGATTTTTTTTTTTTTTTTTTTGTATTAGAAAAGTCGAACTTGCCGCTGGAGAACAGTATTGGTTTCGCTTTCCCTCTCATGCCACCGTAATAGCGGCCGATTTGCCACGGCAATCCAATGGAGGTCGGTTACGGGCGCCCGAACTGCAACGCTGGCAACGAGATTGACCTAGAATCGAGAATTGGATAGAAATTGTTTTCTCACCCGTGGTTTGTCTGTTAAACAAAGTACTCGGGTCACAAAAAATTCTAGGTGCTGCTAATTAAGTAAAAGAAAATCCCGATTTTGAACTGTGTGGACTGTATTTAATGATTTTACGTGCATGAAAGTTTTATGATAGTTGGCCGTAGATGTAATCATCAGGAATTGGTTGGGGATGCGGTCAAAATAATAAGTACAAATATGTGATATTTACATATTTTATTCTAGCCAACGTTTCGATCCAAATTTTAGGTCTTCATCAGGGCTAAATGAGAAAAACCAAAAAAACAACCAATCAGATAATTTATGTAAACAGATGTAAAAGTATGTGAAACGTTAAACAAAATTAAACAAGTTAGATAAAAGTAAATAAGATGAAATGTGTAGTATACAAAATATACAAAGTGGTGTGTAAATCGAAAATTTAAATAAAGTTAGTTACTTAGTCCCATAGCCTACTACATAGCTCTCAGATTCAGTTTAATAATCATCCATCCTTCTAGTGTAACACACCCTCAAAACACATAAATCTTATAATTATTCTTTTATCATAATGCATCCAAAGATCTCTTACCATTCACTCAGTGACTTATTTTGTATCATTACATTTTTATGTGATCCATCTTGTTTATCTTTTTTAAATTTTCGATGTACACACCGCTTTTGTATTTTGTATACTACATTTCATCTCATTTACTTAGGCTTCATTGCTACGGATCATTGTAACCTCATTATATGTTCACCTATGTTTTTTATATTTCTCTACATTACCTCGGATATCCCATTTTATGTTTTATCTCATTTTCATTTATTACTTTTATCATGGCCTTACTTTAAGAGCTATAATTTTTAAATTCTAAAAAAAAAATATGTTTGTGTTTATTTTATCTAACTTATTTAATTTTGTTTAATGTTTCACATACTTTTACATCTGTTTACATAAATTATCTGATTGGTTGTTTTTTGGTTTTTCTCATTTAGCCCTGATGACGTAAAATTTGGGTCGAAAAGCCAGCTAGAATAAAATATGTAAATATCACATATTTGTGCTTATTATTTAGACCACACCCCCAACCAATTCCTGTTCATGAAAGTTTTATGATTCTATAGACCACAATAAGCTTTCTAATTTATTTATTTACTGGCTCATAAAAGACAGCGTAGTTATGGAGTCTGCCCCAATCAATATTAGTTAACAGGTTAGAATAAAATAAAAGCAAAACAAAAAATTAAACAAATAAACCAATGAGTGCTGTATAAGAAGAAGATATGAGAGACAGGCGCGGTTCCAGAAAAAAATTTCGGGGGGGGGGGGATTGGTCGGTATGAAAAAAAAAACATAAAAATAGCACACTTTATTTGCTTATGTTTATACATTAAGTTAATATACAAAATTCTGTATAAAAAATGCTAGTCAAAATTAAACTAAACTTCCCTAGAAAACTCGTAAAAGTTAGATATGTAATTAATTTTTTTGATTCATCCCACTAATTTTTTTTTCGTCGAAATTTCGGGGGGGGGGGGGATTGATCCCCGATATCCCCCCCCCCCCTGGGACCGCCACTGATGAGAGAAACTCTAATATAAAAAAATATACTGACTAACATAAGCAGGTTTATACTAAATTAAACTATAGCTCAACTGACAAAATAAACTTACTGAAAAACTGAAAATTTTTATCATTACCACCATTTATAAAAAATAAAATATTATTCAAATTTTCTTAAATAGGTATATACACTTCTTTTAGTTACAATGATGCGATGCACTTGTTGCCATTTTAAAAGGGTACCAAAATATGCACTTTATTTAAATGAAGCTCAAGCATACGAATAATTAAAAGATTATAATAGGCTGTACAATATAAAGACTGAACTAGGAATAACGAAGAAGTTGGTAAATCTAGTCAAGACGTGCATGACCGAAACATTCAATGAAGTTAGAGTTCAATAACGTTTATGAAAGTCGGTAGGTAAAGAAGTAGGGCTAGAAATAAGTACAGAAAAAACCACAATATATGGTTAGCTGTAGAAACGGCGATGAGTTGTGCAAAATTGAAGTAGAAGAGAAAATGTTTGAAGCCGTGGAAAAATTTAGATATTTAGGATATACAATAACTAGAAAATAGGTAATTGAATAAGAAATTAAGGTTAGACTAGAAATTCTAATTATTTTTCGGTTGACAAATTAATTAGCTCACACCTTTTGACCCGAAATTTAAAAATTATAATTTACAAAACTAAGATTCTTTCGACGGTTCTTTACGGATGTGAAACATAAGGGATGAGCAATGCCTTAAGGTCTTTGAAAATAAAGTACTGCGTAGAGTAGGGCCAAAGAATCATGATTCAACAGGATAATTTAAACGACTACACAGTGCAGAATTCTGTGAAGTGTGCCCGGTAAATTTAATCGAAGTTACAGCCGCGCGTCGGTTAAAGTGGGCGAGCAAATTGCAAGTCTTAGTTTCGAACAAATAGCTAAAATATTGATGAACGCTTTGCCGACTGGGAGGCTTCCGAGGAGTAGGCCTCTGTGAAGGTGGAAGGATTTGGTGAAGGCTGATATTTTATCTCTTTGTATAATCAATATATATTATAAAGCAAAGTGTACAATGTGCGTGCCGAAAAGGCTCAAAAACGACTCCACGTAGGATTAAGGAAGTTATGTCTTCGTTTAGCCATATGATCCCTTACGGAGAAGAAGGTTTCCGTTTTTCTCTTAAGAGTGTAAAATTGAAGAGAAAAGGACTGGAATTTTAAGCCTCTCGCACCATTTAATTAGCCTCTCTAAGATTGAGATACGAGAGATACATACACGATACAGATATCGGAAATGTTCATTCATGGTGAATGAACAATTAATTTTGCTGCAACTTTGTCGAGTCATGCATCGTTTTTGATGGTTTCTGTGATTCTGAATTCTATAAGCCCATTCCAAGCAGTCAACAGATAATAAGTAGTAGTAGTTATTAGATTATGGTTGAAAAATCTATTAGTTAAAAAACTATATTTCGATTACAACTTAAGCGCCGACTACTGTGATGGTCCTATTAGATCCAGAAGTTTAGAAACTACCGAAGATTCAAAGAAACTTTTTTTTTAAGACCTTTCTTCCAGTTCAATCTCCCTTAAGATATCCCCCCCCCCCCCCCCACGTTATTTGGCCCTACACTGCACCTACTATTACAAAGTGAAAACCAAAATATCATGAGGGCACAATTTTTTCATCATATTTCTTTTTATCCTGAACTATGAGGGGTGATAATAAAATCTTATTGAAAAAATGCTGTAATTGGAGTTAGTCATTTTGTCAACTGGAATGGTCATCATACATAGTAATAAAACTATTTTTCATAATTATATACAATAAGAACACTTCAAACATTTTAATTTCGATTTATAATCAGTCAATTCAGCTCTCCTTTTTTGTTTTATGTCTGTTTTTATTCGCTCACTGTACTACTCAAAAATGTTCACTCATATTGAATTAAATTTACTTAAGTATGTATATATTATATATTGTTTAAATATAATGTGTTAATCAATTAACCTTCTTATGAGAAAATTAATTTTGTAAGGTATCCAGTCGGTTTTCTAATTGATATGTAAAATCATTATTTTATTTTGAAAGAAAAGGTGAAACTAATTATTTTCGCTTGATTTTTTAGTAATTTAAAAAGAACAGCTGAACAAATACATAACCTTTACAAATTGAACGGAATGAATGAATAATAAACATCGAGTGAAACGCACCCTAGCGCTTCCTGGTAGCCTGGAGCTCGACCTAAATTTTTCATTCATAAACTCGTATCTCAATCTCAGATAGGTTAATTACATGTTGCGAGAGGCTTAAAATTCCAGTCCTTTTCTCTTCAATTTTACACCCTTAAGAGAAAAAACAAAAACCTTCTTCTCCGTTAGGGGTTATATAGCAACACGCTGACATAACTTCCTTAATCCCACGTGGAGTCGTTTTTGAGCCTTTTCGGCACGCACATTGTACACTTTGCTTTATAATATATATTGATTACCGGATAATTATAATATTTTTTTCTATTAATTAATTTTAGATATAGAAGCACTGAGTATAGAATAACATGTTATTCTATGTTATAAATGTTATTCTATACTCAGTGTATAGAATGCTAGGCCTCAAAGTCTCGTATTATTTCAATAATTCACGTTAATCATGTTTCGCAAGCAAGCTAGAAACAGACTTAAACCTTCCCATATGGAAGGAGGGCTAACAGGGAAATGTACTGTGTTGCCAACATTCAAACAAATTTAGATAACCGAAATAATAATTCAATCAGATCTACAGAAAATTAAAGATGATATTAATGTTGAAAATGGTTTAATTAAGATAATTTAATTTTACATCTATACATACATATACACTCACACCCATACACACATACACACATACCATCATGCACTCAAAATATAAATATATTTGTATAAACAATTTGGCATGTAATCTGCATGATTAAGGTGAATAATTGAAATAATAAGAGACTTTGAGCCCCATCATTCTATATCTACAATTAAATAGTCTCTTCCTACAAACTTGTTTATTAATTATTTTTTTATTTTCAGACGTTCTTTGCGGATACAATGGAACGATCTTCGCCTACGGCCAGACATCGTCGGGGAAGACGCACACGATGGAAGGTGTCATAGGCGATCAAAACAGGCAGGGTATAATCCCTAGGATCGTCAACGACATCTTCAACCACATCTACGCCATGGAAGAGAATCTGGAATTCCATATTAAAGTTTCATATTTTGAAATTTACATGGACAAAATTCGTGATCTTCTGGATGGTAAGTAAAAAACATTTTTTTTACCATTGATTGTAATAAGCGTTATATTATGTATGTATCGTAGTTATCTAAATCTTTTTTTTAATTTCATTTCTTTCATCATATTTTTGTTATCGAAAAAAAGGGTTAGTGTTCCAAGTTGTCGATATCAGTGTATTGTTTAAATTATCTTTCAGGGTAGCCACTAATTAATCATATCTATTAAAAATTTAATAAACTGTTTACTTATTACCAACAAGCAACCATTATTTTATGTAATATTGCTAACTTTTCACAGTATCAAAGGTCAACTTAAGCGTCCACGAAGACAAAAATCGAGTGCCTTTCGTCAAAGGTGCCACAGAAAGGTTCGTTTCCAGTCCAGAAGAGGTTTTCGAAGTCATTGAAGAAGGAAAGGCCAACAGGCATATTGCTGTTACTAGTAAGTCTTAATTTATCCATTATTTATTTTTATATTATTTGTTATGTATATATATACATATATTTTTTTTAACCTCCAAATTATCCTTAACCAATTGACTTTCTAGCTAGAACGTACTAACTTGCACCATCTAAAAGGGGCATATTTGGTCCTATTAATATTAAATAATGATAATTAATTATTATTTTGATTAAAATTTTCAAATAAATATTGTTTTAAATATTGCTTCAACAAAATTTATGAATGTAGTAGTGTTAACCCTTAATCCCCATAAAACATTTGGATGCATTACAAACTTATATAAAAAAAAAAAAATATGAGGTTTACACACTTTCATTTTGTGTCTCTTTTTTTTTGGGGGGGGGGGGGGGGGAGGGGATCTATTCTTGGGTATTTCACTTATTTATAAATAATAAATTGGATCCTAAAAATTATATATTCATTAATCGCATAGAAAAAAAGGGCCACAAATAGTCTCAAATTCAAATATATTTATATATATATATATATATATATATATATATATATATGAGCCAAATTTTCATCCCTTCGGGCATCATCAGAGATGTAAAATTATGTTGGGGGACTCACCATCAGATTAAATATAAAAACATCTATAAAATGTTTAACATAAATGAAAAGTTAAAATTCTTATAAAAATTTTATACAAACACTGTCTTAAGTAATCTGTGCAAGAACACTTCATCGACTGGGGCTACGTTGGTCTATCATTTGGTATCAGTAATGCCAACATTACATAAATTAAGTTTTTACTAATCATAACAATGAAATACAATTTTTTTTACAACAATATCAGAATAATAAAACTATAAAATTAGATATATAAATATTCAAAATATAAATATGAGTAAAAAGGTCATATTACATAAAAACCATTATAAAGTTACAAATTTTTTTAAAATAAAATATCAAAAACAGTTTTGTCCAAAAATAAAACATAAAAATATAAACAGAATATCTATTTTAAAAATATAGAATCACGATGATTTGGAGTCAGGTATCTCACAACTTTTTTTTTTTTTTTTTTTTTTTTTTTTTTTTTTTTTTTTTTTTTTTTTTGGGACTTTAAGGCTTCTACTGAAGCCCTATATTGCCCACACTAACACCCATGGCACTGGGTGATACTTCTCATACGAAAGAAAAGCACCACCCAGGGCGGGACTCGAACCCGCAGCTCCGGCATGGGAGTACGGCGCTTTACCGCACTGGCCCCCTCACATCATTTATTTAGAATTCCAATAGTTTCAGAGAAAAAAAACTTCCTTCTATTGAAAAATCTTCATTAATCGCTCAATTATTTAACTTCCTTTTCTCATTTTACAGACATGAACGAGCATAGCTCTAGAAGTCACAGCGTGTTCCTTATCAATGTCAAGCAAGAGAATTTGGAAAACGAGAAAAAACTCTCCGGAAAACTTTACCTTGTCGATTTGGCTGGTAGTGAAAAAGTGAGCATAGTGATTTTGATACGATTAATATACATGATCTTCTAACTATTGATTTTTAAATTAGTTTTATACTAGTGAGGATCATATAATACTTCATTTTAGGTGTCGAAAACTGGTGCTGAAGGTACAGTCCTGGACGAAGCTAAGAACATCAATAAGTCATTGTCTGCGCTCGGTAACGTCATCTCAGCCCTCGCCGACGGAAACAAGACCCACATCCCTTACAGAGATTCCAAGCTGACGAGGATCTTGCAGGAGTCTCTCGGAGGAAACGCTCGGACGACCATCATTATCTGTTGTTCGCCCGCCTCTTTCAACGAGTCTGAAACTAAGTCAACGTTGGATTTCGGCCGAAGGTAATCTTTGTTTTTTTCTAATTAATCTTAAATTATTATGTAACTATAGGAAAATTGAATTGGAAACATTTGCTGATATTAATTGAAGGGGTCGGGGCAAAATAGTGCCAAGCAAGATTTTTAACAAAAATAAACTGTAGCTGCAGTCTGCTGTATATTATGTAGGACTTTGTCTATAATGGAAATGCCACCTAAATACAACTATACAGTGCTCTATATACTCATATTTAGGTGGCATTCCCATCATAGACATATAGTTCTACGTTATATACAACAGACTGCAGCTACAATTTAGTTAAGTTAAAAATGTTGCTTGGCACTATTTTGCCCTGACCCCTTCAATTTAAATCATATCTTCTTGATAGACTTTTTCCTAGGAAAATAAAGGAATTTTTCTCTCTCTATCTTTTTTTTTTTTTTGCTTTATTAATTTATTTTTTTATTGAAAAAGTAGGAAAAAATTGTACATGGGTCTTAGCAATAGTCGGGTGCTACTTATTCCTAGATAACTTCCCACTGCTGCTAATTAATTAAAGGGATTTTGTCTGGGGTACATTATATACCTCTTTCATGTCATTCAATTCATAGTAAATTATTGCTCTTATAAGAATTTAAAAATAAAGTTCTTAATATTTATTTTCAGTAGTAATAGTCTATTAGGCTCAACCCTGTAAGTGTAGACGGGCGAGAGAAGGGAGTGGCATGGCGGTAGACTCTCGTAGTCTACTACACCCAGAGACGAATGAATTAACGGCATGTCCCCCTCCATGTTGTTTCCTTTTGTTCGTCTATCCGTGTGCATTCCATAATTTAGTATATAAAATAGTTTTCCATCCTCCTTTTTGTTAGAGTTTTGGGGCCTAATCTGGCTGAGTTAAATATTTTTATGTTTATTTAGTTTTTCTTTTCAAATCTCTGCAGCAAGTTTAATTATTCTCCTTCGTGTAATAGACTTCGGAGCATTTGTCAAAAACTACATATTGTAAAGCTATATTATTACCTCTCTTTGAGAATAATAATAATTAATTAAAAAATTCTGATTTCATTTCATGTAAATAAAGAATATTCGTGCATTTACGCCATCTCGCAATTTTTGCAACTCAAATACAACAATTAATTATACAGCTACGATGTTAAATTTATACAGGCTATTGAAATATTTAATTATTAAAACCTCTAATAAAATAAATAATTAAATCTTTTAATATAGCGTCATTTATACTGTACTTCTTGAATATTAATTTTAAATATTTATTCAGTATATTAACATCCCAATACTTCTAACTAGTGATGTAAAGTATGCCTGAAGTTCTCTTAAAACAGTCTATAAATTATTAGTAGCAAGATTTTTTTTTCCTTGCCTTGTAGGCTATACGGAGATTCCCGTGGGGGATTGATACCGAGTATAATTAAGTTTTCCCCTGGCTTCGGGTTTTGAACTTGCTATCTTCGTATTTCCAAACAGACTTCGCCATGGGCAACACGTATTTTCTAACACGTTTGCCCACTCGACAATCCCGCCACCCGAATTATTAGTTGCAGGATTCAGAACAATGGAGATCCTGGAGTTAAAGGAAAAACATGAAACTTTTATATACTATACAGGTGTCACATCTGAATACCTTCTCTCCCTCATGTATGTATACAGGCATCGAACTTTAAGAGTTAATAAATTTTATTCCTACCTCATTAAAGATAATCCAAATAATATATTTTATAAATATTATTATTTCGTCAACTGTATTCATTCCTTTAATTATTTATTTTCCAGAGCTAAAACCATCAAGAACGTAGTTACTGTAAATGAAGAACTGACCGCGGAGGAATGGAAGAGGAGGTACGAGAAGGAAAAGGAGAAAGTCGGTCGGCTCAAAGGAAAGTTGGAAAAATTGGAGATCGAACTGAACAGGTCAGCTCTTATGTTTTTTTACTTTCACTTACCTATATATGAAATATATAGTAAGTGGAAGTATTGCGATCGTGAAAATTTTCGACTTCCGGTTTTCAACGGAAATACGCGTTTTGGGACCCCCTGAGTCGAAATAACCAAGTCCCTCGAAATGGTCTGTGTGTGTGTGTGTGTGTGTGTGTGTGTGTGTGTGTGTGTGTGTGTGTGTGTGTGTGTGTGTGTGTGTGTGTGTGTGTGTGTGTGTGTGTGTGTGTGTGTGTGTGTGTGTGTGTTTGTGTGTGTGTGTGTGTGTGTGTGTGTGTGTGTGTGTGTGTGTGTGTGTGTGTGTGTGTGTGTGTGTGTGTGTGTGTGTGTGTGTGTGTGTGTGTGTGTGTGTGTGTGTGTGTGTGTGTGTGTGTGTGTGTGTGTGTGTGTGTGTGTGTGTGTGTGTGTGTGTGTGTGTGTGTGTGTGTGTGTGTGTGTGTGTGTGTGTGTGTGTGTGTGTGTGTGTGTGTGTGTGTGTGTGTGTGTGTGTGTGTGTGTGTGTGTGTGTGTGTGTGTGTGTGTGTGTGTGTGTGTGTGTGTGTGTGTGTGTGTGTGTGTGTGTGTGTGTGTGTGTGTGTGTGTGTGTGTGTGTGTGTGTGTGTGTGTGTGTGTGTGTGTGTGTGTGTGTGTGTGTGTGTGTGTGTGTGTGTGTGTGTGTGTGTGTGTGTGTGTGTGTGTGTGTGTGTGTGTGTGTGTGTGTGTGTGTGTGTGTGTGTGTGTGTGTGTGTGTGTGTGTGTGTGTGTGTGTGTGTGTGTGTGTGTGTGTGTGTGTGTGTGTGTGTGTGTGTGTGTGTGTGTGTGTGTGTGTGTGTGTGTGTGTGTGTGTGTGTGTGTGTGTGTGTGTGTGTGTGTGTGTGTGTGTGTGTGTGTGTGTGTGTGTGTGTGTGTGTGTGTGTGTGTGTGTGTGTGTGTGTGTGTGTGTGTGTGTGTGTGTGTGTGTGTGTGTGTGTGTGTGTGTGTGTGTGTGTGTGTGTGTGTGTGTGTGTGTGTGTGTGTGTGTGTGTGTGTGTGTGTGTGTGTGTGTGTGTGTGTGTGTGTGTGTGTGTGTGTGTGTGTGTGTGTGTGTGTGTGTGTGTGTGTGTGTGTGTGTGTGTGTGTGTGTGTGTGTGTGTGTGTGTGTGTGTGTGTGTGTGTGTGTGTGTGTGTGTGTGTGTGTGTGTGTGTGTGTGTGTGTGTGTGTGTGAACAGACTAGCTCAAAAACTATAAACCGTAGGAACCTGAAATTGGGTATTTAGTGTAGGTATATGCCCGCGATGTGACAGCAAAAATTTCATCAAAATTGCTCAAAGGGAGGGGGTACTTTATTTAATAACTTTTTACGTTTTTTTCGATTTTCTCAAAAACGGCTCTAACGATTTTGATTAAACTGAGTATTTGATCGATTTATATGCCCGAAATATGACTGTAAAAATTTCATCAAAATTGATTAACCGGAGGGGGGACTTTACTTAATAAATTTTGTATCATTTTCACGTGTTTTTTTATTTACTCAAAAACGGTTTTAACGATTTTGATCAAACTTGGTATTTGATGTATTTATATGCCCGAGATGTGACTGTAAAAATTTCATCAAAATTGATCTACGGGAGGGGGGGACGTTACTTAATAAATTTTGTACCATTTTCACATGTTTTTTTCATTTACTCAAAAACGGTTTTAACGATTTTGATCAAACTTGATATTTGATGTATTTATATGCCCGAGATATGACTGTAAAAATTTCATCAAAATTGATCTAAGGGAGGGGGGACTTTACTTAATAAATTTTGTATCATTTTCACTGGTTTTTTTATTTACTCAAAAACGGCTTTAACGATTAACAAAAATAAGATATGAATGTAGAAAAATGTGTGACTTTGGGAAATGATAATTAGCAAAACTCGTCAATTTCTAATCTAAGTAAGTTGGTAAGTGAAAGTTATGTGTCGCGCGCACGCACCAGATTTTTTAATTAGCTAATTATTTATATAAATATTAGAGAACAAAATTATTTGAGGTAAAAAAATTTAGATTTAAGCTGTTTTTTTTTATTTATTAAATGAGTAAGTAATATGTAATGTAGAATGGGTGCCAGGCCACACTGGCATACCAGGAAACGAAAATGCAGACACTCTTGCCAGAAAAGGATCCAATATCAAACCTATCACCCCTGAACCGGTGTGTGGCATTAGCAAAAGCTCTGCCAAAAGGAGGATAGAGGAGATATATGGTGCGAAAAGAAAACAATATTGGAAGATGAAAAACCTACGACATTCCAAATTGTTCCTGGATAGTCCCTATGTCAAAAGAAGTAGATACCTACTAAACCTTGACAGGAAGGCACTAAAAAGACTTACGGTAGTATATACCGGACACTGTAAGCTCAGAAGCCACATGTTCAAACTCAAACTCGTGGCATCGCCAACATGTAGATACTGTGAAAAAGAGAGTGAGACGGCCTATCATATAGTCTGCCTATGTGACAGACTCGCAGCATTAAGGTTCAGAATGTTTGGCCTGGACCGAATCACGGACCCTAAGGCGCATGAGTTAATCAACCCAAGCAGCCTTCTTAAATACACTGAGGTACTGAAAATGAGCATATAAAGCGGAGCATAACCCAGGCAGGTAACTTGGCGCACAATAGGCCCATTGGGGCCGCGGTGCATCTGCCACGGAAAAAAAAAAAAGTAAGATGTAAGGTTTGTCTGGAATGTTCTGAACTTCTCGATTGTTTACGGCTTGATAATAAATAAATATATAATAAATAATTCAGTTCTTTTGTTCTTTGAATCATATTGTAGTTTATTTTTTGTTTGATAATAAATATGTTGATATTTCCTCATTAAAAGGTGGAGGCAAGGAGAGACTGTGAATCCTGAGGAACAGGTCAACTTCCAGGAACCAGTAGAAGTCGCAACGCCTGTCACTTCGACTGTTGAAATTAAACGTAATGTCTTTAAATATTTTTTATTTTATTAATTATTATTATATATATGGAATAAGTAGAAAACAAGGAAGGTCGAGAACCCAAACTAATTGCTTATTTTGTACCAACAATTATTTTTTTTTTAATTTCTTTTTTGGTCTCTTAATCAGTCTATTGCGATATTCAGCATAATTATTTTACTCTTGTAATTAAAGTCCGGACGTTTAAATTATGCTGCTCTTAACGAAATTATTTTTATATAATTTAAATTAGTACTAGTAAAATTTTTATATTTCTTTTAGAAAATCTTATTTTCTCAATGAAGGAAGGCTTCGTTTTCCTTCCTCATACAAACATCTTACATAAAAAGTAGTTTGTTGACTTTACTAGCATCTTGAGTTTCCTTCAAACGCATAGCTCTTAAGTTTCTCATAAGTAGAAGTAAAAATATAAAATTTTATGTCTATTTGTAGGTATGTTAAAAGTTTATATTCTTTTAATTTGTATTATTATTTTAGCCGGCCTTCCAGTTCCTGCGACACCGGGTATTATGCTCGGTTCCTTGTCCAATGAAGAAAGGCAGAAACTAGAGGAAGAGAGGGAGCGATTGTACCAACAGCTGGACGAGAAAGACGAGGAAATCAACCAGCAATCGCAGTACATCGAGAAGCTCAAGGAGCAGATGCTAGAACAAGAAGAAGTACGATAAGTCCCACTCTTTTATCATTTTTATTAGTTTACTCTACCACTGTCCGATTATTTAATTTTTATATTTCTGCATTCAACAGCTAATAGCATCGACAAGGCGTGATTACGAGCTGCTACAGCAAGAGATGAACAGGATCACTCAGGAGAACGAGTGCGCCAAGGAGGAAGTCAAAGAGGTCCTCCAGGCTCTCGAGGAATTGGCGGTGAATTACGATCAGAAGTCGCAAGAAGCCGACACCAAGAGCAAAGAGAACGAGAACTTGGCCGAGGAACTCTTGTCGAAGCAGGTTAGCAGCCGAGAAGATATTTTATTTTGTATGAGTTTAATGGAATCAAGAACATCTTTTATACAAATCTAATACAGACGATTTAGTTTGCTTTAAGATATATATTTTTTTTTTTGTTTAATTTTATAGTCGCTCTTGAACACCACTTCTTCCGAACTCCAGCAGCTGAAAGACATGTCCTCACATCAAAGGAAGAGGATCATGGAAATGCTCGCCAACCTCCTCAAAGACCTTTCGGAAATAGGTGTTGTCATCGGCGGTGGAGACAGTGAAATCAAGGTACTTGTCTTATTTTAAATATACAGTACCAGTCAAAAGTTTAGACTCACTTAATTTAATTCACAATCTTCAAGTTTAATAAAATAATTCTAACTCAAGAGGTAACATTTTAAGTGTTATATTATTAAGTTTAGAATAAAATTATAAAAAGGGCTAACCTGTGGTGTAATCATTAATTTAGTAACCTAGAATACTGAAGGTCGCGGGTTCGTGTCCCGGAGTGGCCCTAGGATTTTTTAATGGGAGTAAAAAATCCTTGGCTATGCCGTCCCTCAGATAGGACGTAAAATGGGAGTAAAATCAAATAATAATAAACCACGAACGAATCACAACGATTATTATTATCAGAACACTAGGAATCAATATAAAATCACAATACTAGAGAGTTGTAAACAAATGAACTGTGCTGAGGAACACGTCCAGACTTGTTCAATGTTCCCGTGTTTTCCATCTCCAATGGAAACAAGGAACAGGGGTCATTTTGTTTCACAACATTTCTGAACAGTTAAGGAACAAGTCATATACAAATTTGAGTTGTTCAGGAACATCAGGAACATTGTTCCGAAACATTTTTTTACAGTCTGGACTAGGTCTTAGTGGTATTTGTTGACATCTTTAGATGCAAAATTCTTCAAGATAGGTACTTACTACTGTATTCATTACATCAGAGAAGGAATTAACTCTATTTACTGATTACTTTTTTTTTTAATTTCCATATTTTTGGCCCTTAAGCCTTTTACATTTCAGAGGCTTAGTTTTCTCGGAAAACTGTGCTCTGTAAAAAAATAAAATAAGTAAATTAATAATAATTTAAAAAAAAAAAAATCATAAATGTAACCTTACTATCAGAAACATCGATTAAATATTTTCTTTATCTAGGTCTCTGCTGACAGCAATGGAAAACTGGAAGAAGAGTTCACGGTGGCCAGGCTGTATATTTCGAAAATGAAATCCGAGGTGAAGAACTTGGTCCAGAGGTGCCAAGGTTTGGAATCGTACCAAGTCGATTCGAACAAGAAGGTCAGTCATATTTAAAAGATTATTTTTATTATTTTTTTTTTTTTTTTGTAATATTATTTTTCTCTTTTGATTAATATTTACGGACAATATTTTTTTTTTTTTAATTTTTGCAGATTTCCGAGTACGAGAAGGACCTCGGCGAGTGCCGATTGCTCCTCTCCCAGACCGAGGCCAGGATGAAATCTCTTCAGGAGTCCATGAGAGAGACGGAGGCCAAGAAGAGGGCTCTCGAGGAACAGTTGGACACGCTTAGGGAGGAGTGCGCCAAGATGAAGGCTGCCGGTGAGTCTTTATCAAATATATATATTTATATTTCGTGATATAAATGAAAATGAAATGAAAGGGGTCTTTTTTACTTTAGGAATAGGATGTACAATTATGATGTAAGCGGCATTTCCGAGAAGTAGTCCTACTTTTAGTATCTCCCCACTGCCCCTATTAATAAAGATTATTATTTTAATGCCAAGCTTTTCACGACTGTTACTGCCAGGTTAAAAAAGTTTTGTTTCTAGATGCTTAAACTAAATTTGATATATTTATGAGAATAGTCTGAAGTAGCGACCCAAAAACTACGAAATAGTATTAAACTATTTTATTGTAGCCAACGTTTCGACCCAACAATGCACGTATTCGTCAAGGCTAAGCGAATAAAATACAGACAAAAAAAAAAAAAATTATAAATACATAGAGCAAAGAATATGAACTAACTAGATAAAATATAAAGGTCGGTAAACATATAATGTATGTTATACAAGATGTAGGTAGCATGGCTATTGACACTGATAGTATTGGTGGTGTGATGAGATGGGGCAAGATACATTGTTGGGTTGAAACGTTGGCTTCAATAAAATAGTTTAATACTATTTTGTAGTTTATTGACAGTCATCCTGGACTATTTTCATACATATTCAGCATCCTGTCAACCATGGATTATTCAATAAATTTGATATACTTTGCTAGAAAAAAAAATCTGATGTGACAAATTAAAGTAAAAAAAAAAAGATATGAGGGTCATTCAATAAGTAAAGAGACAAATGGCTATAGCACAAAAACGGTTTATTTCAATCTTTCAAAACTAAGTCTATTTTTCAACATAATCACCCCCACAGATGCACTTGGCCCATCTTTCTTGCAGCTTCCTAATTCCTTTGGCGAAGAATTCTTTCGATTTACCCCGAAGCCACTTTTGCACCGCTTCCTTAACTTCCTCATTGTTAGCAAATCTTTTTCCACGTAGGGCGTCTTTGAGTGGTCCAAACAGGTAAAAATCAGATGGGGCAAGGTCGGGACTGTAGGCAGGATGAGGTAAGACCTCCCAACCCAATTCTTGAAGCTTATCACGGGTCAGCTGGGCTGTTTGAGGGCGGGCGTTATCATGCTGAAGAATGACTCCTTTTGACAAGAGTCCACGGCGTTTGCTCCTGATAGCTGGTCTAACTTTGTGTTCTAGCATCTCACAGTAGTAGTATTGGCTATTGATAGTTCGCTGATCTTTAAGGAAATCGCAATAGACTGGACCCTGTGAGTCCCAAAAGATGGGCTCAGCATCACTTTACCGGTGGAAGGTTGAACCTTGAATTTTTTGCGAACTGGAGAGCTTGTGTGTTTCCACTCCATACTCTGCCTTAAGGTCTCAGGGTCGTAGTGATGGATCCAGACCTCGTCGCTGAATCCAATCTAAAAAATCTAATGACTAAGCGCTGCTCTTCTAAGGTGCAATCTCCTAGTGGACTTGCCATGGTGAATTGAAAATTTTGAGGTTGTGTTGACATAAAATGATGAATGAAACAGCTGATTACAGCATATCCCACGGTTGCCAACTAACACCTCTGAAAAGATTGTACACATTCATTGAATAGTTTTAAAATTATAGAATTTGTCTCTTTACTTATTGAATGACCCACGTATATAATTGATGGGATAAATAGCAAGAATATAGCTTTTCTTGTCTTGTTACTCAAAGCTCTCTTAGTGATATCATATATGAAATTTCATGTAGAAACTTTTAAGAATGTGATTTTTTTACTTTTTTTTTTTTGCTCAATTCCTCACTGTCATTAATTTTGAAAATACAAACAATGGAAATTACCGAAATAATAAAGTTTTGTGGCGGCCTGGATAATATCGTCCTATACACCAAGTTTAAAATTTAAAATAATCAACTACAAACTTTAAAAACATTACTAAAATTGAATTCACGACTTCATCATTCAATATTGATATCCACATTACGAGCCTGAATCTCTGGTAAGTCAAAAAAAAAAAAAAAAAAAATGCAGACCACATAACTTAATAAGAAAAAGTTATCACTATATTGTTGTGTTACCTTTCATTATATTAATTCTTAAGTTTTTTTTTCTCAAGTTAGTAGGTGGAATTTCAGAAGCCTGTTCAGCCAGACACCCTGTATTTATAATTGTTTTAATTTGTTATAAACCTACTTACTGTAAAGTTTTTTATTTTATTTTTTCAGAACAAGTGCACGCAGTCTCATCGAAGGAGAAGGCGGAGGAGAAGAAGAACGAGGCGACGATGAGGGTCGCCCTGGAGCAGCAGATGGACCAACTGAGGGAGACCTACCAGAAGCAGATCGCGGCCCTCAGGGACGAGATCGCCGAGAAGCAGGAGCAGGTGTCGATCGTCAAGGACGAGAACCAGAAGTACACCCTCGCCCACCAGCAGCTACAGCAGGACTACGAGAAGCTCAAGCAGGAGGAGCAGGAGAAGAGCAACAAGCTCCAAGAGCTCATGTAATTCATTATATATATATTTCATTCAAATATTGCTACAGTCAGTGAATGGAGGTGATAAGTAGTACTATATTTCATTCATAAAGAATCAAGTGAATGGAGGTGATAAGTAGTATTATATTTTATTCGTTATAATTAACAGTGTTCTATCCAAATCCATAACATGTTAGGTGCGGCATCCTTCCCCAGTGTCTGATGTCTTACATTCCCCTCTTAAGAGCCGATTTTCACATGAAAATGTTCGAAAGTCCGAACACTTCACTCAGTTTAGTCGATTTTTATTGAGATTATTGCATTTTAGTGCAGAAATTGTTTGTTTGTTTGTTTAACGTCCATTTTTATGCTACTTAGGCTAATCGGACGATGCTACAGTGGGAGTCCTAAATTTTGCCTATCCAGGTATAATTAGAAGAGGGATCTTTAACGAGTACCTGACATCGTACAGGCTCGGGACCTCCATTTTACGTCCTATCCGAGGGACGGCATAGCTAAGGATTTTTTACTCCCATTAAAAAATCCTAGGGCCACCGCTGGAATTGAACCCGCGACCACCCCTGAGTCATGAGAAACCCCATTGACTTTCTAAAAAAACTCCATCTAGTACAGAAATTATTTATTTTATATAAATTCATTTCTTTAAAAAGATTTTTTTTTTTATCATAGAGTGAGTGGTTGTAAATCAGTAAAATACTCCAAAAAATCGTTTTAACATTGCAAAAATTTTCAATATGGACGGTAATTCAAAATTCCAGCAGTTAAATGCTATTTTCGATTAAGTATGGCGTAAATTCTGTATCAGACCCTGTGGGGGGACCTGTCCTGTTTCTACTATGTCTAGTTCCATTCCTTACCAAGAGATAATGCCCTTGAGACGCTTATTTAATTCACTTTTCAATAAAAAAATTACGCTTTCGTCAGAGCATTCCCATCGGACCCCGACGCCTGATATCTTCAGTGGCTCATCCCAGCAGTCGGACCCATGGGACCGATATCGTTCAATTCAGTATACCCCTAAAATACGCCGCCGCACCTAACGTGATAATAGCGTTATAGATACAAAACTTGGCTGCTAACATTGAGAGGTGAACAAAGGCTGAGGTCTTTTGAAAATAAGGTATTTCGTAGAATATTTGGACCAAAGAGGGACGAACCAATGCCGAACGACCAATGACTGTCCTTCCTTCCTCGCCGGTTAGGCTACGGTGTTTCCCAGCCCAAGGGAGACATTAGGGAAATAATGCCGAGCATTATTAACACGTTAGGTGCAGCATCAGTCCCTGGGGTCCGATGTCTTTCATTCCCTTCTTAACAGCTGATTTTCACATGAAAATGTCCAATAGTCCGAACACTTCAAATACTCAATTTAGTCTATTTTTAATGAGATTATTACATTCTATTGCAGAAAATGTTGCTAACAGCTAAAACTCTGTTGTTTTTTATAATCGGATGCCGAAGTCCAATTTCAATAAAAAAATGGCGTAAATCCTATATCGGCCTGTCCTGCCCCTATTATGTCTAGTTCCAACCTTACCAAGAGATAATTGAGACGCTCATTTAATTCCCATTTCATCAAAAGATAACGCTTTCGTCAAAGTATTCCCATCGGAGCCTGACGTCCGATATCATCTGTGGCTCATGATAGCAGTCGGACCCCGGGAACTTATACCATCCAATTCGGGATACCCCTAAAATATGCTGCCGCACGTTAAATTTAAAAGTTTTGCTATCTTCGGGTTCCTAATCATATGTTGTCTGGGCAATAGAACTGTATCCAGTAAATACAATAGAGGTGATTGCAGCGAATAAAATGGGCAGGTAAAATTGCTAAACTCGGCGAATCCCTAAAAAAAAAAAAAAAAAAAAAAAAAAAAAAAAAAAAAAAAAAAAAAAAAAAAAAAAAATGGAAAGATTACGATTTTGGCTTGATCTGGTTGTCAAAATACATGGTAAAGATATTGTCATTATCGTATTATCAAAAGTAACGAATGTGCAACTAAAAACCTATGCATATTCGTTACGTTAGCATGGTGAAGACGATATTATAAATTGATGTAGTAGATAAATATTGTAAATATATTTATAACTAGCTGTATATACCGGTTTCACCCGGAAAATTTCATTTTTTAAATCTATAAAATCTATAAACTGAGACTTTTATGGACTCAAACGGTTGATTTTGTAAAAACCAATGTAAAGCGAAATCAAAACGATTATTATAACAATAAAGAATATACCCATAGATCGGCTGAAGTTATGCAATTTTAATATGGACTGGTGTTCGCACCTGGTCTGAAAGAACCACTGAGCGAAATTTGGAAAATTTAGGACAAACGGTATGGATTTCTATAAAAAACAAACAGAATTATCTTTATATTCATAGATTATATCTGTAAATCCCGGTTTCACACGGGGAATTTCATTTTTCTAAAGAAACGGTCGATTTCGTAAAAAAAAAAAAAAAAACATTGTAAAGTGAGATCATTATGATTTTTATAACAATAAAGAATATCAGCTGAAGATCGGCTGAAGTTACGCAATTTTAATATGGACAGGTGTTCGCACCTGGTCTGAAAGAACCATAGAGCGAAATTTGGAGAATAAAGAATATCAGCTGAAGATCGGCTGAAGTTATGCAATTTTAATTTGGACAGGTGTTCGCACCTGGTCTGAAAGGACCACTGAGCGAAATTTGGAGAATAAAGAATATCAGCTGAAGATCGGCTGAAGTTATGCAATTTTAATATGGACAGGTGTTCGCACCTGGTATCAAAGAACCACTGAGCAAAATTTGGAGAATTTAGGACAAACGGTATGGATTTCTATAAAGAACAAACAAACAGAATTTCAACTTTATTTATATAGATTTTTAGAACAAAGTCAAGAGGGTCATTTTTGGGAAAAGCCTTAAAGGTTGACCAATAACCAAAGGCAAAATTTATCAAAAGGATTTTAAACTTTAAAAATAAAAGAGATAATGAAAATATATCTTTAAGCTACTTCCAAAACTTTGTGAATCTACAATTTTTTTTTTATAATAATTTTTGAATTCTCCATAGATAAGTTCAAACATTAAAGTTATAACTGAAATTAAAATTAAACTTTATTTCAGTGTGACTGCTTTTCTTGCTGAAGTACTATTTCTCCATGCTCTTCTAATAAATACCTTCTTTTTTTTTTAATTCTATTTTTCAAGTTGTGTATGACTAGAAACTTTATGATTATTTCCTTGCCGATTAGGCTGACTGTCGAGAGGAGGGAGCAGGCACGAAAAGACCTCAAGGGACTTGAAGACACCGTCGCCAAAGAGCTACAGACCCTCCACAACCTTAGGAAGTTGTTTGTCATGGATCTTCATGCCAGGATTAAGAAGGTATTTTTTACTTATTTATGCATGCCGGAAATACACAGGAATTTGATTTTCAAACCGAAAATGCGAGAATTTTATTCAAACATTTTCTTAAAATATTATCAAATGAACCTGTTAACTGGGCGGGATGTATAAATACGTCAAACTTAAACAACAGTGTGTATGGGCAGGACGTATGAATTCGTTCCTGAAATATATGTCCAACAGAGGTATTAGTCATCGATATAAGTTGCGATCTGAATTTATATATATATTTTTTGTACTCTTTAAAATTGTTTAAGACTGTAAAATTTATAATTTCTTAATTCGATTTTTCCTTATACTGTTGGTACTCTTTTCTATTTGTTTGTAATTTTGTATTTTCCTTCGTGCTATATCTATAAATAAACGAAAACATGTATATTTCATCGTCTTCATTTATTTTAAGCATAAATAATAATATGAGATTATATTTCTCCGGGCATGACCTATTGACATGTCAGTGAAAGAGCTTGCTGCGTAATATAAAAGAGAACTCCCCGGTTAACAGGTTAAATTATTTGAAATATTAACAACGGTCGATCCTGTTTTTAGATCTCTTTTAAGGATTGGAATATGAAGTATGACTGTGACCAGTTTGTGACTCATTATAATTGCCATTTACCACTCAGTAGGAATGGGTATTGATAGTCAAAATATCGATGTTTACATCAGAAGGAAAAAAAAACTGTGTTTGAAAACATTTAAAACGTGCTGTGAATTGAAAAATAAAATTCATAGAGTAGCAATACGATCTAAAGCAAAAAAAGAGTTTTTCTTATTTTAGTTCCTAATTTACTTAGCTACTCATTTATTAAAAAATAGAAAACCTCTATCAAGCACTTTTCTTGATATATGATTTATTATTATTATGATGTATCTCTTCTGTTATTATTTAGTCCGCCAACGCAGAAGATGAGGACGATGGTGGTTCCCTCGCCCAGAAACAGAAGATCTCGTTCCTCGAGAACAATTTGGACCAACTAACCAAAGTACACAAGCAGCTGGTCAGGGACAACGCTGATCTAAGGTAAGTTTTTTTATTTGTATTTAATTTTTACAAGTACCATAATAAGATTTGGGCCGGGGATAGCCGAGCGTGTTGGAGCGCGGCCCGCTTTAACACGGTCGAGCCGAACGGTGGCGGTTCGAATCCGCCCTGGGATGGTTGACTTTTATTTCGTGGAGGCCCCACGGAATAAAATCTCGACCTACCCACCATGGTTAGGATAGGTTGGTTACACCTGTAGAGTAACCCCCCGTATGCCACACATGGCCAGGAAGGGGTAACGAATAAAAAAAAAAAAAAAAAAAAAAAAAAGTACCATAATACATTAAGAGCATAATGTTTCTGTTTGGATTAAACAAATTCACTAAAATAGGTATTAGGTACACAATTCTTAGTAAACTATTAACTATTGAATGTTTAATTTCATTGAAACACTCATATACTTACAGTAATATTCATATACCGACAAACCAGATTAAGATAACAAGCAATTTTTGAGACATAATTAGGATAAACGTCATGGAAGAAATTATTTTAATTTTTTTGTTTAAGTTTATTTAATATAACAATTTTAAGAATTTAAAATAAGTAATTAGGAGATCAATTGAAAAAAATAAATAAACAGATTTGATAATTGAAAGTTCAAATAGTCAAACTACTACTGAGTATTGAAGGATTCTGTGAGATGAATACAATTTTTATTTTATTATTTGTATTTGTTTTGGTTGGGAACAAGTAAATTTGATTTTTCCAGTTAGCAGCCTTTATAAAGTTAAAAACACAGTGAAAAACTGTTTAAAAGAAAAGTATTTTGTGTTGAATTGTATTACAAAAAACAAAAAAATATTCTCAACAAAATTAAGAAGTTATCTATTTATACTAAAATTGAAGGTTATTTTGTGTTTTAGGTACGGCCAGTTACTTTCACTGGTTGAAAAGTTAACCGTTTTATTTATTACCTAAAATTGAATTAAATTACTAGCTAATTTCCAGTCGCTGACAAAAATATTATAAATTTATATAAATTTTAAAATGTGAGATATCAATAATCTTTGTACAATAAGTAATTTAAATTAATTTTTTTTCTGAAACGTTGAATAAAAAAACTTATTATTTGATCAGGTGCGAGCTTCCGAAACTGGAGAAGAGGCTGAGAGCTACGATGGAGAGAGTTAAGGTAATTATTAGATTTTAATAGTAATTATTAGTAATGAATTGAGATATCGAATATGTCAGAATATACCTAAACCAAGATTTTTCAAGGAAGGTCTTGAATACAGATTCCTTTAAAATAACTCACTTATATCAGTGTTGTAGCAGGCAAGGACTATAACTCACTTATATCAGTGTTGTAGCAGGCAATAAACTACTCAAAAGTATTACATGTGTTTAATAATAAATATTTTTTTTTTTTTATGAATTTAAGTCATATTTAATATAATATTTAATTTTGCTTTCAGGCTCTGGAAACTGCATTGAAGGAGGCTAAGGAAGGCGCTATGAGGGACAGGAAGAGGTACCAGTTCGAAGTCGACAGGATCAAGGAGGCTGTGAGGCAGAAGAACCTCGCCAGGCGAGGACCCTCTGCTCAGATCGGTAGGCTTAATATTATCTCCTTATACTGTGGTTGTTGTTTAATCCTTTATCAGATAACCTGTTTTTGGGGATATTCTGTTTTTATATTTTTATATTGTTGCCTTCCTCTTGATCCATTGTTTGTGGGGACTTTTATTTTTTCCATGAAGTGCGACTAGAAATGCGTAGCTACAGGTGGGACTAAACAGTCGTAATGGATCTTTGCTGCTTAATCGCAATTGAATAATCAGCCGTTGTTTGCTTATTGGTACATTCTTCATCAGATAACTTTCACCCTCATCCATGCTACTTAGTAATATAAAATTATAGTTAAATTTGGAGTTTAGGGCGTGTTCAATGTCTACGGATCTGATTTGACTCTGGTATCTTTCTAAGATACCTAAGATCTCGGTGCGATGCAATATCAAAGCTTTTCCGTCTGTTAAAAATTTGTATTTACATATCCCAACAACCTTAATATACCATCTATTTGAGTAAACCAATTACTATTCTTGAAATGAACGGTACTCATTAGTTTATCAAAACATTTTCTAGGAAAGTCATTGAGCTTTATCCAAATTATAACAACACTATCTATTAGTAAGCATAATGAAATTGCACTGAGATTACTTAGTTATCTACGGGTATTCTGTAAAGAACTATTTTTAAAAGTAAACATGAAAAACCTTATCTCTTTATATATAAGAGGCTTTGTCCTGACTGACAGAATCAACGCAGAGCAAAAACTACTAATGATAGAAACTTGAAGTTCGGAATTTAGATTTTAAATGCGATGTAGGTAACCAGTAAGAAAGGAATTTCAAAAATGTAACCCCTAAGGGGTTCAAATGGCGAAATTGTCGTTTAACTCTAACGGACACCTATTTTTGCACTTCGAGAAAAACTATCTAATTTGGACTCATTTTAAAAATCTTGATACGACGAGTTTAACTCGAAAGCCCTTATGTGGCGTCGAAAACTATGTTTTAAATCCGAAAAATGAAGCGTTCACGGCGAGTAAGCAATGTTTTGTTTAGGCGGTTTTAGTGAACTCTCTCCATTGCGCGTCTCCCTCTCTTCTACCGAGCCGGCAGCTTCCCCCTCCAACATTCTACCTACCGGATGATCCGATTCTACTAAATCTCCTTAACATCAGATTACTTATTATATTAAATCAATACCAAGATAATGATCACAGAATTGATTTTAAAGGCTTGAGGTAAAGCCGCGACGGGGAATGCTAGTCTATTATAAGAATCTTTCTGTTTTATCTATTTAGTTGTGATATATTGTAATTTTTCTTTTGCAGCTAAGCCGATCAGAGCCGGGCAGTACCACGTCATCTCTAGCGGCGGCGGAGGCGGGAGGACCATCATCTCGCCGCCCAGGCCAGTCGACGACGAACCGAGGAAGCGAAAAGCAATTGGTAACTACATATATGTTTCTATTTAGGTGAATATGTTTTCAGCGCTGTGGTCATCGTTGTGTGCCTCTCTGTTGGTTATTTGTTTGTTTGTGATTCCTGATGTTGATGTAACGCTCGTAACTCGGTAACTACTATAATATTCCTCCTTTTTTTTTCTGTGAATCCTTGTTATTCAGCCCTACAAAAAAAATATTTTTTTTTGTGCCTGGAATCTTATAGATGATCTTAACTATGTTTTGGCGCACTGATTCCAATAATGCAATCAGATTTTTTCTATCAGCTCTACTTTCTCAGCTTCAGCGTACCTTAACAATAGTTTCATTTAAATTTAAATACCTATGATATACTCGTAGATATCACAATCCGAAATAGATTTGTAAATGAATTATTTTAGCAAGCTTTTCTCCTTATTTTAGAATATATTACTATTACCTAGCTGTATATAATTGTTTAGTAAGAATTATAAAATAATAACATTTAAAAAAATAATAACTTGTAACAACGCGTTTTAGTATGATTTTACCCACCGGCAAATCATTTGAATTACTTTTTGTTATGGTATACTTCTGAAATTATGTTTTATGAGGTAAATCAGGCCATTTATATATCTCAAAACCTACAGCTGATAGAGGAAAACTAATGGCAAATTTGGATTCAGCGCAGCAATTATATTTAGAATCAGCTATAAACTATCGGCACCAAAACCACTCTAGATCTGAGTAATCCATTTTTTTTTTTTTTTTCCCAAATTCAGTTAATATTTGGGATTCTTGGGTATTGATGAAACATAATCGGTAATTGTAAATGTGTTTCTATAAATGTGAGGATTGTTTACAATAATTATCTTGAAGTTTTATTAAAATAGTTTTAGTTTACCTTTGTTTTTATAGATGATCAAATTTTATTTTGATAATTAAATAATTTTATATATATATATATATATATATATATATATATATATATATATATATATATGTAAGTGTGTATGTGTTAATGTGCTGATGAATATACGCGGGTGAGTCAAATATAAACAGGATTTTTTCCAGAATTCTTTATTTGTTAAAAATTAAATTTCAAATATAGTTTTTCTATTAGCCACCTTCCTACCTTTACACATTTTCCCCATCAGGCGGGAAGCTTCTGGATCCACTCTTGATAAAAAGTTTGAGGACGTGTCTTAAACCAATTGCGCACAAACTGCTCTACACTGCCATTGCTTTCAAAATTATGTCTGCCAAGTGCTTCCTTTAAAGCCCCAAAGAGATTGAAGTCACAGGGGGAGATTGAACTCTGGGCTGTATGGAGGGTGTTCAAGTGTTTTCCAGTGCAATGGGTTCAATTTTCTTGAGTCAGTGCGGCAGTGTAAGCCCCGGCATTGTCATGCAACTAAATGGCGTCTCTGACCGACTGGTTGCGTCTTTTATGCCTATAGGCTGCTTTAGTTCTGTAGTAGCCGTCAGGGGCAGATCACCTTCAATGGGATCATGAATGACGCAAATGTTCTCTTCTGTCCGTCACACTTGTCCGTGGACGCCTATCGTGGCTCTCATTTTCTACGGCTTCTCGCCCTTCTTCAAATTTCTTGGCCCAGTCAAAAACCTGAATGCGTGAGAGTGTTGCATCCCCAAACTGAGCATTAACCCTTTAACTGCTGGTGGCTAATATATAAGCCACCCTTTTCCCGCCGGGTAACTAGCGCTTTCTTTCGATGTTTTTTTGGAATCTATAATGTTTACCCATGCCTTGATGCGCGGTTGCTTCTGTGAATAACAACTTTTTTCCCAGAATTCACGCTTGCGTATTTCTAATGTCCAGTTCACTTGCATCTCCTGTGGCATTAACTTGTGTAGTGAAATTTGTGAGTTGTGATGGCAAAAAGATTATATACTGAGGACGGGGGGAGGAAATAGAAAGGAAAAAAAAAGAAAGTTTTTTAACTCCACCAGTGCTGGTCCACAGTCCGGATCGAAAAGTGAGGATGTAAAAGTTTTTTTATAATTAATTAAGCTCACAAAATATATAAGATTCGAGAGCTTGAATGCCGTAAAAGTATCCGCACAGCGGGACCACTTGGTGTGCTTACTAACCCGCAACGGCGGACCACCTCATGCTGCGCTAGCTCCGCAGTTTAAGGTTTAGTCTAGCGAGAATTTCACTGGGCCTAACGCCTTCATTCGTCAAAAACTTATTGATGACGCGTTGCACAACTGCAGGTGTGACCTCTTCCTCAGACATGGGTGCACAGACAGAACCAAGACCAGTCCCCCTCCCATCACACCTCTCCCTTCTCACCTACCCCACTTTTACCCATCTTTTCTTTCTATATGCTTTCTCTTTTCTATATTTTAGCATTTAGAGTGAAAGTCCGGTTTATATTTTATTCACCTACGTATTTCCATATATTTCAGGAAATACATTCAAAATCGTTTATAATGAACTTCAAGGGACTGGAGATTTTTTGTACGTTATAGCCAATGTTCTCTATAAGCGGTATTATCGGTTATAATGAACAGTTCGCTGTAAACTGTGTTAAACTGGTCCCTATGGTCACTTCGTCTTAATTTTGGGTCGGTTAAATATTGAGCATTATCGATACATATTTTCATCTTACGTAATTTAAGTACATAATTAATCTTACGTCAATTTAAGTGCATAATAACTAATAACAATTAAAGTACATAATAAGGTACTAAATAAACAATACTCATAATGCAAAATGTCAAAATCTTGGTATTCTAAAAATACAGACATTTAAAATTTTATAAAAAATTAAATTAAATTAAAAAATAATGAAAAAAGGGTGAAAATACATATTATCAAATCCAAAATTACATATAAATAAGTAAGTTAAATAAAAAAATCTGTCATTCTTGCCTGTCGCCTTCCTCGTACTTCGGCAAAAACAAATTTCGATTGAAGTGAGTGGAGACAACCGAGAAAGATTCTTTGACAATTACTGGAGTTTCATATCCAGTTGAACAAGATGTTTTTAATTCACGAGCAATCGTACTCGTGGAATCGACTCGGCAAACTATCCCAAACTGTTCCTCAATCGTACATATACTGTTGTCATGGCATATTTCTGTGTATAAAGACAAGAGAGAACTGAATTGAGACACTGTCAAGTGCATTGATGTAAAGTAAACAAAACTTTTTTTCTTCATTTCGTCTATCTTAGACTTGAAATATACGCTGTAAGCGACATTTTAACTGCTACTGTTCCAAGAAAATGTTGGCTCTAACCGACCTGTTCACTATAACCGATGTCCGTTTTAAGCAATATTAATGCTTTTTTCTGTATGTTATTTCATGGGGCCGATTATTTTGTTTGTTATATCCGATTGTACGTTATAGCCGGTGTCGTTATAAACGATTTTGACTGTACTGTGTTTTATTGTGTCAGAGTTAAAGTTTTTGGGTAATTTCTGGTTTTTGGTTTATCTGGGATGTTCCTTTAGCCTATACTATCAGAATTTTCAGTCTTACTTTATTGATGCTATTAAATGTTTTGACGCTAGCATGTCGGTCATCGTCAGGAAAGGCTGTCAGGGGTTCTCACCAAGCCTTGGCGATGAACCACATGCTGGCATCAGTAATTTAGGCAAGTTTAACAAAAAAAATATTAAGAGTGAAACTTCTGACAATGAACATTCTAATTTTTGTTTTTATTATTATGATTTTATTTTTATTTTTTTACATGCATATAGGTATATACATCAGGTGTATACATTTTATAAAATTGGTTCAGATCTCTTTTATATATATCAATATTTGTAGACATTTATTGCCTCAAAAATTATCAGACACCTGTTTGTGGAGTACACCATTAATAACTAAGCATTTCTGCATACAGTTACAGGATACAGTGGCCTGTCAAGAGATGCCAAGTCCCTCTGTTAAAAAAAAAAAATTGGGTCTTTTTCATTTTAGGCAACCTGTTACTAAGTTATGATAACGGTTATTTAAATAATAACAAAGGTTAAATTATTATTGAAAAACACATGATTTATTTACTATCTAACTTATTAACAAGAAATATTGCAGAAAAATTAAAAGGTCATTGTTCTGGAGGCCAATAGGCTTTCATTGCCTCGAAAAATTTCTATGAATAAATCCTTGCCTTCGTTACGACGCCTCCATACATACTCACACAAGAAGGAGTCAAGCATGCTTCTTCGAGTTCCATTTTCTTTTTTGTTGCGGCCTTAAACTGATTACCACAATGACCCAACTTAAGATGGTGACGTATAACCATTAGCTCATGAATATATAAATAGTATGGCTTTATCGGCTGAAACCCTGCAGTTTTCGAACCATGTACCCTTATATACACTTCTGGACTGGTTACATCCCTGTCTTTGTCATCTCCAAATCAGAACGCATGACTTACGGTAAATTATTTTCATGTAGTCTTTCTCTGCATTTCATTTTTCCATGTAGAGCACCGATTCTTTGTAAAAATTTTATACGAGGGTGAATCAAATATAAACGAGACTTTTTTATTTATTTATTTATTTTTATTTTAAACGCAAAAAAGAATATAATTAATCTAATCTTAATTTGTGGATGACCACCATTTTTAAATTATTTTTAAATAATTTATTTTTTGAAGAGAAAAGATTTGGCTCCGCCGGGAGTCGAACCCGGGTCTCCTGCGTTACATGCGAGGATGCTAACCGCTACACCAGAGAGCTCGGCTCAAGGCAGAGCAAATCCTTCCTCTTCACTGATACCTACTCACCCCTATCTCACAAGTTTTGCGAGTAGTAGCGGGAGGTGGACAAATTTTGTCCAATTTATGGTATTTTATTGACTTAAGTCAATTTTTTAAATTATTTTAATTAATCTAATCTTAATTTGTGGATGACCACCATCCAAAAATTGACTTAAGTCAATAAAATACCATAAATTGGACAAAATTTGTCCACCTCCCGCTACTACTCGCAAAACTTGTGAGATAGGGGTGAGTAGGTATCAGTGAAGAGGAAGGATTTGCTCTGCCTTGAGCCGAGCTCTGTGGTGTAGCGGTTAGCATCCTCGCATGTAACGCAGGAGACCCGGGTTCGACTCCCGGCGGAGCCAAATCTTTTCTCTTCAAAAAATAAATTATTTAAAAAAGAATATAGTTTATTTTTCTACATAATCTCCTGATTTGGAAACACATTTTTCCCAGCGGATAGGCAGCTTTCCAATTCCTTCCACGTAGAAAGATGTAGGTCGTGTCTGCAGCCAATTGCGCAAGTAGGCTTCTACCTCAGGATCACTATTGAATCTTTGGCCTCCCAAAGCTTCCTTGAGAGAACCAAACACATGAAAGTCACAGGGTGACAGGTCTGGATTGTAAGGAGGGTGTTGCAATGTTTCCCACCCCAGTTGCTCCAATTTTTCCCTAGTCATGGCTGCTGTATGGCGGCGAGCATTTTCATGGAGAAGAACCACTTCCCTGATCGATAGGTCTCGTCTTTTGTGGCGATATGCAAGTTGGACCTCACTGAAAACGTCACAGTAGTAGGCCGCATTAATTGTCCTGTGCTCGTGCAAAAAATAAGCTTCAATAAGCCGTCGAACACTGCTGATGTTGTTCGCTGTAATGCTGGTGGGAGGTCTGTGGTCATGGCTCTTATTTTCAACACATTCGCGACCCTCCACGAACTGTTTATGCCATGCAAACACTCTGGCTCGCGACAGTGTATCTTCCCCGCACTGGGCAGTAAATCTCCTCATGATTTCGGCCGGTTTTACGCCTTCTGCGGCGAGAAACTTGATTAAAACACGTTGCGCAATTGACGGAGGTACCTCTTGCTCCAACATCGTCACGGTGGACAATGAGAGGGTCGAGGAGGCGAGCCCATGTGCTTCCCCTACTCCTGACAAACCTACCCAACAAAAAACAAAGCGGGAACGTTCTCCCTCCACTATTGTGACTGAAGGGTGAAAAGTCTCGTTTATATTTGATTCACCCTCGTAGCTATTATACACCAACTCACACTGCGATAATAACCTTTAGAGAATTTCAAATATGAATCAAATGATTTTATCTGATATAAACTGCTCACAAATTGAAGTGGACCGCTTAAGAAAATGAATATATTTTATGATTTAGCTAACTTGATTGATTTGAGGTTTTCCTCCATTTTAACAAAACTATTTTATCAGCCCTTTCACGGTGTTGAAAGAGATAAAAACCAAAACAAGTATCACTACTTCACTATACATATCACTACTTCACTATCAAGTATCACTACTTCACTATACATATCACTACTTCACTATCAAGTATCACTACTTCACTATACACTATATCAGCTTAGTATCACTACTTATAGCTGAGCTGCTTATTATACTTTGTCCCATAAGGTCATGTTTGTTAGTTTCCACTTGTGTTTTGTAAACATTATTTCCCTTTTATCGTCAGTATTACTCCAACTATTCACTAGGAAGTGGTTAATAATGTCTTTACGACGAATTAGTGCTGAAGAACTCGGGAGGGCATTAGCACTCTTAGAGTTAGGCCATTCTCAACGTGATGTCGGTCGTAGGCTTCAGTGCTCTCACACAGTGATTGGACGAGCATGGTCTCGATACCAGGCAACAGGTACTGCTCAGTACACACATGGAGGAGGCCGAGTTCGTAAAACTACCCTTCAGCAAGACTGGTATCTCAAAATTCAAACAACTAGGCAACGAGGTTTGACAGCTCGGCAGCTGGGAAGTTCTTTTCACCAATCAACGGAAGTCCGCATTTCAACTCAGACGGTTAGAAAGTGCCTACATGAATTTGGTTCAAGGGCAAGAAGACCGGCGAGGAGGGTTTATTTAACCAGAGAACAAAAGGAAGCACGACTCCCAGGGGCTCGTGAACATGTCGATTGGACTGACGAGGACTGGGACCATTGTTTATTTACTGAAGAATCGAAATTTGTTTTCCATCATCAAGATCGACGATTTAGAGTGTGGCGAGAGACAAACCAGCGATTTAGCCCAGGTATGACTGAACCTGTTCGCTCTCATGGAGGAGACTCAATAATGGTGTGGGGAGTGATAATGAGTAATCGAAAAACTCAGCTTGTACTGTTTAGAAATGAACATTTAACCGCACAAACCTACCTGAGCAACGTCATCAGACCTGTAATTGTCCCTCTATCTCAAGAAACGGGTAGGAACTTCATTCTTTTTGATGATAATGCTCTTCCTCATAGGGCAAGGATGATTCAAAGTTATTTAGCTGAACAAGAAATAACGCGCATGAACTGGCCTGTTTGTTCACCAGACATAAATCCAATTGAACATGTTTGGTACAAACTCCAACGGCAATTACACAACCGTTCACCTTGTCCAGATAACTTGGATGAACTTGCTGCTGCCTTAATTGAGGAATGGGCTAATATACCTCAAGATTACATATTGAGCTTAATAAGGAGCATGAATCGCAGATGTGAAGCATTAATTCGAAGTAGAGGGGGTCCAATACCCTACTGAAGAAGGTTGAATTAGAAATGAAAACAATTATTTGTAAAAATTTAAATGTTTATTTTGTACAAAATTTTTATTTAATTTAAAAAAATAAACTTTTCTTAAATTTTGATTGGTGTATTTATTTTTGTTGAACGAATACCATTAACAATGGATAAGTGAGGTACTGAAAGCACAAATATACCAAAAAAATAACCAGAAGTATGGTTAAAAAAGAGAGTTACCTAACTTTTGATGAGTGGTCCACTTCGATTTGTGAGCAGTTTAGATAAATCAATGTTTAAATTCATAAAATAACCGATATCATAACTTAGTAACAGGTTGCCTAAAATGAAAAAGACCCAAAAAATTATATATATAAGCTTAATTATTTTGTTTGGGTAACCACTTATTATATTGAGAGAAGATAGACTGAGCTTGGAAGCAATCTCGGTGACTCGGTGCAGTGGATAGCTTACTGGGCATGTTACCTGGGTCACCCGGGTTCGACTCCCAGCAGAGACCAATATTTTCTCTTCAAAAATAAAATATTTAAAATTATATATATGTAGCTCTCATGCTCTGATAGCCCTGGATCCATACTAAGTCAAGTCTTTCAGCAATTTAATGGAATGTTGACTGAAACAGTTATATAGGACTTTGTCTATTTAAACTATTGTACGAGGGACATTCAATAAGTAAAGAGAAAAATTCTATAATTTTAAAACTATTCAATGAATGTGTATTCAATCTTTTCAGGGGTGTTAGTTGGCAACCTTTGGATATGCTGTGATCAGCTGTTTTATCATTTTATGTCAACACAACCTCAAAATTTTCAATTCACCATGACAAGTCCGCTAGAAGATTGCACCTTAGAAGAGCAGCGCCCAGTCATTAGATATTTAGTCGTAGAAGGTGTAAAACCAACTGAATTTTTTTCTAGAATGTTGATACGACCCTGAGACCTTAAGGCAGAGTATGGAGTGAAAACACACTAGCCCTCCAGTTCGCAAAAAATTCAAGGTTCAACCTTCCGCCGGTAAAGTGATGCTGACCATCTTTTGGGACTCACAGAGTGAGTGATTTCCTTGAAGATCAGCGAACTATCAATAGCCAATACTACTGTGAGATGCTAGAACACAAAGTTAGACCAGCTATCAGGAGCAAACGCCATGGTCTCTTGTCAAAAGAAGTCATTCTTCAGCACGATAACGCCCGCCCTCATACAGCCCAGCTGACCCGTGATATCTTCAAGAATTGGGTTGGAAGGTCTTACCTCATCCTGCCTACAGTCCCGACCTCGCCCCATCTGATTTTTACCTGTTTGGACAACTCAAAGACAAGAACAAGATTTGCTAACAATGAGGAAGTTAAGGAAGCGGTGCAAAAGTGGCTTCGGGGTAAATCGAAATAATTTTTCACCAAAGGAATTAGGAAGCTGCAAGAAAGATGTAACAAGTGCATAACTGTGAGGGGGGGGGGGGGCGATTATGTTGAAAAATAGCCTTAATTTTAAAAGATTGAAATAAACCGTTTTTGAGCTATACCATTTGTCTCTTTACTAATCGAATGACGCTCGTAGTTTAGTCTATTTTTTGTTTAAATGTTTTAATTTTTGTTAATTATTTTTTTCATTTTAACAGAAATATAATTTCTTCTTTTTTCTCTCAGGTGCCGAAAGCTGAAGGAAGGAGGAAGCTGACGGCCTCCGTACTAACGAGACTATTGGTGCTTAAAACTTCCTGATCACAGCCTCCGTCTCCACGCTCTGCGTTTCAGTTGTTGTTTTTTTCCTAATTTTTTTGAGCTTTCTTTTTTTTTTTTTTGTCTTTTAAATATTTATTTTACTTTACCAAAGACCTCTTCCCTTCTCACTAAATCGAGTCCTCCGGACAATAAAAAAATTAAAAGTAGCAAGAGGTAAACAATAAGATAAAATTTTTAAAAAAATTAATAATAATAATAATAATAGTACTTGTTACACAAATAAATTTAGCTTTAAAGTGATACTTATCGAAGCAGAGAGAAGAGTATGGACTAAGGGAAAGAGAGTGATGGATCATTGGGATTCGGAGCATAGCTTAATTGTACATAAAATTCGCTATTATTATTTTTTTTTTTCATTATTTTGCCCTTAAGCTTTGTAAATAATTAATTGAGAGAAAAATAAAAATTATTAAAAAAAATAAATAAAAAAAAAGGAAAAAAGTACTTGAAAGTGAAAAGTAACCAAAAGTTTTTTTTTTTTATGTTTATGTTGTTTTCTCAATCTGATTTGCGTGCAATATATTCATTCAAGCTTTCGAAAAGTCATCACACCAAAAATTTTAAATATAAGAACGGTCAGTTTGTTTTAATGCATGCTCTATATACATACCGTTATTTAAATTAATTATTTTTCCTTATTTTAAATTTATATATATATATATTTACGTTTCGAGATGACATCTCGCTTAATTTGTTATTATATTATGAAAATATAACTGCGAACCCGTTCCTAGCCGCTTGTAAGCTAGGTCATTCGGTGTTGGCAGGGATCCTCCGACAAGGTCTTTTTATAACAAATTGACTGTTCTATCGCTGTGCCTCTATAAAAACCATGGATTTATAATTTTTGTTAATTTTTTTTTTATTAAAACGAGTCTATATTTATATATATTTTACAAAAACAGAAAATTTAAAAAAAATTTATCATATATTTAATTTTCTGATTCCTATTACCTTTTTTACTCTGTATAGTTTTAATTTATTTAACTTAATTAAAATATGTATTAGTTAAAGTGAAACAAAAAAGAAAAAGGAAATTCTCACTTGAATTATATTAGGTGTATTATAATTGTTTTATTTTATTTTATTATTATTATTATTTTTATATATATAATCAAGTGCACCAAGATGAAATGTATAAACACTAAACACGACAGTCACTTATATTTTTCAAATTATATAAGTAAATAAATAATAATATATGAATTACATTTCAAATATTCAGTGATGCTATATGTATATTGAATTAAATAATACGTTATTTGAAATGTTTTTTGCTTTATTTTGGGAGCCATTTACATATACATATATATATATAAAACAAATAAATATTTAATAAAGAGATATAAAAAGTAATAAAAGAAAGAAAAAAAAAGTTATATAGGAAGAAGTATTATTTTAAGTATTTTGTCTCTTTCGTACCTTCCTTCAAATTTTAAAAAGGCTTGTGCTAGTAGGCTAGCGCTGTCGGCGACGAAAAGATTATTTATTTTTTAAAAATGTTCCATAAGAACCACCAGCTGTTATTATATAATATAAGAAGCCTCACGATTTGATCGAGTTTCGAATTACTATTAACATCAGTAATGCATAGATAGTTTATATATAGGTTTATATGATCCCTGTACATAACTGGTGTCCAAAAAGAGTATTCAGGGTTTGAAAGTTGAATAAAATCTCAAATATAGAATATCAAGTAGGATGTTTTACGTTTTATTTAAACACAATGAACTGGAAATTTATTTAGAAAAAACAATATTGTCTTGGTGTCCACCATAACGCTGTTGGTGCTCCTCTAATCTCAAACGCAGATTTCTAAAAACGCGTTGTCACATTGTTCCTGATATTGCCGTCATTTCTGTTCTGATATTTTGCTTCAATTGCGTTAGATTCTTTGGTTTCTTTTCGTATACCCTACTTTTCAGGTATCCCAGAGAAAGAAGTCAAGAGGACTGAGATCGGGACTCCTGGGAGGCCAGCTAATGGTGCCTCTAAGAGAAATAACTTTGTTTTGGAATAATTCGTTTACCGTAGCAATTGATAAGTCTGAAGTATGGCAGGTGACCCTGTCTTGCTGAAACCACGTTCTAGAGTTATATCCTTTGAAATCTTGAAGTTCTTGGGCCAAAAAACCTCTTATCATTTCACAGTAATGCTGACTATTTACATTATTTACTGCGTTTGAGATTCGAGGAGTGCCAGCAGCGTTATGTTGGGCACCTATACAATATTGTTTTTTCTAAATAAATTTCCAGTTCATTGTTTTTAAATAAAACGTAAACATCCTACTTGATATTCTATGTTTGAGATTTTATTCAACATTCAAACCCTGAATACTCTTTTTGGACACCCTGTATTTGTCAGAAATAACAAACCCATGTAAAATTTATATAATAAGTTGTACGTCTAGACCAGTGGGTAATACTGATCAAATATGGAAAGTAAACTTCATTTTTTAACACTTAAAACTAATATACATTTATATATATATATAGAGAGAGAGAGATATTTATATTAAATACTCTTTTTTTTATTTAATATTGTACCGTTGTAAGATCGATTGCCCAAAGTTTATTATTGTATTAATATTGATAAGAGGGGGGAGGGGAGAGCATGATCCAAATACGAGAGACACACCAACTCACACCACACAAAGCTTTGTCGCACTTAAATATAAATATATATATATATACAATATTTCAATGATGAAGAGTGTGGTATATACACTTTCTTTTTTTTTTTTTCTTTTTGAAAGTTGGTTTATTAAAAAAATGAAATCGAAAAGAAAAAAAAACAAATAAATAAAACATGCTTACTTTTTTATATAGATATGTCTTGATTTGTTTCTACCTCTTTCCTGTAGAATTTAGTTAGTAGTTGTGCATCGTATTAAGTATAGAGATCAGTGATTTGTTGTCGACAAAATCTAGTTATTGTTTATCAGAGTGATACGGAACTGAAATGCGTATTAAATTAGTTTTAAACAAAGAGCTTGAAGCCAGTGGAAAAGTTTTATTTATTAACTGCCAACATTTCAATCTTATTTGTATGTTATCATCAGAGCGTTGTATTTTTGCAGAAGTGTTTCTTCATACTTCTTTTACACCTGATGACTTGTTTGTCATAATTTGTTTTTGACTTGTATTTTACTCAACTTCTGTACACCTTTTCTTCTGTGTTTACATGGTTACATTTTTGGAACCAAATCTTGCTTAATTTATTGACCGCCTGGGATGTTTATTACACAGCTCTACAGAAAAAAAAATATTTTTTTTTGGTGCCTAGAATCTTATAGCTGATTTTAACTACGTTTGGGGCGCTGATTCCAGTAACGCAATCAGATTTTTTCTATCTGCTCTACCTTTTTAGCTTCAGCATACCTTAACAGTAGTTTTATTAAAGAAAGTCGTCAGTAGTTTTAATGAAAGAAATGTGAAGTAGAGTCTCTTTGAAATGTAATTGGTTTAGTGCAAAGTGATTATGTAATAATGTGTGTTTACATGGTTTTAATTGATTTTATTGGGATTATAGGATCTAAATTACGATACTAACTCATCTACCAGAAGGTATCCCATTAAAAATAAAATAAAAATATAAAGTAATTTATTTTTGAAGAGAAAAGATTTGGCTCCGCCAGAAATCGAACCCGGGTCTTCCGCGTGACTGTGCGTTATGCTATCCATTACACCACGGAGTCGCTTCCAAACGGTGCCAAATCCTTCCTCTTCACTGACACCTCTCCCACGATCTCGCAAGTTTTGCGAGTATTTACGGGAGAGGGACAATTTTTGTCCAATTTAGGGCATCTCTAGACGTTCGTCAATTTTTTAATTACAATTTTTAAAGTCACGCGGAAGATCCAGGTACGATTCCCGGCAGAGCCAAATCTTTTCTCTTCAAAAATAAATTATTTAAAATAATATAAAAAAATAGGTGGTTAATCCACAATAATGGCTCATTTAATAAAAATATAAAGATGTACGAAATTATTTATTTCTTAATCCAACATATAAAAATGTAAATATTACAAAGTTGATCGTCTCTTTGGTTTTATGAAAAGGGTTCGTACGTATATGCAGTCCTTTTGAATTCGGCCTCGCCCACTCTCGGGTACCGCAGTGTATTCGTCACCATTTTTTGTTTTTTTGAGCTTCATGAAATTGCTTTTTAGCCTTAAAATGAATTATGATTAAAATCACATGTGATTTTAATCATTTTTCTCTACAATTTAAAATGTTTTATGTAAAGAATTTTAATATCTTCAGATTTTTTCCGTCTGGTACTAACCTGCATATGTATTCGAGTAATTATGTTTTAAAAGGTAAGTCACGCCATTTATATATCTCAACAACTAGAGCTGATAGAGGAAAACTAATGGCAAATTTGGATTCAGCGCAGCAATTATACTCAGAATCAGCTGTAAAACTCTCGGCACCAAGTCCACTGTGGTGTCTGTGTTATTCTTCTTAACTGGTTAAGCATTGATCAAAAAAACCTTATTGTGTTAAGAGGACCGTTTGGTCCATTGCAATCGCCCCTGCCGATCGAATAGCAAATGATACTTTCCTAAAATTTAATCGTGCCAACAGACCATAACAATCTATACACCATCCATCTGGCCATTAAAATGATTTTACCCTGTTTTATGTGTAACCCCTTTGTAGGCCTTGATTAGAGTGACAATAAAAAAAATCTGGTGCGTGCGCGCAACACACAACTTTCACTTACAAACTTACTTAGATTAGAAATTAATGCGTTTTGCTAATTGCCACTTCTCAAATGAACAGAACGGCTTTAATTATGAACAATGGTCTGTCATTAAAGGCGTACTCCGCATGCGTGGGCTCAACGAGTTCTGTGAGTTGACTGAATATTTTTATTTTTATCTCCTCTTTATATTTTCTTTATTTTTATCATATCTCATATTTAGCCATTTCTTATTTTTAGGCGTAACGAGAGACAGTTAATTTCTCCATATAAACAAAAACAAAGGTACTTTATATAGGAAACAAACAAACAAAAAAGGTCCCCCCCCCCCAAAAAAAAAAAACGCCCCCTCAGAATATTTTATTAATGATAAGGCTTACCTGATATTAAAGAACACCTAATTTTCATTTAACATGACGAATTTGATAAAAATCTTTAAAGCCGTTTCTGAGATCATCGAAAAAAAGGTAAACATTGGAAAAAAAGTTGTGAATTAAAGTCCCACCTCCATTTGACCAATTTTGATGAAATGTTGCCTATCACATCTTTCGCATATACATACATCAGATACCCAGTTTGATAAAAATCGTTAAAGCCTTTTTAGAGTAAATAAAAAAAACACGTGAAAATGATACAAAATTTATTAAGTAAAGTGCCCCCTCCGGTAGATCAATTTTGATGAAATTTTTACAGTCATATCTCGGGCATATAAATAGATAAAATACTCAGTTTAATCAAAATCGTTAGAGCCGTTTTTGAGAAAATCGATAAAAACTTAAAAAGTTATTAAATAAAGTACCCCCTCCCTTTGAGCAATTTTGATGAAATTTTTGCTGTCACATCGCAGGCATATACATACACCAAATACCCAATTTCAGGTTCGCACGGTTTATAGTTTTTGAGCTAGTCTGTTCACACACACACGGACACACACACAGACCATTTCGCAGGATTCGGTTAATTAGACTCAGGGGACCCCAAAACGTGTATTTCCGTTGAAAACCGGAAGTCGAAATTTTTCACGATCGCAATACTTCCACTTACTATATATTTCATGTATAGGTAAGTGAAAGTAAAAAACCAAGGAACTAGGCTAATAGAAGAATCAAATATTACAGAACTCTGTCAAAACTAAATAAATTGTAATTAAGTTCATATAGATTCAGAAAATTAATATTGTAAGTACATTTAGGACTGAGGCCACTGCCACAGTTCTGCAATGGGAGACCCATCGCCTTGAAAACAGTATAATCTTTCCTGTAAGACAAACCATAACGGTTGGTAATAACAAAAGAAAATTGTGTGTAATAATGAAATAATCATCTGGAAAATATTGAATAATTATCCAACTATGAATGGACTCAAGATATGGTAAGTTTATATGTTAAAATTTAATCATTTATTATTTTTAAATAATTAGTTATAATTGTTAAACAATTTAATTAGAAGGTAAAAGATTCGACCACAGCTGGTAATCAAACCCAGGTCCTTTGTAACTCTGTTGCAATCTAATCTATTTGTGTTGTCATAATTTGCGTGGCATTGAAAATTGTTTAACCCTTTAACAGCTAAGCACTCAAAACAAAAGTTGCACTGAGAAGCTAAGCAGGTCTGCCGGCATTTCACCCCCCAAGCTAAGACCTGCAGGCCACTCTCCGCTGCTGAATGCCTCAACTTCTTCAACTCATAACCTTCTCTGACTATTTATTAATGTTGTATTTATTTTATATGATTCTATAATACCTTCATCATTATTTCAATAAATTAAAATACTAGACTAACGATTGCATTAACAGATTACGTGATTAAAGAAGGTAATAATGAACAATAATATAATAATGTTATTAGTTTATATATATATTTTTTAAATTTAATTAATTTTTAATAAGTAATATTTTTTTTATTTGAAGTTATATTTTAATAATTTACCAATGTTCCGAACTTTTGTTCCTAATCTCCTTATCACACTTTTCGCAACATACTAACACCAAAACTGGAGAAATAATTGCGAAATAGCAGTAATAATATCACCAAAAAAACACAGAGGACTATCACTCAAAACTTCTAGAACTTGAAATGAATAATGGTAAATATCTCCTTCAAGACCCCTGACGGTAACCGGGGGAGGCATAAGGGACAGAATAAAAAATTTAGCAAGTAAAAAAGGGGTGACACTGGCTTCCCCGAACGAACAACCCAAATGACAGGCAGCTACTGGGCCGAAACAAATATTTCCGCAATAGAGACACCCCTGCAGCCTAGCGGCCGCTAGATTAGAGACTTATTAAGTCTCCGTGGATCCGCTAGGATGTGCCTCAGTCACGACAACTTATCTCTTGTGAAGCTGAGGACAGTGAAAAACCGATTGCGAGATATCTCGCCATTAGCTACTGGGGACCGGCAGCCCGCGACGAGTTATCTTGTCATTAGCTTGTGTGGACCGACTTTTTTTCATGAGATACATCCTCTGGAGCCATGAAACGGTTAAATGACAGAAAAATTTCTAAAGAGGGGCTGCAGCCCTCCTGCCTGGATCCCCCAACGCCTCTAGGTAACCAGATTCTTGGTTGGAGAAATAGGCCAAATAACTAAAAATATTTTTAATTTAAACACTTTTATTTATTTGGCCGAGCTCAACAATTATATACATCATAATCATGATGTCATATAGTAATAGAGATTATAAAAATAAATACTTTTATTTATTAAAAAACAAAACAAAAGGAATGTACTTGAGAATACTTTGCTTAAAAATTAAAACATTTACTTATGGCTAGATATATTTACATAATATAATAAATATTTTCATTAAATAGCTTAGCTAATGGAACTCTTTAACTTTGATAATTTAAAATTAAAACAACCTAAATTAAACATTTTAAAACTGAGACATAAAAGTAATATATTTGACCAGTTTTTTTAAAAACAATTTTCTAGAAGTCTTTGGTCATTTAAAAAACATAAGAGATATATTTCATTAAATCAGATAAAATTAACGTATGATCAAACACAAATACAGCCATAAACACGTTGCAATTATATAGAGCATCAATTTTCACCGAGATTCTTTGTAATGAATATTAAGTATTAAGACATGTTTCCTTCAAACAGAAGAGCTGATTATATGAAGTTAGTAATTCTTCTCACATGTGTAATATACATTTACATAAATATTTTCAATTTGAATATTATTTCAGTTACTTCTTCTGGTTTATTTACTGCATCAGACATTGACAAATCAGAAAAGAAATATTACTTTTTCATGCCTGAAAAAAAGAAAATTGTTATTTTTAAATAATATTCATTTATCTGAAAGCATACATGAAAAAAATAAACAACATATTTAATATTTAACACTTCTAGGTAAACATGAATTTGCAATAATGTGGCTCTTATTTTTTTTTAATTTTAAAAATAATATAAATAAATACGGTTAAGAAATAACTAATCATAATAATCAATAGGAAAATAAACTTTTTAAACAGTGCAATTACCCCATAGGCAATGGTGGGGGCATATGCCCACTATTTTTTATTTTTATTTTTTATATTATGTTATTAAATTGTTAAAACAAAAAAATTGCCATGTCAGATATCATTGTAAATAGCAATGTAAAAGATTTAGTAGTTCATTTTCTGGGCAGTCCTTCGACTTTACTATCAAAATATTTTGAAATTTACGAGTTTTTTTTTAAAGTCCTAGTAGGAATAAACGAATCAAAATTACGATTTGTCACGTCTCCCTTGTCCCCAAATGAAATTCTTTTTCATTTGATACACTGTTCATCAAATTTTATCACACCTCTGAGAGGATGTATTTGGAGTATTTTGAATACCTTGCATCTATGTAATACTATGGGCAGATCCAGCAGGTTGTAAGGGGGGGGGGGGTCTTCAGCTGTTCTTTCCCTCGACTAAAATTCTACTCAAGTACATTATTTCTTCTTTACCTCACTTCCTCAGTTTTAGAAGTAAAGTTAAACTATATCATTAAATGACACTAAATTTCCAAAGTGGGGCTAGAGCCCCCCCACAGCCCTGAACCTGATTCCGCCGATGTGAAATACATACCCAAAGTGTAATCCATACAACACATCATGAAATATCGAGAATGTTATATTTGTGTTTTCTAGGAACTCGATCGATTAAAAGCCGTCCATCATAAGAGAGCGCAGCAAATAACCAGGGGTCGACGTTTGACCATTCGAGGCGATAAACAGAATCTTCATGATCGGAGAAGTCGACCAATTTTCCATCAGGATATCTGTCATTTGGTTCTGAAGCTACAGATCCAGCCCACCAAAGAATAACCTAAACAACAAATTTCAGAAGTTTACAATTACTAATTCAAAAATGTTCTTAAATCTAAAGTAAAAACTAATAACTAGTTAAACTGTACGAATAATCACATAGTATATTAATTACTGATCTAAAAGAAATATAAATGGCCCCATGGTTAGCTCAGTGGTAATAGCGCTGCAACGGAGATGCAGAGAACCTAGGTTTGTTTCCTGGCCTTGGTTCAATATTTTCCCTTCCACGAAAATTATATAAAATGAAAAAAAAAAAATTTTACTTTAACTTACCTATATATGAAATATATAGTAAGGAAAAATTTCGACTACCGGTTTTCAACGAAAAAACACATTTTGGGGTCTGTGTGTGTGTGTGTGAACAGATTAGCAGCTAGACAAAAACTATAAACCGTACGAACCTGAAATTGGGTATTTAGAGAATGTATACTCCCGCTATGTGACAGCAAATATTTGATCAAAATTGGTCAAACGGAGGGAGTACTTTATTAAAAGAATTTTGTCTAATTTTTAAGTTATTTTCGATTTTCTCAAAAACGGCTCCAACGATTTTGATTAAACTCGGTATTTGATGTATGTATATCTCTATGATGTGAGTCAAAATTTATCAAACGGAGGTTGCACTTTATTTTGTAAATTTTGTCTTATTTTCAGGGTTTTTTTTTTTTTTGCTCAAAAACGGCTGTAAGGATGTTGATCAAACTGGGTATTTGATGTATGCATATACCAAAGATGTGAGACTGATTTTCTTTTCATATCAGGTGGTAAGCTTTATCATTATTAAAATGTTCTGAGGGGGCTTAAATGGGGAAGGGGCATTTTTCGTTTTCCTATTAAGTACCTTTGTTTGTGTTTACATGGAGAAATTATCTTTCTCTCATTTCGCCTAAAAATAAGAAATGGCTAAATATGAAAAAAATCTGAGCCCACACATATGCAGTACGCCTTTAATGACAGACGATGTTTATAATTAAAGATGTTCTGTTCATTTAATGGAAGTTATTTGTATCATGGTAACTAAATGAAGTTTTCACCAACTACATAGAGAATTATAAAATCAGACGCGATGAAGTATTATGCTTGCATTGCCGAATTACCACAAGGAAACAACTTTTATTTAATAATAAAAATATTTAGTTTACTTTATGGAGCTAAAATGTGTGACTTTGAGAAACGGCATTTAACAAAACACGTCTATTTCTAAAGTAAGTTGGTAAGTAAAAGTTGTAGGTTGTGCACGCACCACGCCAGATTTTTTTAAATCCTATTTTACAAAATAAAATAACCCTATAAAAATAAGAAAAGAAGAAATAAAATTTACCCGAGCGTCAGAGCTGGAAGACAATAACAGTTCATCCTGAAGGTGGTTGTATCGTAGGGACCAAACCCAATGAGAGTGCCCGGTGAGCTTGAGCATCGTCGAAGCGTTGCGTAGGTCCCATATGTTCACTAGGCAATCGTCCCCGCAGCTCGCTAGTGTATGGCAACGATTTCTATTATAGTCGACATCTCTATAGCAAAAACACAAACTATAAAAATTAAATACTAAAAACACTAATAGAGCTTATAAAATGAAAATTAAGTTGAGATTAAATGTAAAACCATTTTTTAAAAAGCTAAGGTAATTTACTAATAAATAAAGCAATAATATCAGGAATATACATAAACACATATTTACTACCTGTTTCATACAATGTGGTGTACTGCAAAAAGTTACCAAGTCAAAAAACTCAGATTTTGTAAACGTACCGTTAAAAGTTGTAATTAGTCGGAACAATCAGGGTTTGATACATTTTTCATTTTGAATAGTTTTTCTCTTTTGTTAATTTAGTTTTTTAAGTTCAAATAGGTGAGGGGTTTGGAATGGAACGGAGAGAGAGAGGAAATGTGACATGGTTACTAAAATAGTTTTATTTTTTGACGAAGCCACTTTTGCAGTACACCCACGATTAATCTAATGTTCCTAGTTGTACATAGAGATATATCAGTTCACACCCAAAAAAAACTTCTTTGCTACTTGAGGTCCAGCAACACATTTTAATATGACATTTTTGTCGATTATGTTATTAAAACCCTTGATATTTTTTACAGTTATATTTAACCTTAATCGATAAGAAATTATTGTTTTCTAAGGAGTCATTTTAAAGTCTATTTATGTAATATTTTTGACAGTTCTTTCATTTATTTATTTTTTGTAATGAAAAGACTTTAGAATAGCATGGATGGGAGACAGAAAGTTTACCTAATTCATTTGGTAGATGAAAAAAAAAGTAACTGGACTGCTCATATTGTTGGGGTAACTAAAAAATGGTTTCTAACCTTTTGTGCTATTCAGCTTAGAAATTATTTTATGAATTTTTGGTGATGAATCATGTCATACTTGACGGGTTTAGGATTACCTCCGAGATCAACAAAATCGCAATCATAAAAAATTTAAGCTTATTCCAAAATGAATTTTTTTATTTAACTAGGAAGAACTAAAGATTGAATTAAGAAAATTTGAGAGGTTTTAAAACACATAAAATGCAGCCTATGTGCAAAATATCTCAAAAACCAAATTATTTCATTATCATTAGTCTAAGAAATCTACATTTATGCAAAGGAATCATGGGCAAGCTAAAATATGCACATTTTGATACTATTACGCATTGAAATCAATTGATGATACAGTTTTTGTATTTTCACTTAAGTTAATTTTCAAAGTGAAGTTATTTTAAAATTCTAAAAAAAAAACCAACATGGTTTTCTTAAATGGTAGCAAGATCATTTTACCTTACTAAATATGAATGCGCTTGATCCAAAGACCAAGCAGGAGACGGACTCCTCAAGTCCCAACCTTTGACGTTCGTATCTTGGTAGGTGCAAAGGTGGGCACCGCTTTCTTGGGGATTCCACTTTCCTCCGGTGATTTTGGTATGACCTAAAAGTTAAGAATAATTTTTATCTAAACAATTTTGCTCAATTAACATTAAACTATATCTATACCATAAGATGGACCTTATGGGAGAAAGATGAGAGTTTATATTTTTTTTATTAGAAGAAATAAGGAATAAAGATAAAAATATGGATGGACAATATATGAGTTTGAAAAATATCCACAAATAAAGTATTAAGGAGATAAAATCAGAATCTATTTTAATCTTTCTCCTCTAGAATCACAATTCATGACCTTATGTTGTATGTTTTTCACATATATAAAAAAATAAAATGCAAGAATTACATAAATTAGGGATGGTTTTTAAGTGTTTTAGGGATTTAGTAAAATTTAAAAAGTAAATCATACTTATCTGGTAGCTGTCCCGGAGAAATGGTTATAGATAACATCACACTGGGGTGGCGGAATGGCCGAGTGGGCAAACGCGTTAGAAAATACGTATTGTCACGGACAACCGGACATAACAATGAGAACCAGAATGTAGCAAGTTCAAAACCCGGAGCCAGGGGAAATTTAATAACACTCGGCATTAATCCCCCACCCTCTCCCCTGGCCCGGGAAACCCCGCATATCCTAAACGGCAAGGACCCAAAAAAACAAGATAACATCACACTTGCCGATAGTTTTACCCCTTTCAAGCGTGCGCTCTTTGAAAACCATGTTAAGGTAGCTAAATCTTTCTCTTTTTTTTTATTTTTTTTATTGTACACATATGGATGCTACAATAATTCAAAAAAACTATTAACCTACCATGTTATCGCGCCTAATCACTGGCATATAACAAACTGTTTCAGACTCAACTACCTTAACATAGTTTTCTAATAGCGCTTGCTCAACAGGGATGAAAAAGAAAAAAAAAAAAAATAAACCAATGGGCCCTTTTGATTTGAGATCAGGACCATATTTGACAGCTTTTCGGTGCTATCAGCGAGTCTGAGGTATAACAATTGCCTTGGGGCAGCAACAAGACAAGTAAATTTAACTTCTTTATTTTTTTTAAATCCAAAAACTCTTCTAATTAAAGAAATTCTTCCTTTTTTTCTTAAAAAATCTAAATACCATGTTATATCATAATTACCTTTTTGATCCACTATCCTTTCAAATACTTCTTTGGGAGATCCATTGCCTAAATCCCAAACCACAAACTTATTTTCGCAAACCATTGCAAATTTTTCTTTCTCAGTTGGATGAAACACTGACATCTAACAAACAAACAAATAAGAAAAACAAACAACCTCTTCGAACGAATATAGGAACATATTAATAATGTTAGTGCTCACTACAACAACTTACTTTAACATTGTCATATCCTTTGAATTGAGCGACCTCTTCTAGCTCTTGCCCGCTTGAAGGTAACGTCCAAATAGCACATTTATTTAAAACATTTGTTTCATCATCGACATTAGAAAATGTTGAAGAAAACATCAAAGCATCATGAGGAGACCAATGTAAATGCCACAATTCGCCAACAGGATGATTGTAAACCTACAGTAAATTCTCATATAGAAACAAATAACAAATAGTACAGAAACAAACAGAAGATAGTATACAATATAAACAATATATAGTATACAAATAAACAGAAGACATACAGTACCAGTCAAAAGTTTAGACTCACGCTTAGATTTTATAAAATAAATAAATAACAAAATTTTATTTATGGAACAACATAACTATAATTTTATTTTTAATTCATTTGTAACTAGCTGTATATCATGGTTTCACCCAGGGAATTTGGAAAACAATGAGAAAAGCTGTGGGTTAAGAAAATTTCGTTAGGACAGAAATGAGATTTTTTTCGACTCCAATGGTTGATTTCGTAAAAATCTAATGTAAAGCGAGATCATAACGATTTTTATAACAATAAAGAATATACGCAGAGATTAGCTGAAGTGATGGAATTTTAATATGGACAGTTTACACCTGGTATGAAAGAACTACTGAGCGAAATTTGGAGAATTTAGGACAAACGGTATGGATTTCTATAAAGAACAAACAAACAAACAGAATTTCATCTTTATTTATATAGATTGTATTCAAAACAATCATATAATTTTTGAAATGTTATCTCTTTTGTTACAATTATTTTTTTAAACTTGAAGATTGTGAATTAAATGCAAGTGAATCTAAACTTTTGACTGGTACTGTATTTTATGAAAAATTAATAACCTGTGCGTTTATTATATTGTTTTCATCATTGATTTCGACTACATGGATTTGATTATTAGCCATTTTCAACGTCTGAGTTCCAACCATGAATCTTGTAACTTCATTTTCGGCTAATTCTACAGCCAATGATCTGGCCTATCAAACAAAATTAAGGTATTGAAATAGTGTAAAAGAGAGAAAAATTATTCATAATTCAAAATTGAGGCTAATTTACCTGTAATTCCAGACCATATATCAATGGAATTTCTTCTTCACCCATGATTTCTTATTTCATGTTAAAAACAACTTTTCAAAAATTGAAATACACTGTATTTTCCAATTTGAACTATTTTTTACGTGTCTTTATTAGAATAAAACATATTTTGAGTTTTGAAGAACTATAACAGCGAAGGCAGGTTATCACTGACAACAGTGCTAGTATAATGCTGCTATCTGTACGATAAGTTGTGAACTAGCAGACCTAAATTGTGGGATTTATATTTATCGAATACAAATTTTTATTGAAAAATAAATTTTAAAAACTGTAAAATGAAACAATAAATTTTTTAGATTAAATATGGTTAAACCCACAAAAAGGCAAATAAAAATACAGTCCTGTTTGGAATCTGTTAAAAGTACTAAATGGGGACGTACTAGAAGATTAATTTGCGATAAACGCCTTTCTTATAATAGCACAAACTTTAATTTAAGAAAATCTCTAATTTAAGAAAACAATGAGTGTTTTCTTAAATTAGATATTGTGCTACTATAAGAAAAGCGCTTGTCGCATTTTATTAATCGCAAAGGCGTTTAATTTGAGCACCTACAAACTCTAATTATGAGTGTGCGAACGCCGCCGCACGCTGGATCGAGTACATACTTTAGCCGCGACATTGACTTAAAAAAAAGTTAATACATTGGTTTTCTGTGAGTTTAATTTATTATTTTAGAAGATAAAATATTAAATTTTTCCATTCTTAATATTAATATTAAGTTTAGGCATGGGTTGATTCTTGAAATTTTTGCATCTGATACCATGGGCGGATCCAGCCGATCATAAAGGGGAGGGGGGCTGCTGTCCTAAAGGGGGGGAGCTGCAGTCCTAAAGAGGGGGGCTGCAGCCCCTCAGCCCTTCATTTAGAACTGCTAATCAGCTTTTTTACCTTTGTTTTCCTTTCCCAAAACTAAAATTCTACTTGTTCTGCACATTATTTGTTCTTTAACTAGCTTCCTTACATTAAGGAAAGTCTATCTTAAAATGACGAAAAAAATTCCAAAGGGGGGGCTGCAGCCCCCACAGCCCCCCCCCCCCTGGATCCGCCAATGTCTGATACAAACGATACTGATACTTTTTTGGATCTTGTTTTAGTATTGTAACAACAAACTTAAAAACAACAGTATTCATTAATACAAACTTTTTATTAACCTCTCACACGAGATGAAGTACATCCCAATTTATAACATTAATTATCTTTTTTTATTTTATTTTTTATATAACCTCCCATCTCGAACAGTGTAGCCACATATAACATCTTTCCTCTTTTCAATATTTTAGTCTAACTGGCACCCTCCTGGACAGTTGAGGTCTTGACGCTGCACAGTGGGACGAATCGTCAATCTAGGGGGAAATAATTCTGGAAGCGACTTAATTCATGTTAATGCTTGTAGAAAATTGCATTTAAGCATGAATTAATTAATAAAAGTCAAAACAGTGGTTTTTTGCAATGGTTTCATAAAAAAAAAAAATAATAATAATAAAAAAAATTAAAAACCGATATAAAATTATTTAGAAAATTGTAAATAATGGAGCAATTCTATTTATATTCATTTATTCAATTTTCAATCATTCAAAAAGAAAAAAAAACATATTAACTATACAATAACGTAAGATACATTTTTAAACAATTATATATTAAATTCTAATATCGAAATGTAGAAAAAATTGTTTTTCATTCCGAATCATCTGAATCTGATGTATATGAATCCAGGTTAGATTCTTCTTCAGAACCCAACATCAACCTACTGTTATCGACATCTGTAGGTATTAGCAAGGAAAGTACATCTTTTGGTAATGCGTTTCTCGATTTCCATTATTATTTTCAATCACATTATTTTCCTTCCCCACTCGTGTAATTTTAATGGCACAAATGAATATGCTACCAAAGACTCATCATCATTTGTGTCCTCAAATCTTTGTTTATACTTGCTATGTCCGGAGCTGCCATCTCCTCCCCATTTGCTTATTAAGTGATATTTTGTAGCAGTATTTTCCTCAAAAGTTTCAATGAGTGAAAGTATCAGTCTTTTAACAGTCAAATCTAATAAAATTTTTAGTTTAATATCAACTCGAGTTTCTGAAATACTTAAAGAAGTGTCGTTGGGGTAGCAATTTACTTTAGCCATGGCTATTTTATAATATGAGGGGTAAATATTATGGCCTATACCTATCGCTCTTTCACGAGTAATATTATAGGTTTTATTTAGACATTTTCGAATCAATGAAAAATGCCAGAGGTTCTTATATTCTGTGAAAATATCTGTCTATATGTCTAAGTCGTTATAGATTTTTAGTTATCGCATTTTTACTAACAATAATTAAATAAGCAGTAGTTTAAAGTAAGTAGCTTACTAAGTTGACTACTGGAAATAAAGAAGTACAATCACAATTAAAAAGCCAAATACATATAAACTTACTTGCCGAATCGTCTTCCATACCGTGGTATAAAATTTTTTCCAAAAACAATATGAAATTCGCTGATCTATGTTGCCGCTTTATCAATAAGATGTTCAAATTAACTGACTTATTGTGACGACTTTGGCGTGTTTATTCTTTTTTTATTCCGTTGGTATTTATTTTAAGGGATTAATGGTTTGTAAATATCTAAGGTATACTATTGTTTTCATGCTTTATTTCTTTCTTATTCCTAGAAAGGGATAAATCTTGCTATTTGCTTTTAATTGTTGTACTTATGGTCAACGAATCTCGTTTTTTTATAGCTTCGGAGATTTCAGTAATGTATTCCAATGAAACTGGTTTACTATATATCAATAAATTTCATTAGCACCTCCGTATAGCCTCGAAATATTAAAAATATAGGCTCTCAACAATGAGAGATTTATACCTTTAAAAAAAGCGTACTCCTTTATTAGCAGGTATTAGCAATTCATAATGAATAATTTATTTCTATATATTGTGGACTATATTCTGTATAAATATCTCGGTGTAGATCGGTGTAGATTTTTAGTAACCCCTTTTTTTATAAGAAAAAAATATAGCTTATCGACTATTGAAAAGAAAGGAGGGTACTCTGTACCATATCCACATTTAAAGAACCAAGAACTTATATAAACTTAATTTCTGAATCGTCTTCTATTCCCTACCATAAATTTTTTTCAAAAAAACACGAACCATTCTGTGATTCTATTGGTTTTACAATATAATTTGGAAATAAGCTGACTAAGCTTCATGAGGGAACTACCGTATTCAAACCCCCATTATTCTGCTAATACTTGCTTAAAGTGATTAATAATTTGTAAATGCCTTAGCTAGACTATTGTTTTCGAGAGACCGACAAGATTTTTTCATTTCGTTGATGTTAACTATTTCCGCCTAGATTGGCGATTCGTCCCACTGTGCGCTGGTGGGACCAAGTTCATTGATGATTTAGCCCCATCTTCATTGAACGACGTCGGGCGAAGATGCACTCTATTCCGCCTGACTACTTTGCCATTATCGAGGTCCTCTACTATGTATGATCGTGGTGTTCCCTGTTTTCGAAGAATTCTTCCTCGATCCCACTTGTCCTCTTTTCTATATTGAATGGATACACGATCCCCACGATCTCAATTCCTCGAGCTCCTTAGCGCTCCGATCATAATAGCTCTTAGCAATTGATTGCTTCTTTTCTAGCTTAGCAGGTACGTCAGCATTCACTTGAGGCACTAACGTATCTGCCATAGACGGTAGCTTAGTGCGGTACACTGGATTCATCAACAGCTGAGCTGGAGACTACTGGTCCCCTATGGTGTCGAGTCTTTTAATAATGTTAAACCTTACACAATCGTGCAATCCCAATTATTCATATTTACCACAGCAAATTTAATAATATGACTAACATCCCCAATAGAACATTTTAGCTCAGTCGACCCTACTAATGTTATTTTTTCTCCTGTGTATGTGACTGCAGAACAAGCAGGCTTAGAAATCGGCGCTCTCAACTTAGTAGCCAACTAATTAGGAATAACACTTATATATATCTGCTCCTGTATCGATTTTAAAAGTTACAGAAGAACCACCTATATACACATCCTGAAGCCAACAGCTATTTCTAGACCCTACTTCATTAATGGAAAACTTTTCGACAATTCCAACTTCGTTTTGCGATTCAAGCTCAACAACATTTTCAGAATATAGTGCATCAACTCTACAGGCTGCAGCAAAATGGTTCTTTCCTTTACATCTAGAACCAGTTTTCCCCCAAGCAGGGCAGTTACGAAATTTGTGGTAGGTTGCACACCGAGAACATTTCTGAACGAATGCAGATGAATTTTTTTTTTATAAATTTGTTTAATTGAAAAATAACGAAGGTAATTATCTAATTCTAAATATTGATTTTTTACCACATTCTTAATTGAGAAAACACTGAAGTATTTATAAAAAATCTCTGGTTCTCAACTAACCAGTAGTGGGTCCAGAAATTTTCTTAGGGGGGGCGCACTTTTTTATTTTTAAATGTTTGCGTTATATAGGACCTTATTTAAAATATTAGTGCACATTTAAGTAGTAAATTTCAATTAAATGTTTAAATACAATCCATTTTTTATTTAACTTACTTACTTACTCCTCGGCGCTACGGTCCGCGGGGGACCTGGGCCTCCTTTACGATTTTTTGCCACTTCTCTCGGTCCGCTGCGGCAGCTCTCCACCGCCCGACTCCAAGCCTTCTCAAATCCGCCTCCACGTCGCCTATCCATCGTAGTGGTGGCCTTCCTCTCCTTCTTCCTCCTCCCGGTTGACCGTACAGAACTTTTCTGGGTACCCTTCCTTCCTGCATCCTCTCCACATGGCCAAGCCATCTTATGCGAGACGCCTTGATGAAGCTAACAATGTCAGCCTCTCTATATAGTGCGGCGAGTTCCCTGTTATACCTTGCTCTCCAGACTCCTCCGTCACATATAGGTCCGTATATCTTGCGCAGGATCTTTCTCTCCCAGACTCCAAGCATTCTTTCGTGTTCGGCCGTTATTGTCCACGTTTCGCTTCCGTAGATTACCACAGGCCGTATCATGGTCTTGTATACCACTTCTCTCGCCTTTCTAGACATTCCTCGGAATTTCAGTACCCGCTGAAGTGCAAAGTAGCATCGGTTTCCCGCAGCTATTCTTGCGCCAATTTCAGCCTTGATTTTGTTATTATCTGACATCAAGGAACCGAGGTACTTAAATTCCTTGCATACTGGAAACCTATGGGTGCCGATACTGATTGTCTCATTGGCTTGCAAAGGGTGACGTCTGCTGCTCTTCATGTATGCCGACTTCGTCTCATTTATCCTAAGTCCCCTAGCCGCAGCTGCCTCCTCGAACTCTTCTAAAGCTCCTGCTAATGCTGGAAGGGATCTGGCCATTATCTCCACATATATTGGTCAAATATTGTTCCTCCCGGGTTGGTCCTGATGGCACGGACAGCTTTTTCCAAGCTCATATTAAAGAGTGTGGTAGCCTTCGTGTCTCCTTGCATGATTCCTGTCCTTATCTGAAACTCGTCGGATAGTACCCCCTGAAGCTTCACCCGGCATCTCGCATCTTTCATTGTCATCCGTACCAACCTGGTTAGTTTCCGCGAGACGCCTAGAGATAAGAGGTCTCTGAGCAATACCGTTCGGTCCACCGAATCGTAGGCCTGTTTGAAGTCGATGAAAAGGTGGTGCAGTCAACATCGTTCTCCATAGTCTTCTCCAACACTTGGCGAATTGTGAAGATGTGATCCGTTGTAGACCTCCCTTTTTTAAAGCCGCATTGGTATTCCCCGACTTCTCTTTCCATGTGAGCAGTAAGCCTTCGGTTGATGGCCGTAGACAGAACCTTGTATGCCACACTCAGCAGCGAAATTCCCTTGTAATTAGATCAACAAAGCTTGTCGCCTTTCTTGTAAATGGGACAGATAACAACTACTTTCCAGTCCTCGGGGATTTTTGCTTCTGTCCAAACATCATATATGATCTCGTAGAGTTGATGCCATACATCGTCCCCACCGTATTTAAGGAGCTCCGCTTCAATACCGTCTATTCCCGGCGCTTTATTAAGTTTTAGGTCACTCACAATTTCTGTAATTTCTTCAAGGTCCGGCGGGACGTCATCCTCATCTGTTTCCCCTGGCCGCAGTTCCAGGATCCTGTCGAGATCAGCTTCCAGTTGCTCGCTGTCGCCATTGGTGTGCTCCCTACTCAATATCTCTCTGAAATATTGTGCCCATCTGCTGACAACTTCTTCTTTACCCATCGCCAAGCTTCCATCTTTGTTCTTACAGAAGCTGAGGCGTGGTTTATAACCTTCCTTTTCATGTTTCACGCCTCGGAAAAAAACCCTGGAATTATGTTCGAAATTTTTCTGTATATCTTCCAGTTTCTTTCCTTCCCAGTTTCTTTTCTTCTGCCTACAGATTTTCTTTGCTTCCTTTCGCTTGTCACTATACTCCTTGGCTGTACTTCTGGTATGGCGCTGAAGCATCCTACGCCTCGCCTCATTCTTTGCTTCGAGCTTTGCCCTGCATTCCTCGTCGAACCAGCTGTTTCTTGTTGGTTTAGGTTTTTCACCAAGCTCCTCCCTTGCTGATCTGCTTAAGGCATCTTTGAGATGTGCCCATCTTGAATTGACATCATTATCTCCTTCATTGCTTCCAAGTAGTTCGGACACTCTCGAGACAAATCTTTGTCTTGTATCTTCGTCCTTTAGCCGTTCGACATCAAATCTGGGTGGAGGCCGTTCAACTCTTCCTTGAGCCCTCAGTGCAATTTTTTGCTTATATTTAATTTTAACTAAATGGTGGTCTGATCCACACACTGCTCCTCTAAAGCTTCGGACGTCTTCGATATCCGTGGCGTGTCTCGATTGGATCAAGACGTGATCAATTTGATTTCTCGTCCAGCCATCTGGTGATATCCAAGTTTCTTTGTGTATGTTTTTTATTTAAGGAGTAAAAAAAATTATTAAAGATAGCCCTTTTTATACAGAAATAGTAATAAATAATTGGTGACCTAACCTCCCAGGGGGGGGGGCCTGGATTCGCCACTAAAACTAACCAAATAATTTATTTTTTTCTTTATCTGTTGTTTTATTGACTTTTACATCAAGTTAGCTGTAAGAAAAATATATAACTCTATTTTAATTTTTTTCTTCATAAATTTTTGATAATTTAATTGTCTGGCTTCAATATACATTTAACTGCAACTTAATTTGTTTATTTATCAACAAAACACTAAGCTTTAAAGATATAAGACCAACATATTTGCAATATATTCTATTGATATTAAATTTTCTTTCTATCTTTTTCACAATTGTTTTTATTTATTTATTTTTTTTTGGCATCAATATGTAGGATTATTCATGTAAAGTGAAGTTGAAACAAAGTAATTAATTTTTAATTCAAGTTTAATGAAAAATAACACTTCCAATAATTGTTTTGTATTGAATGAAAAAATGAAAAATAAAATATAAAACAATGGTTGGAAGTGTTATTTTTCATTAAACTTGAATTAAAAATAATAATAAATAACTTCGGGAAAAAATATTAACAAAGTGAAAGTAATTAATGTTTTTCAAAATTTTATTTCAACATTTACACTATAAAACAACAAATAAATAAATATACAGTTCAATAAATAAAATAAATAAATATTCGTACATAGATTGACAAAAATAAGAGGAATAAATTAAACATTTATACATTTAACAAAATACTTCTGATGTATTAACAACATTTGGTAATCACAGTTCATTAATTTAACAGAATTATAAAGGAACTTGATATGTATAATAACATCTCGTCAGACATTATTTCCATAACTTAAACAAAATGCTATAATTCATTTAACATTAGTTAAACTTAGAATATATATTTTGATTTTAAAACATAAGTATCACATAATAATTATATAAGGAGATTTAATAGAATAAAAGAGGTTTGAGTTTTGTCTAGTTCAAATTTTCTTTAAGAATGAGAATTTCTTAATTTTTGCATAGAAAAAGAATTGTTTTATCACTTATATTTTTTGTTTCTTTTAATTTCAACTTTAAATTGAAAATAAATAAAATGTTAACTTAGTTTATTATTCCTGAGATATGTTTAAAATATTTTACTTTTTCAAAGTAGACTGATAATACTTCCATTTTCAACCATACACTTTGTAGAAATGGTTGGCATTTCTTGGGAACAAACACTTAGAATAAGAATCTTTGGCCTTTTGAAGATATCCTGCATCCTTCTGTTTGACAAGATTCAACCTCGTCCAACAGGACCATCAATAAATTATTATAAATCTAGTCTTAAATATATTTACAAAGGTGTTTTAGTTTGGAGATTTTTTTTTTTTCTACGTTGGGCTGTTCTTGTTGGTGTCATAGGCACTGTAGGCCAGCGGATGTGCGGCCAGAGCCCTGTCCCATCCGCCAGAACCACCTCCTCCAGAACCTCCACCACCACCTCCACTTCCGCTAGATGGCCAACCACTGTCGCCTCCACTTCCGCTGTGGCCACCTCCGGCGTCCATCCATCCTCCGCCACCTCCTCCTCCCATCATCATCATGTTCTTGTTCTTCATGAGCTTCTTCAATATCATTATCTTCGATATGATGAGGGATATCTTGCCGAAGATTAGACCTTTGATCGCTGCGATCTTGATCAGCCCGAGCCCTAGCGGAATCAACAGTAATATCTTTCCTACTTTCAACAAGACAGCCAAAAGCAAAACCTTCTTCAGGAGCTTCTTGATCTTCTTCTTCTTCTTCTTTCTCCCTGAAAATAATCATATTATTAATAAACTAGCTGTATATACCGGTTTCGCCCGGAGACATTTTTTAAATCTATAAAATCTATCAAGTGAGATTTTATCGACTAAAACGGTCGTAAAAACCAATGTAAAGCGAAATCAAAATGATTTTTATAACAATAAAGAATATACCCAGGGATTGGCTGAAGTTATGCAATTTTAATATGGACAGGTGTTCGCACCTGGTATCAAAGAACCACTGAGCGAAATTTGGAGAATTTAGGAAAAACGGTATGGATTTCTATAAAGAATAAACAGAATTTCATCTTTATTTGCATAAATTATAGCTGTATATCCCCAGAAATTTCATTTTTCTAATGAAACTGTCTATTTCGTAAAAAAACATTTTAAAGAGAGATTATTACGATTTTTATAACTATAAAGAATATCAGCTGAAAATCGGTTGAAGTTATGCAATTTTAATATGGACTGGTATTCGCACCTAGTATGAAAGAACCACTGATAGAAATTTGGAGAATTTAGGACAAACTGTATGAATTTCTATTAAGAACAAAGAAACAAACAAACAAAAAGAATTTCATCTTTTTTTTTTTTACGTCCGCTTTATGCCACGTGGGCTAATCGGGACGGGTTATCTACTGGTAACCAACCTCTTCTAATCCATGGCAAGCCGCTGAGTCTGTTCAGTGAGGCCATCACCGAACAGAATCGAGGGGGCTTGGGCAGGATTCGAACCCGCACCGCCAGTGTGGGAGTCAGAGATGCTATCCCCTCGGCCACGCCGCGGCCTGAATTTCATCTTTATTTATATAGATAATTAAATATAACAATAAAATATTAAATAAATAGTTTTTGATAGTTTATAACTTACTGGAAGACTTAGTCTATATTATTCCACTTTTGTGAAACAGTGAAAATTCACATCATCCATTTTGATATAAGGGGTAAACCGTACAGTTATTGGCACCCTTAAGGCCCGATGCACACGGGCGGAATTTTTCTGCGGTCCTATAAGTCTATAGGCTTGTGGTCAGGGGTACCTGGAGTATAATGGTATAATCCGGTCGGCCCATTATACTCCTGGTTACTATAGGCTTATAGGCTGGACCGCAGTCCACTCGTCTGCATCAGGCCTAAGACTACATTTCTGTGGTTAAATTTAAAAAAATACTTTTTATAAAGGGATCAAATAGAAACTTCCAATAGCTCCTCATTATCTATCTCCATAAAGATTCAAGAGGTTTTTTTGGGTCAAATTTCAATAGTTTTACAATATGGCAATATTTATTGTTAAAAGTGCCAAATCTAGTTATTGGCACCCTGTGGATTTAATTGTTAAATCTTCCCTATGGTTAGTTTGTTAAAGTCATACTTCATAGATGACTTGGAGGACCCTTCAAACATTAGAGTTATGTATATTTTGTAATAAAATTAGGGATTGTTTGTTAATAAAATGGGGTGCCAATAACTGTATGGTTTACCCTATATATTTTCAATATATTACAAATTCACAACGTTTCGAGGCTTTAATGCCTCATCTTCAGGTGTACTCCTTTCTATTCCAAATTTATTTAGTGTAAGTTACTCTAACTTACTCACTGAGTAACAGTGAGGTGGCCTAGGAGATAGGTGTAATTTGATATATTATCTATTGGCAAGATTTTTAAGGAATCGATGTATAGTTTATCTAAATTATTAACTAAAATGTTGTTAATTGGGATTAGAGAGGAGTACACCAGAAGATGAGGCATTAAAGGCTCGAAACATTGTGATAATGTTGTAATGTATTGAAATATACACCAAAATGGAAGATATGAATTTTCACTGTTTCACAAAATTGGAATAATTAAATACATAAATATCTCTCATTTGCAAGTGAATTTTCTGCAAATGCCTTTAAGTGTTAAATTATGTTTTATTTTCATTTATTATTTACTACCAAAGTGCAGTTTCTTCAAAAAGTAATATTTTGCTTTGGTTTTATTCTTTGTGTAGGTTTACTTGCTGTATTAAGAGAATGCATTTGATAACATAAATAAAAATCTGTATCAAAACGATATAAAATAGTAATGATGCAAGACAAACCTATTTTCAGCACGTGAGTACTTTGTAAATTTTTTAAGATTATTAGAAAGTTTTAAATATAAGGTTTATATCTGTTAACATTTGGTTTTTTAATATATGGTATAGACCCCCACAAAATTTCGGTGAAAACATGAGCGGAATATTTTTAGGCACCTAATTTTCTAATACTTATTATTATAATATATAATAAGTATTATTATATATTACTTATTGTATTAATTATTAATACTTATTTAAATTACACGAATATAATGAAGTTTCTATTATTTTTTTGTGCTCTTTTTGCGCTAAATTTATATTGGTTTTTTTCTACCCACCAAAATTTTTTAACAGACACCTACTGGTAACTTTATTTGTCGAATTAGGGCCCTACAGAAACTAATGTTGCTTATCTAACAGCTCTTCCCTACATTTTTTTTATTGATTTTTATTAAACGATTGCGTAAATAATGATTTTTAAATATCTATGTAAACAAAAGTACTTTAATATACGTAATTTTTGTAGTATCCTTTAAAACGAAAAAATATTTTAGTCCCCACAGTTCTATGTTGAACGATTTACACAGTAGCCGCAAAGACTCACCTTCAACTCCGTCACCAAAGAAGAAGTCGACATGTCCCATGGCTCTCCCCTCACTCTTCAGCCAGCTCGGGAGCTCCACCCTGAAGACGTGTTCCTCGAAGAAGTCCATCGTAGCGTCGTCCACCATGTCCCCTATCCGCTCCCCGTCCAGCTGGCTCAGGGCGGAAGGCTCTATCGGATCACCCGGAGGAACCGTCCTCACTACGAGGAGGCCTGGAAAGAGAGGGAAGCTGGCCTGCCTGGACAGCCGATCGACGAAGAGTAAGGTACGCTTCTGGAGGCAAGTCCAGTCGAAGCCGAGGACACACTCGGAGTACACCCCGCTTAGTGCCGTGTTAGGGTCCTCCGTGGTAGAGGAGGCGGAGGTGCCTCCCAGGAAGGAGAGGAGAGCCAGCAAGATCATGACTGAAGACGGAGTACGGAGTGCGGCCTATTTGTATCGGTACCCCCACCGCTCGATCCAGCATCCGTAGGAAAGTGTGAGCATCGGTGCGCTTATGGAGGTGAAAATGGAAATGTTATTTACAAACATATATAAAAAAATCTGGTGCGTGCGCGCAACACACAACTTTCACTTACTAACTTACTTAGATAAGAAATTGACGTGTTTTGTTAAATATCATTTCCCAAAGTCACACATTTTTCTACATTCATATCTTATTTTTGTTAATCGTTAAAGCCGTTTTTGAGTAAATAAAAAAAACACGTGAAAATGTTACAAAATTTATTAAGTAAAGTCCCCCCTCCTGTTAATCAATTTTAATGAAATTTTAACAGTCATATCTCGGGCATATACATACATCAAATACCCAGTTTGACCAAAATCGTTAAAGCCGATTTAGAGTAAATAAAAAAAACACGTGAAAATTTTAAAAAATTTATTAAGTAAAGTCCCCCCTCCGGTTAATCAATTTTGATGAAATTTTTACAGTCATATCTCAGGCATATTACTATCTCATATCATATTACTATCACATATCTCAGGCATATTAATACATCAAATACTCAGTCTAATCAAAATCCTTAGAGCCGTTTTTGAGAAAATCGAAAAAAACCTAAAAAGTTATTAAGTAAAGTACCCCCTCCCTTTGAGCAATTTTGATGAAATTTTTGCTGTCACATCGCCGGCATATACCTACACTAAATACCCAATTTCATGATCGCACGGTTTATAGTTTTTGAGCTAGTCTGTTCACACCCACACACACACACACACACAGACACACAGACACACAGACACACACACACACACAGACCATTTCGCGGGACTTGGTCATTTCGACTCAGGGGACCCCAAAACGTGTATTTCCGTTGAAAACCGGAAGTCGAATTTTTTCACGATCACAATACTTCCACTAACTGTATATTTCATATATAGGTAAGTGAAAGTAATAAGCACGAAGAGTTTTCCTTGAAAATTCCGATAGTTAAAAAATCTGGTGCGTGCTCGCAACACACAACTTTCACTTACCAATTTACTTAGATTAGAAATTAATGCGTTTTGTTAATTGCCATTCTCGAACAGAACGGCTTTAATTATTAACAATGGTCTGTCATTAAAGGCGTACTCCGCATGCGTGGGCTCAACGAGTTTTATGAGTTGACTCAATATTTTTCTCCTCTTTATGTTTTCTTTATTATTATCATATCTCATATTTAGCCATTTCTTATTTTTAGGCGTAACGAGAGACAGTTAATTTCTCCATATAAACAAAAACAAAGGTACTTTATAGGAAACAAACAAACAAAAAAAGGCCTCAACCCCCCCTCCCAAAAAAAGCCCCTCATAACATTTTAATAATGATAAAGCTCACCTGATATTAAAGAACACATAATTTTCATTAAACATGGCGAATTTGATAAAAATCGTTAAAGCCGTTTTTGATATCATCGAAAAAAAGGTAAAAATTGGAAAAAATTATTAAATAAAGTGCCCCCTCCGTTTGACCAATTTTGATAAAATGTTGGCTATCACATCTTTGGCATATACATACATCAAATACCCAGTTTGATCAAAAACGTTAAAGCCGTTTTTAAGTAAATAAAAAAAACACGTAAAAATGGGACGACATTTATTAAGTAAAGTCCCCCCTCCGGTTAATCAATTTTGATGACATTTTTACAATCATATCTCGGGCATATACATACATCAAATACCCAGTTTGATCAAAATCGTTAAAGCCGTTTTTGAGTAAATAAAAAAAACATGTGAAAATGATACGAAATTTATTAACTAAAGTCCCCCCTCCGGTTAATCAATTTTAATGAAATTTTTACAGTAATATCTCGGGCATATACATACATTAAATACTCAGTTTGATCAAAATCGTTAAAGCAGATTTTGAGTAAATCAAAAAAACACGTGAAAATGAAACAAAATTTATTAAGTAAAGTCCCCCCTCCGGTTGATCAATTTTGATGACATTTTTACAGTCATATCTTGGGCATATAAATAGATCAAATACTCAGTTTGATCAAAATCGTTAGAGCCGTTTTTGAGAAAATCGAAAAAACTTAAAAAGTTATGAAGTAAAGTACCCCCTCCCTTTGAGCAATTTTGATGAAATTTTTGCTGTCACATCGCGGGCATGTACATACACTAAATACCCAATTTCAGGTTCACACGGTCAATAGTTTTTGAGGTAGTCTGTTCACACACAGACACACAGACCATTTCGCGGGACTTGGTTAATTGGACTCAGTGGACCACAAAACGTGTATTTCCGTTGAAAACCGGAAGTCGAAATTTTTCACGATCGCAATACTTCCACTTACTATATCTTTCATATATAGGTAAGTGAAAGTAAAAAAACTTTTTATGAAGGGATCAAATTGAAACTTCCTATAGCTCCTCTTTATCTATCCTTATTAAGACCTAAGATTTTTTTTTGGGTCAAAAGTTCAATAGTTTTACCATATGGCAATATTTATTGTTAAAAGTGCAAAAACTAGTTATTGACACCCTGGGGATATAATTGTGAAATCTTCCCTATGGTTAGTTTGTTAAAGTCTTACTTCATAGATGACTTAGAGGACCCTTCAAACATTACATTCATGTATCTCTTGAAATAAAATTAGGACTTGTTTACTTATTTCTTTAAGTTAAAGTTGGGGTGTCAATAACTGTACGGTTTACCCTTCCGCACAAATTTTACGTTCCTCGCTCTTTGTTTCCTCTCTTACATAATAACTCCGCCCCTGATTAATAATGTCGGTTACATTTTTACTTTCACTTACCTAAATATGAAATATATAGTAAGTGGAATAGTATTGCGATCGTGAAATTTTTCGACTTCCGGTTTTCAACGGAAATACACGTTTTGGGGTCCCCTGAGTCAAAAACACCAAGTCCCGCGAAATGGTCTGTGTGTGTGTGTGTCTGTGTGTCTGTGTCTGTGTGTGTGAACAGACTAGCTCAAAAACTATAAATCGTGCAAACCTGAAATTGGGTATTTAGAGTATGTATAAGCCCGCGATGTGACAGCAAAAATTTCATCAAAATTGCTCAAAGGGAGGGGGTACTTTATTTAATAACTTTTTACGTTTTTTTCGATTTTCTCAAAAACGGCTCTAACGATTTTGATTAAACTGACTATTTGATCTATTTATATGCCTGAAATATGACTGTAAAAAGTTCATCAAAATTGATCAACCGGAGGGGGAACTTTACTTAGTAAATTTTGTATCATTTTCACGTGTTTTTTTTATTTACTCAAAAACGGTTTTAACGATTTTGATCAAACTTGGTATTTGTTGTATTTATATACCCGAGATATGACTGTAAAAATTTTATCAAAATTGATCTACGGGAGGGGGGACTTTACTTAATAAATTTTGTATCATTTTCACGGGGTTTTTTTATTTACTCAAAAACGGCTTTAACGATTTCCAAAAATAAGATATGAATGTAGAAAAATGTGTGACTTTGGGAAATGATATTTAGCAAAACACGTCAATTTCTAATCTAAGTAATTTGGTAAGTGAAAGTTGTGTGTTGCGCGCACGCACCAGATTTTTTAATTATCGGAATTTCCAAAGAAAACTGTTGCAGTTGGTTCGAAATATATTAATTTAAGGGTTATGATTTGATGAAAACCCAAATATGCTAAGAAAATGTTCTAAATAACCAAATTCACTCTTGAGTTCAGTGTTCATGCATGGTACAATCTCATTTAAATGAATACTGGCAGATTTTGGCCAGATCGGAAAACTGTTTATAAAAGTTCAAACCTTTGCTAACAATAGGGTATATGGGGGTCACCTGTGGTGTTGTGGTTAGCATGGCAACCTACAATACTAAAGATCGCGGGTTCAAATCCAGCGGTGGCCCTAGGATTTTTTAATGGGAGTAGCTATGCTTAGCTATGCCGTCCTTCGGATAGGACGTAAAATGGAGGTCCCGAGCCTATACGATGTCAGGTACTCGTTAAAGATCCCTATCCTAATTATACCTGGATAGGCAAAATTTAGGACTCCCACTGTAGCATCGTCCGATTAGCCTTGTAACGAAAAATAAATAAACAAGAAAAAAAAAATTTTTTTTTAATAAAACTCATTAAGTAATAATCGAAGAGGGCTTAATATATTTTTGTATATAATTAAAATATGTGTTGTTTTAAAAGCTTTGTATTAGTTTTTTATTGATATAATATTTTTTTATTTAGCTATAAAAATAATTATGTTTTATTTTAAAAGAAGAGACGGGACCGAAGTAATTAATTGAAAAACAGCTGTTATTAAGGCATTTGTTTTTTTTTAAAAAACAACGAAGGAAAATACAGGAGATGTTCGCTAGCGTTCGACGAGTGATGATAAAATGAGACTGTTTTAGTGATTAACGTAGTTGTTGTCTATATCGCTAAATATCAGAGAATTGAAGAATAGTGGCGTTCACGGAAGAGATTCCGGTGACGAGAATCGCCAAGCCGAGTGGCTACTGGCAACAAAGCTACGAGAAGACAGGCGAGTTAAGAGAACAGGCTGAAGATATTTTTCTTTTAATTTCTTTGTTAAACCCTGCTTTTTTTTTATTGCATAGTTATAAGTTTAAATTGTTTCTAGTTGTGTGAATAGAGTTAGATTTTGATCAGGCCTGACTACAGAGATTGTGAGTAAATTTTATTTTTAATATCCTAGTGTAAATATAGTGTTAATTAAAAGTTTTTTTTATTTGAGTTTAATTTGTTTTGTTCAATTTCTTTTTAACTTACCATTAAGTAGTTCATAAGTGTAAATTGCAAATTGTATTTTATGTACAGCCCTCTCCGAGATTTTAAGGTAATCTTCACTTATCAAATTTAAATTATTTTTTTTATTCAGATTGCTTTAGGTTTTTGCTATTTCCTTAAAATAAATAGCGTGGCGCCCTTAATTTATTTCAATTTTTTTTAATCACTAGTCATTTAAGAACCCGCCCGTCTCCACTGAGCTACCACCTTTTTTTGTTACGATTGTTTTATTTATTTATAACCAATTAATATTTTTTTTTAACGTAACAGCCTTAGTAGCATAAAAATGGACGTTAAACAAACAAACAAACAAACAATAGGGTATATGTAATTTTCCGGGCAATTTCGGGCGTTTTACTATATTGTACCAAATATTGGGTTGTAAAAAAAGTTCGTAGCGGTTTTTAAGAATATATTTAATTAAAAATTCCAGATACATGTAAATATTTTTAATCAATGATATATGACCCATTTTGATCTATAACTTGTTTCCATCTTTCAGGTAGTTTTGTAATTCCGTCCACTCAGAACTGCTCAGTTTTCTGCGCGATGAACTCGTCTATGTGCTTTTTACAGTCCTCGAGCGAGTTATATTGTTTCCCGTTGAGGGAGTTTTGGAGAGACCGGAATAAGTGGTAATCTGTTGGGGCAAGATCTGGTGAATAGGGTGGTGGGTTATCACATCCCAGCCAAACTCCAACAATGTTTGCCGAGTCTGTAAAGACACGTGAGGACGGGCGTTGTCGTGGTGAAAAACAATGGCTTTGCGATTAGCCAATTCTGGACGCTTTTGCTCAACCACTGCCTTTAATCTTTCCAACTGGGAACAGTATACTGCCGAATCAATGGTCTGGTTGGGTGGGAGGGGCTCATAATAAAGCAAGCCTTTCCAATCCCACCAAATGCACAGCATAACTTTTTTTTGGATGCAATCCGGCTTTTGGAGTCGTTAACGGCGGGTCACTTCGTTTTCCCCAGGATTTTTTTCTCACAGTATTATTGTACAGGATCCATTTTTCATCCCCAGTAATCAACCTCTTTAAAAATGGATCATTAACATTGCGTTTAAGGAGGGAATCGCTGATGGAAATGAGGTCCAATAAATTATTTTCCGTCAAAATGTGAGGAACCCATACATCGCTTCGAGAAACATATCCCGCAGCTCCCAAATGATTTGAAATACTTGTATGTGATATGCCAAGTTTTTTTGCGATATCCCGGGTCGTATAGTGAGGGTTATCGGTCACTAATTGTTGAATTTGTTCGTCATCAACAGTTGAAGGACGACCAGAGCGCTTGGCGTCTTCCAACTCAAAATTTCCGGTTCTGAACCGAGCAAACCACTTACGGACGGTGCTTTCCCCTACGGCGTCATCTCCATACACGCTGCAAATTTTGTTGACCGTCTGTGCAGCGAATTTTCCTTTTCGGAAATAAAATAGCATTATATGGCGAAAATGAATTTTTTCCTCCTGCATTTTGGACTAACACAATACACTTGAACAATAGAAGATCCCGGTTGAAACTGATGCATAAAAGAACGTTATCTAATCCCTTTTTAGGATACGTAAACATTATTGACCATGTAAACAGGATTAAGAAACACAGAAAGGATTAAATTAAAATAATAAAAAACGCTACGAACTTTTTTTACAACCCAATAGTTTACATTTGTACTTGGAACTAGCGGCTTTACTGACTTTTGCTCTAACTTATTATGGATAAAAGCAACGTCAGAGAAATGCTAAAAGACGATCTAAAAGCTTATCATAACAAACACAAAAGCGACACTAGCGCTATCCCCGAACAGATATAGTACCTGTTCGGGTTCGTTTTAGATTAGTCGGACAGTGTTCGAGACAGTCTGTCGAAGGGTGAGCATCGCAGTGTAAACGAACGTTGGCACCATGACCTCCCCCCCACCAAATAATTTGTTTTTTCGATTTTTTTTGTATTTTTAATAGAATAATAAAATAAGGTAGTTACTATTCCCTAAATATAGATAGAATAAGTAAATAAATATATTAGATTGTTTAGACCCCAGTCCACCTTAATACAAGGTAATAATCTCGTTAAAAAACGGTTCTGTCAGCCACGTGATTATGAGACAGGGAAGTCATGACTCCCCCCCCCCCCCCAAATTTCGTGCGGAATCCGCCACTGATAAGAAGAAAATGAATCATTTGATACTAAAACCAGAGTTGGGCAAATTGTAATCTGAATAATGATTAATGAATATGAATAATTTTAATCATAAAACAAATGAATAATGGTTATTCATTTTTCATTTGTTTTATGATTAAAATTATTCATATTCATTAATCATTAAGGTCTGGCCACACATGTCCGCACCGGATCCGCACCGCAGCAATAATATAGGTTATGTTTAGAATATTTTTAATTTAACTTACATATTACCTTTAGTTATGCCTAAAGGTCAGGCCACACATGTCAGACACAGGCCACTTTAGGCATAACTAAAGGTAATATGTAAGTTTAATTAAAAATATTCTGAACATAACCTATATTAGTGCTGCGGTGCGGATCCGGTGCGGACATGTGTGGCCAGACCTTTATTCAGATTACAATTTGCCCAACTCTGACTAAAACACTAGTATAATGTCAGCTGTTTTAATTTTTATTAGACAGCTGATATAAGTCTCTACTAGTAGAGTAATTCGGTACGTTAGTTTATGACCTGTGAGCCTACAGCTTGTTTAAATGGAAAACTTTCTTTATAATTATATTTAATATGCTCTCCTTTAAATAATATTAAATGAACGCGTGTGGTATTAATTTAACAGTCCATTTACGAACAAAGCTTAAAGAATAAGTACATAGTGAAAGTTTAACAACAACAAAAATTACTTATGGTGAAATAATGAAACATTTGAGTATAATCTATAGATATTAAAAAAATATATTGTAAATTTCAAAAACAAAAACATATGATTAAAAGGTGTCTTTTCTGAAAAATAACTTTAATTTTGTTCATTTAGATTAATGAACAGTCACTTATTATTCCTAGCAATAAGAAATGGCTAAATATAAATCATGAAAAAATTTAATCTCTCTATATATAAGAGGCTTTGTCCTGACTGACAGAATCAACGCAGAACAAAAACTGAAGTTCGGAATTTAGATTTTAAACGCGATATAGGTAACCACTAAGAAAGGAATTTCAAAAATGTAACCCCTAAGGGGTTTAAATGGCGAAATTGTCGTTTAACTCTAACGGACAACTATTTTCGCACTTCAAGAAAAAATGTCTAATTTTGACTCATTTTAAAGATCTTGATACGACGAGTTTAATTCGAAAGCCCCTACGGGCTTCACCGTGTTTACCAACCATGTTTTAAAGCCGAAAAATGAAGCGTTCATGACGAGTAAGCAATTTTTTTTGTTTCTGCGGTTTAGTGAACTCTCTCCATTGCGCTCCTTATCTTCTACCGAGCCGGCAGCTCCCCCCTCCAACATTCCACCTACCGGAAGCTCCGAATCTACTAAATCTCCTAAACGTCAGTTAACATGTTATATTAAATCAATACCAAGATAATGATCACAGAATTGATTTTAAAGGCACGCGGGCAAAGCCGCGACGGGGAATGCTAGTAATTAAATAAACGAGAAACAAAAATCTTTATTTTTGATCAGAAACTTTAAAATTTTAATTAGAAACTCATATCAGCTGTCTAATAAAAAATAAAACAGCTGACATTGTACTAGTTTTTTAGTGTCAAATGATTCATTTTCTTCTTATCAGTGGCCGATTCAGCACGAAATTTGGAGGGGGGAGTCATGACCCCCTGCCTAATAATCACGTGGCTGACAGCACTGTTTCTTTAATGAGATTATTACCTTGTATTAAGAAATACTACGATCTAAACAACCTAAAGCTTTATGTTTAAGGCATAGTAACTACCTAATTGCGTTATTATCAAATATGCAAAAAAAAACTTGACCAATTAGATTTGCGTACTGTAAACACACACATGTCCGTACCGGTTCCATCACGATTCTGCGGATCGGATTTGGCACGGGGATCCACAAAGTCCGTTCACATATCTCCGCACCGGATCCGCACCGCACCTGTCAAGGTTATTTTCAGCGCCGCATTATATAACCTGTTATATATAAAGCCGCATTGTATAACCTACCTAGCCTGACATCAGTATCAACTTCACTCTTGTTTACTGTGGTGTTTAGAATGTTTTAAGTAGTTAATGTTCCAATCACAGCTCTAGAACTCGAAGAACATGATAATTGGAGTAGAAATCATTCAGTGTTGAATAGTGTGTAAACATTGTAAACTTAAAAGAACAAACAAATATATAAAATGTTTCTTCATCTAACAGGTTACAAAACAACTTGATGAATGCTTCAGGATCACAATCCAAAATATCTTTACTTTAAGATGAAGATGCAAATGAGATTGAAAAAAAATTGATAAAACAATGTAGGTTTCGAAAAAATGTGATAAAACAGTGTTAGGTAGTGTTAGTCTCAAACTTTATTTCTCTCAAGGTTAGCATAGGCAGGAGATAATAGACTGCAATATTCATCTAATTAACATGTTTGTGATATAATATTGGGTTGATGTTCGTTATATAATATTGGAAATTAAAGGATATTATAAAGACTATTTCTTAATAGTCTTCAATATATTCTTGGATGGGTAGTTCCAACCTTCTTCATGAGAAGGAGGTGTAAATGTTAGATATGTGTAAATTAGTAACCAACTTACTTTAAAAAAGATGTGTATTGGAAATGTGAAATACTAAAGCTTCAGTTTCCTTATTAAATTCCTTATTAACTATGATTATTTAATTTATATTCTTGGATTGTATTATATGTTTAGATGTTATTTATAATAACATATTTAGTTCTATCTTTTAACATTTTATAAAGAATTGACTTATTAGTGCGTATTATGATTCTGTTATTTATTTTTCATTTTCATATATTAGTAAGGTGCGGTGCGAATCCGGTGCGGAGATGTGTGAACGGACTTTGTGGATTCCCGTGCCAAATCCGATCCGCAAAATCGTGATGGATCCGGTGCGGAAATGTGTGGCCTGACCTTAATTCGTAATAATATCTGGTCCCCTATTTTTAAAAATCACATAAACAGAATATGCAATTGCATAAAAACCGGGCTCTGACGTATACAAATATTGTAGATACTTTAGTTGGTACTTAGTAAAATTGAGAATATAATTGAAACTTCACATGTGATTATCAGAAGAAATTGTTTTTTTCAATTGTAACCGTTTCCTTGCCGACGCACAGTGAGAAAATTTTGTTATTTAGTGGCCAAAAATCTATAACTTCTGATCGAATGACGATAATCGAATAATTATTTTTTCATTAAAGAGCATGGAATTTTCTTTATCATTGAGAATAAAAAATAAAAAAACCCATCACTCTAGTATTTCAAATTAATTTTTATATTAATCCATTCTTCACTTAAATTTAAATAAAATAGTTTATTAGGAACAGGGTTATACATAGAGAATTAAATGAGTCAGTATTATTATCTATTGAGCTTTCCGCTTATATACATGTCTTTTTCAGACGTTTGCTCCATTTGAAAGATTTTTAAATAATTATTGTCTAAAGAAGAAAAAATCCAAAACAATTAATTTAAAATATAAATTTTTTAAGAACTTTTAACGGAAAAAGATATTTTTAAATAATTTTACTAAAAGTATATTATATATATTTTATTCTAATTCGAGGCCGAAAATATATTGTAAGTTCAAATATAGGGATTTAAATCTTAAAATCATTAAAAACATTTGAATGATCAAATTCTATTACGGTATATTATCACCCTTCAACCTCCACCACTGTGAAAAAAAAATAGAGCCAACTATTGCCATTGAATGAATTTATATCAATTTAAATAATTTCTTTACATAAATTACATACTCAACATGGATGAAATTAAAACCCATTTTTATCCAATAATTTTACAGCTATCCTTCTTTTTTATAAAATATGTTTTAAGGCTCAATAGGAAAAACAATTAAATTTATTTTAAGCAAAATTTATGCTCATCTCTCTGATATTATTATTTTTCGTATTGAGCTTTACTTTTTGTATTATTGCACAAAACCCGTTTTATAAATAAGAAGAATGGATGTGAAGTATAATTATTGGATAAAAGTGCCTTTTGATTTCATCCGCGTTGACTATGTAATTTATGAAAAGAATTATTTAAATTGTTTTAAATTCTTTTATTGGCAATAGTTGGCTCTGATTTTTTTTCACAGAGGTAGAGGATGAAGGGTGCTAAAATACCACAATAGAATTTGATCGATCAAATGCGACCGATCAGCGATATATGGATTTTAAGATTTAAATCCCTATATTCGAACATTCAATACATTTTAGGCCTCGAATTAGACTAAATCATAAAAAATAATGAGGTACCACTCACAACTAAATATAAATTTTTTAACTCGGTAGCTAAAGCCACTATAAGTTACGCATGCCAAACATGGGGTTATAATCCCTATCACAGTGTCGAAAAACTGCAAAAATTATTCTTGAAAAAAATTTTCAGTCTTCCGAAAAACTGTCCGGATTACATGTTATATCTAGAGACCAATAAACTACCTCTTTTCAATCACACATTAAAATTACACTTACAGTATATAAGCAAATTAAAAACTCTCGAAAATGGACGTTACCCGAAAATTCTTGCCGAACATGTAATATCCAAAAATATATTCTGGTACAATGAAAATATCCAAACGTTAAACAGTATTAATTATAATAGCGCCGACTTTAACTATTCCAATAAACAAATAAAGGAATGCCTAGAAAATTTAAATAGCCACTATGTAAAAATATACAAAAATAAAGCATTAAACTCAAAATTCTATCATATTTACAAGGATTTAAACCACGATATTAAGAATTGCCACTATATCTCAGGCGGGAAAAAACTGCACTATATGGGATTAATTATGAGAGCTAGAGGGGAGATGCTGGGTTTGAATTATGCGATCGATAGAGCAGAAGAACAACTAATGTGTACATTGTGTAATTTGAGATTGGTCGAGGACTGCTACCATTTTGTAGGTGTATGCCCAATTTTAAATGAGTTCAGGGTGAGATACTTTGGGAAAATACATTTGGCTTATAATGAATTCTTAAATTTACTGAATGGAAAACAGTGGGACAACCTATATCTATACCTAAGAACGGCTGGGAACTATAGAAGGCAGTTAATAAAAGAATATAACTCCTAGAATGATAATAAATGTAGTAGGGGAGAATGTATATGGATATTGATTGGCATATATGTATGTATGTAAGTATATAGTGTTATAAATATGTGTATGTGTTTGTTCGTGGATATAAGTAAATGTTTGTATATATTTATAGATAAGTTTCAGTTATTATCATTGTTATTTATTATTGTGATTGCTCAGACAGTTCTATTATTTGTAATCTGTTGAGACCCTATAGCTAAGATTACTGTCTTCTTTTATTTATATATTTTGAATCATATATATGTATTTGTATATGTATATATATTGTTCTATATTACAATTAATATTTCTGTTGGCCGCCTCACCAGCAGACGGGCGATGACCCATGCTGTAATCATGTTTATTTACATATGTTTGTATAGTTTTCGTTCAAATAAACATGTTTATCTATCTATCTATCTATCTACTTATCATTGAATTATATGACAATATTTCTTCCGTTAAAATTCCTAAAAAGTAGGGTATTTTTATTTTAATTTTTGGACTTTTTCTTCATCAGACAATAATTATTTAAACATCTTTCAAATGGAGCAAGTGCCTGAAAAAGACATGTATACAAGCAGAAAGCTTAATAGATAATAATACTGACTCATTTCATTCTTGAGTGCAAGAAGGGAAAACTAAATACTGGAGTACTGTGCGCGCTCTACCGTCACTGGGTGATCCCGTGACCTTTGACGCGGCAGAAGAACTGAAATGGGGAAAAACGAAAGTTCTCCAAGATGTCTACTCAGCGATCCTAGCTGTAAAAGAAACATGAAAAAAAGAAGAAAGAACTGAGCTCACGTATGAGACCCGTGAAAGGTGGGTAGGCCTATATGCTTGAAGAAAATTCGAGAGAGGACGAAAGGTTGCGTAGTAGTTTCCTAGGCAAGGTGGTGACGTTCCGAAAATATTTACCTTCAAGTTGTCGTCGTGTACTTTCTAGAGAAAGCACCTGTAATTTGTCAAAGGGTAATTTGAATGATGGATTCCTTCTTGCTTGGAATATAATTTGTCTCCAACTTGTCGCGCTGTTAATGTCCTTCGGCTAGGTCATGGGAGTACGATACGAGGTGGGCTCCCACTATAGCATCGTTCGATTAGTCTTACTAGCATAACTGGACGTTAAACAAAAATACAAATACAATCAAACCATATGACACCTACAAACTCTATTAATAAGGTGCAATCTCCGTGTGTATAATGGGTACAAAGATCAATTTTATTGATTTAATTTTGTTTTGTAATGAAAGAAAGATGAAAATGTCTTACATTTTTTTCAAGATAAAGTTGTCTTATCTAAATTAAAAGAGTGCGATAATGGGCAAAATATGAACTTGAACTATAAACAAAAAAGGTTGGGTTTGCCATTTGAGATATTGCAGAACTTCTAAGAGTTTATTATCAAATACGTGCTTCGAAGAATCAAGACTACCTTTAAGTAAGGCTCTTTTAGTTATATATTGCAGGACACAGGAGTACACAACTACGAAATTTTGTTCTAAATACCTTAATAATAGTAGTTAAATATTACGGACGTGAAGAATATGTTTAGAGAAATATGTGCCTATAGTTTTATTCTATTTAAACTCCTATTCAAATAGGAAGGGAAAAAATGGCTGTAGAAATAGACGAATTTTGTTTTAGTAAAAGAAAAACAATGTTGGAAGAATGTACCTTCAGTTTTTTACTTTCACTTACCTATATATGAAATATATAGTAAGGAAAGTATTGCGATCATGAAAAATTTCGACTTTCGGTTTTCAACGGAAATACACGTTTTGGGGTCCCCTGAGTCCAAATAACCAAGTCCCGCGAAATGATCTGATTGTGTATGTGTGTGTGAACAGACTAGCTCAAAAACTATACACATCACAGATATGAAATGGGGTATTTGGTGTATGTATAATTGTAATATATAAAAAATTTCGTCAAAAGTGGTCAAACGGAGGGGGTACTTAAAAGAATTTTGTCTTATTTTTAGGTTTTTTCGATTTTCTCAAAATGGCTCTAACGATTTTGATTAAACTCGGTATTTGGTGTATATATATGCTCGCGATGCGACAGTAAAAATTTCATCAAAATTGATTAATTGGAGGGGACACTTTATTTAATAAATGTTGTCCAATTTTTACGTTTTTTTTTTTTGTATTTACTCATAAAGGGCTATTACGATTTTGATCAAACTTGGTATTTGATGTATGTATATGACCGTGATGTGACAGCCGAAATTTCATCAAAATAGGCTAAACGGAGGGGGCACTTTACTTAATAAATATTGTCTCATTATCACGTGTTTTTTTTACCCAAAAACAGCTTTAACGATTTTGTCCAAACTCGGTATTTGGTGTATGTATATGTCCGCGATGTGACAGTCAAAATTTCATCAAAATTGATCAATTGGTGGGGGCACTATACTTAATAAATTTTGTCCCATGTTCACGTGTTTTTTTTTTTACTCAAAAACGGCTTTAACGATTTTGATCAAACTGGGTATTTGATGTATGAATATGTGACAGCCAAAATTTTATTCACCGTAGTATGAAAATAAAAACTTTTATTTATTAATAAAAAGTTTAATGTTACTTTAGAGAGTAAAAAGGTAAAAAGGCATCGCAGGTGTGTACAAATATGGTATAAGATAATAGTCAATCATTAATATAGGTATATTTTAGTCTAGAAACTTTTGTTCAATAATACATTTTTGAAAACAATATAAAGCGATTTTAGAGGAACAGTAATCGTTCTTGATTTCCAGAAAGTCATAAAAGACGTAAATACACCTATCGATTCACCTTCACGATGTATTTAGAAAAAGCGTAGTAAAAAACAAGCAAGCAGCAAAAAAAAAACTCGACTGTTGATGAAATTAGTCCCTTTATAAATAAATTAGCAATAATGAATCGAAAAGTGTTGAGAACTACCAAATTTTGCTATTCAGATACTCTATTACTTATGGAGGTATGCAAATATAAGTATATACTTAAATGTGGAAAAATGTGTGAAGTTGAGGAATGGCGTTTACATATTATCGAAACACGTCGATTTCTAATCTAAGTAAATTCGTAAGTGAAAGTTGTGTGTTGCGCGCATCGCACCAGATATTTTGTCATTATCTTTGTATTAATTTAAAATAAATATTTCACGCTAGCTTCTGATGAAGAAAAAATCTCTATTATCAATATATTTTATAATAGCTGTATGTCCCGGTTTCACCCGGGGAATTTCAATTTTTAAATCTATAAAATCTATAAACTGAGACTTTTATTGACTCTTACGGTCGATTTTGTAAAAACCAATGTAAAGCGAGATCAAAACGATTATTATAACCATAAAGAATATACCCAGAGATCGGCTGAAGTTATGAAATTTTAATATGGACAGGTGTTCGCACCTGGTCTGAAAGAACCACTGAGCGAAATTTAGGACAAACGGTATGGATTTCTATAAAGAACAAACAGAATTTCACCTTTATATGCATAGATTATAGCAGTATATCCCGGTTCGACATGGGGAATTTCATTTTTCTAAAGAAACGGTCGATTTCGTAAAAAAAAACATTGTAAAGTGAGATCATTATGATTTTTATAACAATAAAGAATATCAGCTGAAGATCGGCTGAAGTTATGCAATTTTAATATGAACAGGTGTTCGCACCTGGTCTGAAAGAACCACTGAGCGAAAGTTGGAGAGTAAAGAATATCAGCTAAAGATCGGCTGAAGTTATGCAATTTTAATATGGACAGGTGTTCGCACCTGGTATGAAAGAACCACTGAGCGAAATGTGGAGAATTTAGGACAAACGGAATGGATTTCTATAAATAACAAACAGAATTTCATCTTTATATACATAAATTAATTATAACTATATATCCCGGTTTCACACAGGGAATTACATTTTTCTAAAGAAACGGTCGATTTCGTAAAAAAAAAAACATTGTAAAGTGAGATCATTATGATTTTTATAACAATAAAGAATATCAGCTGAAGATCGTCTGAAGTTATGCAATTTTAATATGAACAGGTGTTTGCACCTGGTCTGAAAGAACAACTGAGCGAAATTTGGAGAGTAAAGAATATCAGCTGAAGATCGGCTGAAGTTACGCAATTTTAATATGGACAGGTGTTTGCACCTGGTATCAAAGAACCACTGAGCGAAATTTGGAGAATTTAGGACAAACGGTATGAATTTCTATAAAGAACAAATAAACAAACAAACAAACAGAATTTCAACTTTATTTATATAGATTATCTGAAAAGTAAACAATCTGGTGCGATGCGCGCAACACACAACTTTCACTTACCAACACATTTAGATTAAAAATTGACCTGTTTTTTCAATTGCCATTACTCAGAGTCACATATTCCATATTTAGCTCTTTCTTATTTTTAAGCAAAACGAGAAACAGATAATTTCTCCATATAAACAAATACAAAGGTACTTTACAAACAAGGAAAACAAAAGAGCCCCCTTCCCCATTTTAGCCACCTCTGAACATTTTAATAATGATAAAGCTCACCTGGTATTAAAGAAGACTTGATTTTGATTAAACTTGATGAATTTAATCAAAATCATTAAAGCCGTTTTTGAGATATTCGAAAAAAAGATTAAAATTGAAAAAAAAGTTATGAAATAAAGAGCCCCCTCCAATAGATCAATTTTGATGAAATGTTGGCCATCACATCTTTGGCATATACCTACATCAAATACCCAGTTTGATCAAAATCGTTAAAGCCGTTTTAGAGTAAATAAAAAAAAAACTCATAAAAATGGGACAATATTTATTAAGTAAAGTGCCCCCTACAATTAATCAATTTTGATGAAATTTTGACTGTCGCATCGCGGGCATATACATACACCAAATATCAAGTTTAATCAAAATCGTTAAAGCCGTTTTTGAGAAAATCGAGAAAAACGTAAGAAATAGACAAAGTTCTTTAAATAAAGTACCCCCTCCGTTTGACCAATTTTGATGAAATTTTTGCTGTCACATCGCGGGCATATACATACACCAAATACCCAATTTCAGTTTTGTACGGCCTACAGTGTTTGAGCTAGTCTGTTCACACACACACACACACACACACCATTTCGCGGGAAAAACCTAAAAAGTTATTAAGTAAAGTACCCCCTCCCTTTAAGTAATTTTGATGAAATTTACGCTGTCACATCGCGGGCATATACCTACACTAAATACCCAATTTCAGGATCGCACGGTTTATAGTTTTTGAGCTAGTCTGTTCACACACACACACACACACACACACACACACACACACACACACACACACACACACACACACACACACACACACACACACACACACAGACACACACACACACAGACCATTTCGCGGGACTTGGTCATTTCGACTCAGGGGACCCCAAAACGTGTATTTCCGTTGAAAACCGGAAGTCGAAATTTTTCACGATTGCAATATTCTCCTTACTATATATTTGATATATAGGTAAGTGAAAGTAAAAAAAATGGAGACGAATTAATACGGCGCACTAGCATCACAAACAACTCATGTCACTTGGGAAAATCCCAAATCAAAAGTAACACTAGCGCTACCCCCGAACATAGGCGAACAGATGAAGTACCTAGAACACCGGAACAGTCGTCGTGAAGGCTATTCGAAGGTAAAGTTCGTAAAGTGTAAAGGCACCTTTATATTTAGTCCGAAATCGAACATTCACATCAAGTACACATTCTCGAAATATCTAGAATTAGTTCTTAAACACTTATGTAACTATTCTAACAAAATGTCTTTTCAATATGACAGACAAAATCATACGATTTTATCTCACGTCATTTTATCTATACCTTAATATCCACGTATCACACACACACACACACACACACACACACACACACACACACACACACACACACACACACACACACACACACACACACACACACACACACACACACACACACACACACACACACACACACACACACACACACACACACACACACACACACACACACACACACAGAAAAGTTTCTCCGATGCTATTTCGACAAAAATCTCATTACAGAGAAGAAAAGAAAGAAAAAATGTTGCCCCAGTTATTTGGCTTGGTGCGCGATCGGATATGGCGAACGTCTTTCCGGCCGCAAAGATAAGGTCACAACTTATTGAATGAAAGTGGCTCAAAGATTCGGGAACGACCCCTTCAAAAGTAGGCTACGTATCTTAGTATCGTATCGTATTCATAGCAGCTATCGAGTTTCTAATAGTATTTAATTGTACCATGGGAGGATTTGGTACGAAATTTGGAGGGGGAGGGGTTATGACCCTCCCTGTCTCATAATTGCGTGGCTGACAGCATCGTTTATTGACAGGGATCGAAATTATAAGTTAACTTTTATTTTAAAAAAGTTTAAGTTAAAATTTTTCTTTCCATACTTGGAGTTTTTATTGAACATTTCATATTGAACAACTTATTCATTAGGAAAACTTTTTGAATAAGTTATCTTAGTTCATTTCAAAAAGTTATTCTGAAACTTATTCATAAAAAGATTTTAGTCAAAGAAAATAATTTATTTATCACCAAGTCCCGCGAAGAGGTCTGTGTTGTGTTAACAGACTAGGTCAAAAACTATAAACCATACGAACCTGAAATTAGTTATTTGGTATATATGTATGCCCGTGCTGTGTAGTCAAATTCGGACAAACGGGGGGGGGGGGGGGGGGGGGTACTTTATTTAATAACTTTTTACGTTTTTTTTTCGATTTTCTTAAAAAAACGGCTCAGACGATTTTGATAAAACTTAGTACTTAATCTTATGCCCAAGATATAGCTACAAAAATTTCATCAAAATTGTCAACCGGTGGGGGCACTTTATTTCATAACTTTTTTTTTTCCCCATTTTTAAGTTTTTTTTTTCGATTTTCTCAAAAATAGCTTTAACTATTTTGATCAAATTCGTCTTGTTTAATGAGTATTAGTAAACAATGCTAGTAAACAAACAGTATTAGTAAACAAACTCTTTTTTTATGATAAAAACTTTTATGATCAAAACCCAGGGCGAAAAAGTAATTATTTAACTCATACTTTAATTTTAATTGCTCTATGCGTTTAGGTGAACCTTCAACTTTTTGAAGGAAAACCTTTTATCAAAAAGTTATTGGAAAACTTTTATTGATAAAACTTTTTAGGAATAAGTATATTTTTTTTTTTTTTTTATTTATTGTAATTTGTTTTTGGGGAGAACCCCATACAAATAGAGTTGGTCACTACTAATACCATACTAATAGTAAGAAAAATAAAAATAAAAATAAAAATACACACACTACATACCTACTACGACAAACTAATAATAAGGAGAAAAAAAAAAAAAAAACATAAAAAAAAAACAAACATTTAACAATGAAAAAATATCTCACTATAAATGGACAATAGATATAAATAAATACAAAAATGTCAACATATTTTAGAATCTATACAGGTGTTTACAATACTATTTACATCAGTGTTTATAACAGTGTTTACACTATTTATTTACATCTACTAGTTTTATGTAAACGATAATAAAAGTGTTTCTTTCATCCTTTTTTTCTTTCTTTTTTTTTTTTTTTTTTTTTTTTTTATAATAGCGAAAATAAATAGAAAATTCTCTCCTTATGCTGATTACGTAACTAATAATTGTTTAAATTAAAATAATAATATAAGTATATTGTAAAATATATTAAAGTATAGATATATGTATACTTAAATACTGTTAATGAGAATACGTCGATATTGTAGCGAAATGAATTAATGAAAATGAAACGTATCTTATCCCTCAAGTATGAATTGCCTCAGTTTCATAGAATAGATAATAAAAAAATACAAATTCCGGATTTGTTCTGCACTATTTACTTTCAAATTTGCAGGTAATTCTACTACGGATTTGTTTTGAACGCCTGGTAAATATTTACGTCTTATATCTGCATACATGGGGCATCCTACTAGCAGGTGGAATAAATCCTCGTTTTGCTTCCTATTGCATATAGAGCACTGTTCTAATGTGTTAATTATATAGGTATTATCTTTTAGGGAAAGCTTAATGATATATTTGCCGGAAAGTCTTAGCTGCACTATTATTTTGATCATTCTGAATGCCAGATTTAAATTTAGGTAACTTTGTATTTCGTCAGTTGGGTCATAAGGAATAAGGAATTTAGGAATAAGTATTTCAAATACTTAAAAAATGAAACTTATTTAAAAAATCTGGTGCGTGCGCGCAACACACAACTTTCACTTACCAACTTACTTAGATAAGAAATTGACGTGTTTTGTTAAATATCATTTCCCAAAGTCACACATTTTTCTACATTCATATCTTGTTTTTATTAATCGTTAGAGCCGTTTTTGAGTAAATAAAAAACCCCGTGAAAATGATACAAAATTTATTAAGTAAAGTCCCCCCTTCGGTTGATCAATTTTGATGAAATGTTGGCTATCACATATTTGGCATATACATACATCAAATACCCAGTTTGGTCACAATCGTGAAAGCCGTTTTTGAATAAATAAAAAAAGCACGTAAAAATGATACAAAATTTATTAAGTAAAGTCCCCCCTTCGGTTAATCAATTTTGATGAAATTTTTACAGTCATATCTCGGGCATATAAATACATCAAATACCCAGTTTGATCAAAATCGTTAAAGCCGTTTTTGAGAAAATCGAAAAAACCTAAAAAGTTATTAAGTAAAGTACCCCCTCCCTTTAAGTAATTTTGATGAAATTTACGCTGTCACATCGCGGGCATATACCTACACTAAATACCCAATTTCAGGATCGCACGGTTTATAGTTTTTGAGCTAGTCTGTTCACACACACACACACACACACACACACACACACACACACACACACACACACACACACACACACACACACACACACACACACACACACACACACAGAGACACACACACACACAGACCATTTCGCGGGACTTGGTCATTTCGACTCAGGGAACCCCAAAACGTGTATTTCCGTTGAAAACCGGAAGTCGAATTTTTTCACGATCGCAATACTTCCACTTACTATATATTTCATATATAGGTAAGTGAAAGTAAAAAGTTAATGACTCTTTCGACCCCTGTTTTTTAATGAGATTATTAACTTGTATTAAGAAGGACTGAGATTTAATGAACCAATAGTATTATGTTTAGGGCTGTTACTTACAAGGGGACGTTCTGAGTTGTAACTCACAGATTTAATTGCCGATTTTTGTGTAGGTAGTAGGGACCTATAATAGAGCAAAACTAGAGTTATAGCCGCCCATGAGCATTGGAAGCCGAGAAAAAAAATAAAATATAAAATAAAAAAAAATTTCGTTTTATTTTTTTTCTCAGCTCTCAGTCAAGATAAAGAAATAATTCTTTCATGTAAAGTTGTAGTTTTCTATGCTATTTGAAATAAAAATACTTTCGTTATTCTCAAGAGACGACCCAGCTTCAGGGTGCTCAAAAACTCCAAAAAAATGACGAAATCCACTGTAACTCAGTGGGAATTTTTTTTCGTTGAAAACTGACCTCAAATATCGATTCAGCGAACCAAAAAACCCTTCTGTGCGAAATTTTATCAAAATCAAAAAATAAAAATTTTTTTCCCCCTTTGGAGGACGTTAATATTTTAAAGTTGAGATTTTGTCAAAAACATCAAACAGTCATAACTTTTGCTGTAATCAACCGATTAAAATAGTAATGGCATCACTAAAATCAACGTGCATTCTGCTTTCTATCCATCTATATAACATGGCGTTTAGTCCAGATTTTAGTGGACAAAAACTGGCTTGAAAAAAAAATTCCGAGGTCAACTATAACTTGAGATATCTCAATAAGGGGACATCCTACGACCTCCGCATTTAGGCTAAACGATTCAGTTCTACAGCTTCTAGGGGCCCTTAACATTTGGTCTCAATCGGTGGCAAAATCTGTGAGATAGCACGAATTATTTACGTTTTTTTAAAAATTGATAGCCTCTTGCCTCTAAAATTCGACCAAATCTTAGGGGTAAAATTTTTTAATTTTTGATTTCGACCAAATTTGGTTACTACGGGTTTTTTGAGATGAGGAATCTGAAAATTATATCAGTTTTTAGTTTAAAAAATTTCCTCACCTATATTTTTGAAAATGTCTTCCAAAATTTTCGGAGTAAAAAACGCCTAATTTTTTATTTCGGCCGAATTCGCTATTTACATCTTCAGGTCTAAATCTAAAAATAATAACAGGTTTTGGTTGCCACCGGTCCTTTGCCACCGATTGAGACCAAATTTTAGGGGCCCCTAGAAGCTGTAAAACTGCATCGTTTAGCCTAAATGCGGAGGCCGTAGGATGTCCCCTTATTGAGATATCTCAAGTTATAGTTGACCTCGGAATTTTTTTTCAATCCAGTTTTTGTCCACTAAAATCTGGACTAAACGCTATGTTATATAGATGGATAGAAAGCAGAATGCACGCTGATTTTAGTGATGCCATTACTATTTTAATCGGTTGATTACAGCAAAAGTTATGACTGTTTGATGTTTTTGACAAAATCTCAACTTTAAAATTTTAACGTCCTCCAAAGGGGGAAAAAAGTTTTATTTTTTGATTTTGATAAAATTTCACACAGAAGGGTTTTTTGGTTCGCTGAATCGATATTTGAGTTCAGTTTTCAACGAAAAAAATTCCCACTGAGTTACAGTGGATTTCGTCATTTTTTTGGAGTTTTTGAGCACCCTGAAGCTGGGACGTCTCTTGAGAATAACGAAAGTATTTTTATTTCAAATAGCATAGAAAACTACAACTTTACATTAAAGAATTATTTCTTTATCTTGACTGAGAGCTGAGAAAAAAATAAAACGAGATTTTTTTTTACTTTATATTTTTTTTTTTTTCTCGGCTCCCAATGCTCATGGGCGGCTATAACTCTAGTTTTGCTCTATTATAGGTCCCTACTACCCACACAAAAATCGGCAATTAAATCTGTGAGTTACAACTCAGAACGTCCCCTTGTTAGTTATAAATTGAACTTAATATTTAACAAAAAATAATTCAATCCCAATATTTTCTAATTAATATACAAATAAGCGCTACAAAACTTCGGTGTTAGAATACTCAATTTCTATTTAATTTTTTTTTTAAAAAGCACGCTCTTGGTACCAGTTTTTTATGTTTATTTAAAAAAAAAAAACACGATCGAAGCTACCAAGTTTTAGTATGTAAGTTTAAAAAAAAAAATTAAAACAAGGTCTGCAAACCATTTGTTATATTCCGGTTTTATTATAATAACAGTTGTTTGCAACTCAGGTTGGTTATTTGGACTCAAGGGCCCCAAAACAGTGTGATTCCGCTGAAAACCGGAAGTAAAATTTTTTCACGATTGCAATACTTTCCCTTACTATATATTTCATATGTAGGTAAGTGAAAGTAAAAAAATGTAAATCTTTTCAATGTGTTTATACCTATTCAGATATTCGGGGCAGACAAATTAGAAAAATCGAAGATGTTAAAAATCGGTCCAGCCAAAAATTCGAAAATTTGTGACATTAAGTAGTCGATATATCGATTCCCATTCGCGATATACTAACAAAAAAAAAAAACTTAATAATTGAAGGAATTAGAATTTTTTATTTTGGGCCCCTTAAAAATGAATCGACTAGATTGTGGACCTCTCTATACTTTATGGAGAATAAAAAATAAAAAGAAGTAAATAAATTTGGAAAAAACAATTTCCTGTGAAATTGCTGAATGGCGTTTACACATCTATCAAAACACGTTGATTTCTACTCTAATTAGGTTGGTAAGTGAAAATTGTGTGTTGCGCACATCGCACCAAGTTTTATAAATTTAAGTTGTTCAGTGATTATTGAAATGCAACACCGGCGGTGAGGTTTGTTGAAAAAGCCAATAAAATACTCTCGGAACAAAAAAAAGTTTCTTAAAACTCTTGATTAATTCTTAATAATATTTTTCAACAGGGTACTCAATAACACCAAAATAAAATTTGTATTTGAAGATTTATTTAATGAAAATATTATTGACCATTGATAGTGATACTGATAAAATAAAACATTTTTAAAAATTTTATAACATAGCTCTTTCTATCACTGTCTTGATTCAGAAGAGATGGTCTCTCATCCAGCTCGTTTTAAGTCGCTTATAAAGAATCCTTATGCGTTGATCGATAGTTTATTTTTGTAATTAGTAATTAATATTAATTATTAACAACATATTTGCAAGAAATACTTCCTTGAAGTGGCTATTTAAAGAAAGGGGTCGAGTCCTGGCAATGTCCAATTTTTTATCTTAAAAAATATTTTAAATTAATAAAAAGATTAATTTAAATCAAAACAATCTTTTCAATCAAAATAACTGTTCCGCACTTTTTATTATATATATATATATATATATATATATATATATATATATATATATATTTGTAAAAATCACAATCTACAATCTCAATCCGAAATTTTAAGCCTCATAATAGCAGCTCCTTTTTATGTAAATAACAAAACCCTACATATCGAATTACAAAAAGAAACAACCGAAGAAAACTCAACTCAATCGCATATTTCTTGCGGAGCCAAAAATATAATTCAAAATATTTATGCTGAGGTGCGAGGAGCAGTTTACGAAAGGAAAGATGGGTATTATATACAAGGAACAATAGGAAGCGGATGTACAAGATACTGAAGGCTTAATGGATGCCTTCTTGATACAGTCCTAATGACTTTTCTTGATGCGATAAAGATGGCATCTATCCGAGGCCTAGTTCCCTTTATTGTTGAAACCTTCTTTATGTTTGCTTTGTGACCTACCTCTTTGGGTTGTATCTCTTTGTAATACGGCATAGTTATGGTACACCTTATCAATGATTATTCAAGGAATTGAAAGGAAAGGAAGGATTATTCACGTTTTTCATTTTTATTGTTAATATATTTAAGCATTGCGTTTACAGTTAATGATTACCGATTGCCTAAAGTGACATTTCTCTTTCAAGTCTTTAAATGAATAAATCTAGTTATAATTTTAAATAATGTCAGGAGTGAGATAAGTAACAAAATATATATGTTTCGCTCATGTTTTTTTGTTTAGTAAGTGATTATTTATATTCCTTAATTATTACGAGTACTTTCACTTACCTATAGATGTATAGACCCGCCCAGAAATGAAATTGTAGTAGTGATACCTTTAGATACTTTATTTCAAACTTATCGACCTTGCATATAAATACAAAAAGCTTACGTAGTTCAATGATGTATTATCATGATATTAACGGTAGGGACGTACGATACCGATCGATATGAGTAAAGTATCGATACTTTCATTTTGATACCGGGTATTTTGATATCGATACCAAGGATTCAAGTATGAGTACTGGTATCGATACTGAACGTCAGTATCGATAGCAAGATAGGAATATTAAGAAAGGATATTAAGTGGCGAAAAGTATTTTCATCAAAGTCAAAAGATGTAGGAACTTTCGGATTAGGATATAAGACATCAGTTTACGGTAAGAGTTGTAATCAGATCTAGTACCCAGTTTGGTACAAGTTCTGAAGAGTGACTCTTGGGCGTGGCCTCTTCCGAGGTAAGTACTCCCCGATCCCCTTTTTAAAGGATCGGGCCTTACTTTGAAGGGCCCCTTACTGAACGGCGTAGGAGCCACTGTTCAGAACTAGTAACCAGAACTGCCACTAAGCGCCAAAATGAATGAAACCATACTTATACATCTCAAACTTTTGAAACTCCTACATAAGGCCTCAACTTATTGAAAAGTAAGATTGAATGTTAGGAAATTAAAATTCAGTGGTGGAAAAAACTTATTTTCTTTTTAATTCAGAACATTTGCGTATTTTTTTCATAAATTTTTTTTAATGCGAATCCGAACAAATATATCGTTAAGTTCAGTTAGATTTCGAGGCGACGAATATAAATTACTTGAATATATTCTAATGTAAAATACTTGAATCAGTACCGATATCGGTTCTGAGTCGACTGTTTTTCTATAAGATTCTCGGAAATGACTGATAGTCATGATGTTAACAGTGTAAAATTTTATACTCATATATTTGTTTCGTTTTACCGCTGATGAAGACTCCCATTTTGGATCGAAACGGTTAAATAAAGAAAATGTTTTATGTCTAAAATTTCTGACTATCAATCATTCCCGAGTATTTATTAAAATATAAATGTAGTAAGTAAATACAATTTTATTTGACAATAAGGCCATAAATCCAATCTTATAATTGACAACTTATAAAAACAGGAAATTTAATTAATGGTATAATGTAGCTAGTGCTATATTTTATATATATTTTTTTATTAAATATATTTTTATTTATAATATTGTTAGTATTTTATATGAGTATCGATACATAATTATCGATACTTTCCTTTCGATACTTTGGTGGTATCGAATATTTGATCAAAGTACTCAAATGAGTATTGGTATCGATACTTTGTTGGTATCGTATGTCCCTAATTAACGGTATAAAAATTTGAAATCTGCTTATTTTTGACAGCAATATTGAGGCATTCATTGTTCAATTATCGATATCTCACAACCATTTAATTTATTCTAAGAGGATTTAAAGTTTGATTTCTTGGACCTCTTGAAGACACCTCGAGACTAAATTTACTGTGAAACGATCATTATGAAAAAAAAAAAAAAAAAAAAAAAAAAAAAAAAAAAAAAGCATCTTTTAACCACTCGTAGTCCTTTCCAAACCTCTTTGCTCTTATCTGTACATATTTCAGTCGTGACGACATACTTATCAGAAAAGCGTTAATCAAAGTACTTTTACTCAATTGTTTTTTGTTTTAGCAATTACATCTCAACAGTTTATACATTAAGGTATTATTTATTTCAAGTGGTCCGCTACTTCAACCACGTGAAAACGACGTCTCAAGACATGTTATAAAGCTATTATTTATATAAAGCTGCTAATAATAATAATTATTATTATTACAGTTGTCACAACTATTGTGGTATTAATTCTAATTAAAACATATGTTTTATTAAATTAATAGTGATATACTGAAACAAGGGCGTAACCAGGATCAAAACTAGGGGGGGGGCAAGCTATGGTCGTTCAGGTTGTAACATCTTACCGCAGAAAAGGTGAATGAAACCTTGTTTTTTTTAATGTTTGATTTTCAATTTGATTGGCTCAAGGTGGCCATATGTAAATTTAAAGGGATTAAAAAATCCTTGGCTATGCTGTCCCTCGAATAGGACGTAAAATGTAGGTCCCGAGCTTGTGCGATGTCGGGTATTCGTTAAAAATCCCTATTAGTAAGTGGGCCAGACCCCCTTACCGTGCACCCCCCCCCCCCCACATCCCTATAAATTGCATATCGTTGTGTTCCTTGTGATAAAAGATTAAGAAAAAGCCAATGTTCCCAGAAAAAAAAGTGGCCGCACTAACCGAAAATGGCGTTCAAACATGGCGGAATGACGATTTTGATTTTAGTTAGTTTTTTGATTACTGACATTCACCATTATGCTTAATTTCGCCAAAACCGGTATTTTATTAAAGCTAGATAGTTCTAGATTCAGAATAAATAAACAAACGTTCTAAAATAATAAGTCTTGACAACATATAATACATTTAAAGTCAATTTTTTTCAAGTCACTCGCGTAAAAGTTAAAATTCCAAGTTAATTCGTGATTAAACGGCCATCGTTAACGAAAAACACCTTGAAATAAACCATCTGGAGCAATTATTCTTCTCTAGAAATTAGTGGCCAAATTTCAAATCATATCAACTAGTTTCATAGAAAACGGACCTTAGCGGCGAAAAGGCGCCAGTGACTCGAGCGCATCCAGTCCTCTGTCACATCGTTCAGTTCTCATACATTATATATTTAAAGAGGGTTTAGGATATTATTTTGAATGAATAATCGAGCCTATGTAACTGCAAGTTTTTAATTTCCAGAAATAATTAATATAACCATTTTTTTTTTTTTTTTATAAATCTGATTAATAAAGGATATAAATCTGCTAAATAATAATGAATTAGTCGCAGATTGCACATTACCTTAACCTCACTTATATTGACATAAACTGGTTATGTTGAAATTAAATAATAATGTTTTCATAGTAGTAGTTGGGTTACAGACACTGGCTTCTCATCATTCGTGAAAATTGAAATAAATGCATTTTTGCAAAGTATTGATTATTTACAGCTTTAAAAACAATCAAAATAAATAAGATAAATAAAAAGTTCTGTTTGTTGATATGTAGAAATAATTCGTAATACAATTTATGAAGTATATACATAACACAATTTAATAGCTCACAACAATTAATGAATAATATATATATATATATATATATATATATATATATATATATATATACATATTATGATTAATTTAAAATTAAACCTCTACTGGAGAGGAAAACCAATAAAAACATCTAAGTATTCATGCATCTAATGATCTATAATCCACGAAGTTGTGGCTTTTTTCGGTTTCTGGCATATAACTACACATCAAAAAGTTTACTTTTTTTCGAAAAAAGGGTATACTAATACAAATAAAATGAAATATTTGAAGTTGAAATCGGATTAGTTATTTAGCCAAACTCGAACATGAAAGATCGGTAATTTTTATCATTTTGGTAAAAACTCATATTCCAACGCCTATAACTCGACAATATGTACTCTATAAAAAAAATGAAATGAAAAATGTCACAGATAAAAGTTTTAGGACATAAAATTTAGCATAAAACAATCCCATTTATTTTTAAATTAACTTATTACAAAGTAGAGATACAAATGAAAACGTGAAAGTATTCTTAGCGTTTGATTCCTTCTTTTTGTGAAACCTAATGGGATATGATAATATATTCACAGAATTTATTTATTTAGGGGGGCTTATTTTATGCTAAATTTAATGTCCTAAAACTTTTATCTGTGACATTTTTCATTTAGAGTACATATTGTCGAGTTATAGGCGTTGGAATATGAGTTTTTACAAAAATGATAAAAATTACCGATCTTTCATGTTCGAGTTTGGCTAAATAACTAATCCGATTTCAACTTCAAATATTTCATTTTATTTGTATTAGTATACCCTTTTTTCGAAAAAAAGTAAACTTTTTGATGTGTAGTTATATGCCAGAAACCGAAAAAAGCCACAACTTCGTGGATTATAGATCATTAGATGCATGAATACTTAGATGTTTTTATTGGTTTTCCTCTCCAGTAGAGGTTTAATTTTAAATTAATCATAATATGTATATATATATATATATATATATATATATATATATATATATATATATATATATATATATATATATATATTATTCATTAATTGTTGTGAGCTATTAAATTGTGTTATGTATATACTTCATAAATTGTATTACGAATTATTTCTACATATCAACAAACAGAACTTTTTATTTATCTTATTTATTTTGATTGTTTTTAAAGCTGTAAATAATCAATACTTTGCAAAAATGCATTTATTTCAATTTTCACGAATGATGAGAAGCCAGTGTCTGTAACCCAACTACTACTATGAAAACATTATTATTTAATTTCAACATAACCAGTTTATGTCAATATAAGTGAGGTTAAGGTAATGTGCAATCTGCGACTAATTCATTATTATTTAGCAGATTTATATCCTTTATTAATCAGATTTATAAAAAAAAAAAAAAAATGGTTATATTAATTATTTCTGGAAATTAAAAACTTGCAGTTACATAGGCTCGATTATTCATTCAAAATAATATCCTAAACCCTCTTTAAATATATAATGTATGAGAACTGAACGATGTGACAGAGGACTGGATGCGCTCGAGTCACTGGCGCCTTTTCGCCGCTAAGGTCCGTTTTCTATGAAACTAGTTGATATGATTTGAAATTTGGCCACTAATTTCTAGAGAAGAATAATTGCTCCAGATGGTTTATTTCAAGGTGTTTTTCGTTAACGATGGCCGTTTAATCACGAATTAACTTGGAATTTTAACTTTTACGCGAGTGACTTGAAAAAAATTGACTTTAAATGTATTATATGTTGTCAAGACTTATTATTTTAGAACGTTTGTTTATTTATTCTGAATCTAGAACTATCTAGCTTTAATAAAATACCGGTTTTGGCGAAATTAAGCATAATGGTGAATGTCAGTAATCAAAAAACTAACTAAAATCAAAATCGTCATTCCGCCATGTTTGAACGCCATTTTCGGTTAGTGCGGCCACTTTTTTTTCTGGGAACATTGGCTTTTTCTTAATCTTTTATCAAAAGGAACACAACGATATGCAATTTATAGGGATGTGGGGGGGGGGGGGGGGGTGCACGGTAGGAGGGTCTGGCCCACCGTGTATATCCTAATTATACTTGGATAGGCAAAATTTAGGATTCGCACTGAAGCAATCCTTCCTCTTCACTGATTTGCTCTGCCTTGAGCCGAGCTCTGTGGTGTAGTGGTTAGCATCCTCGCATGTAACGCAGGAGACCCGGGTTCGACTCCCGGCGGAGCCAAATCTTTTCTCTTCCAAAAATAAATTATTTTAAAATAATTTAAAATGGTGGTCAGCCACGAACTAAGATTAGATTAATTAAAATAACTAATATTTTATTAAATTTGATTGGTTAAACTTGGTTGAATTCGTAAAATCACATTTTCATATACTTTTTTACATTGGGTCCTCTCCTGCCAAAATATTGGGGGGGGTCGTCCTCCCAGCCCCCCTGGTGGTGACTAATGTCCTCTTTTAACTGATGAAAGCTCTTATTTTATTTTTTATCGTCATTTTTTTTCTTTTTTTTTTAGAAAATATAAATAATATTTAACCTATTTGTAAATATGTACGTATCATTAGATGTGAAAACTAGTTTCTTTCACGTTCACGCCTGCGTGTACCACCGGTGGCTCACACTTGACTGCCTCATCGGGCGGCGTGTACCACCGGCTATAATGCCGCCTCTGCCAAATAAGTAGATCTTTAACACATTGAATGCCGAAAAAGAATACCTGAGTCTCGCTCTCATTTCGACACAATTTTAATATTTAATTCTCTGACAAGAGAACAGTTACTCGATTTCAGGTGACATGGCAGCCAAAGTTTTGAGGAAATAGAAATAATTTAACGATTTAGATCAAACTGGGTATTTGATATATGTATATACCCGCGATGCGACAGCCGAAATTTCAACAAAATTAATGAATTAGAGGGGGCACTTTATTTAATAACTTTTGTCTCATTTTAACGTTTTTCTTTTTACTTTCACTTACTTATATATGAAATGTATAGTAAGTGGAAGTATTGCGATCGTGAAAAATTTCGACTACCGGTTTTCAACGGAATTACACGTTTTAGGACCCCCTGAGTCGAAATAACCAAGTCCCGCGAAAAGGTCTGTGTGTGTGTGTGTGTGTGTGTGTGTGTGTGTGTGTGTGTGTGTGTGCGTGTGCGTGTGTGTGTGTGTGTGTGTGTGTGTGTGTGTGTGTGTGTGTGTGTGTGTGAACAGACTAGCTCAAAAACTATCGGCCTTAAAAAACTGAAATTTGGTATTTGGCGTATGTATACGCCCGCGATGTGACAGCAAAAATTTCATCAAAATTGGTCAAACGGAGAGGGTACTTTATTTAATAACTTTTTAAGTTTTTTTTCGATTTTCTCAAAAACAGCTCCAACGATTTTGATTAAACTGAGTATTTGATCTATTTATATGCCCAAGATACGACTGTAAAAATTTCATCAAAATTGATCAACCGGAGGGGGGACTTTACTTAATAAATTTTGTATCATTTTCACGTGTTTTTTTTATTTACTCAAAAAAGGCTTTAACGATTTTGATCAAACTGGGAATTTGATGTATGTATATGCCAAAGATGTGATAGCCACTATTTCATAAAAATTGGTCAAACGGAGCGGGCACTTCATTTCATAATTATTTTCCAATTTTTACCTTTTTTTCGATGATCTCAAAAACGGCTTTAACGATTTTTATCAAATTCGTCATGTTTCATGAAAGTTAGGTGTTCTTTAATATCAGGTAAGATTTATCATTATTAAAATGTTCTGAGGGGGTTTAAATGGGTAAGGTGCCTTTTTCTTTGTTTTTCTATAAAGTACCTTTGTTTTTGATTATACGGAGAAATTAACTGTCTCTCGTTACGCCTAAAAATAAGATATGGCTAGATATGAAATATGAAAAAAATCAAGTAAAAATATAGAGCAGAAAAAAGAAAAATATTCCGTCAACTCGAAAAACACGTTGAGCCCACGCATGCGGAGTACGCCTTTAATGACAGACCATTGTTCATAATTAAAGCCGTTCTATTCATTTAAGAAGTGGCAATTAACAAAACACATTAATTTCTAATCTAAGTAAGTTGGTAAGTGAAAGTTGTGTGTTGCGCGCACGCACCAGATTTTATTTACTCAAAAACAGCTTTAACGATTTTGATCAAACTTCGTTTATGATATTTGTATGTGCCTGCTATGTGACATTAATCGTTCTCGATTACCAGAAATTTTGTTGACGCCCATCATATCGTGTCATATTTTCCGCATCTATATTTTTTTTTTCTTTTTATTGTATTACTATTTATATTTTTAAATCATGATTTTGTTTACCTTTTTTTGGTATATTTATAAATTATAAATTAATTTGCAATTATGTTTAATTAAGGCCAATTACTATCGTACTATCGATTGGGCTTTTTATCAATTTTTTAATCGATTGAAAAAGGTGCCGCAATTCGCTAAAAGGACCCCAATCGAACTGAGCTTGTTCAAACAACCTTATCACGAACCGGCAGATTAATGAAACTTCCATGAATCCTGATTCAAAGCAAACACGATTACACTCTTATACATCGATTTATATAAAAAGAGTGCGATTCGATCGCTCATTCTCAATATGGTGAGTTTAGTGGTGCGTTCACTCTTTTTGAGTGCATTGTTCGTGAACGTGTTCTGCGACAGTCCGGAAGTCCAGCTGGTCAAGAACCTCATCACGGCATCTAACAATCACTTCCGTGATAACAACCTAAAGGAAATCCCACTCCCGGACACTTCGTGGTTTTTCAACTTCATCCAATTCCAGAATGGTCGTCTTGGCAGATTAGACAGCGTGGAGCTACAGCCGGATCCGAAGATCGTGAGTCATACCAACCATTATGGGACTGTTTATACTTACAATTTCAGAACTGCTCTGAGGAACTTCACTATAAACTATCGGTTCCATGTTAATGTACCTTTCTTCGGGAAGTACGGGAACGTTATCATAACCGTCGGAAAGAAGTCCTTCCAACTCGAAGGTCGCGTAATAGTGAAACATGATGGAAATTGCTACGCCATTCTGCAAGATGCTAAAGTTGTCGAATTTGCAGATTTCAAAATCAAGTTCGAACCGGATAACTCACCCTTCATTACTAAGATGTACCAAGCTATCCTCAATGTTATTCACAATCGAATGATCCCTATAATCAACCGCACGATTCGTACTGAGATAAGCAAGCCATACTTCAAGGAGAAGTTCAGCGAAATGGCATGCGCAGAAGTAACACATGATTCCACGACTGAGAGCCCTGCAACTATATAACTGCGCATCTCCTTAATGAAATATTTTGAACCTGGACGCCTTCCGGATCATCTATTTCACTAACTCTTTCCGGATTATCAAGGAGTACGAGAGACTTCATAGTTTTACCGAGGGGGGGGGGGGCTCTATGAAGCCATACATAGCTTTCTTTTATTGTTAATTATCTCTAACTTTATAAAAAAAAAAAAATCATGAGATTACAATATTTACAATATTTTATACAGTACCAGTCAAAAGTTTAGACTCACTTGTATTTAATTTACAATCTTCAAGTTTAAAAAAATAATTGTAACTCAAGAGATAACAATTCAAAAATTATATGATTGTTTCGAAATACAATCTATATAAATAAAGATGAAATTCTGTTTGTTTGTTCTTTATAGGAATACATACCGTTTGTCCTAAATTGTCCAAATTTCGCTCAGTGGTTCTTTCATGCCAGGTGTGAACACCTGTCCATATTAAAATTGCATAACTCCAGTCAATCTCTGGGTATATTATTTATTATTATAAAAATCGTTATGATCTCGCTTTACATTAGATTTTTACGAAATCAATCGTTGGATTAAAAAAAAAAATCTCATTTCTGTCCTAACTAACTTTTCTTGACCCACGACTTTTCTAATTGTTCAAGTTCCCTGGGTGAAACCGGGAAATAAAGCTAGTTATAAATAAATTAAAAATAAAATTATAGTTGTTATATTGTCCAATAAATACAATGTTTTACTTATTTATAAAATCTAAGGGTGAGTCAAAACTTTTGACTGGTACTGTATATTTATAAAACTGTGGATGTACAAAAAAAAAAATATAGAGGGAAATGAAAGTCATTTTTCTATGTAATTAAGAAATTTCTTTTCCATATTTTCTAAAATTCAACATTCATGATACATGAGATATTTAACTAATTTACACTTTCAAAAATTGTTTTTTCAGATACAATAAAGAAAACATTAATTATTTGAAGTTTATTATCAGTGCCTTTATAAAATTATAGTTTAATAATTTTAAATTAAATTCACAAGCATTTTTTTTTTTCATTCAACTATTTCTTCTAGATGTAAAATGTTACATTATTTTTATTTAATAACAAACAAAACTATAACAATTTTAAATTTGCGATCTGCAAATTACTTGCAATGAGCAAATTTTGTTGACTGATACATGAGCGTTCCTTCTGGAGATAACAAATTAGCTCAGCAAGTCTCTTGGCCACCGCCTGCGTAGTCGACGTGGTGGGCTGAAAAGGTTGTGCGAACGTCTTTAGGGGTTCCGTAAGAGGATTTTTATTGTAGGTCAGTCTTAGGTGAAAGCTATTATAATTTTCTTTGGCTGTTTCCGAAATTGTTCGCATGTCTAAGTCTTTGTGTATTATATCATTGCTAACAAAAAATGGTGCATCAACTATTGTCCGCAACAGTTTTGACTGAGAAGACTGTATTCTTTGGATGCTGGTCGATTTTGCAGAGCCCCACAACTCTGTCCCGTAAGTCCATATAGGTTTTAATAAAACTTTGTATAATGTGAGTTTATTTGCCATTAATTTTGAACGCCTGTCAAGTAGTCTGGATAAAAGACCGTATCGTTTGTTTAGTTCTTTACGTTTTAGTCTGCTGTGAGTTTTCCAAGTCAGTCTTTTGTCCAGATAAAAACCTAAATATCTAACCTAATCAGATGGCGGTATGCAGATATTATTAAAATATATTCCATATATTTTACATGTAAAATTTACATTTATAAAATAGTGTCATTTTTTGTGATATGCAATCTGCAAAGTAGCAATAAGCAAATCAGTTGAACTCCTATTGGATGAATTGCTAACTTTATACTAAGTTAGCATATCTCTCGGCCACCGCCCCCAAAGTCGCCTGGGTGGAATGTAAGGATTTATGTTTGATGTTAGTGTGTATCCTAAGGAGTTCGTGTTAAAATTTAGTCTTTGGTGAAAGTTTTCGTAGTATTGTGTCGCTGTACAGTCATCGGTACAGCGACACAATACTACTGTACCGATGACTGTTGGGATATTCAGGTTCTAGTGCAGTAAGTCATTTGTCACATAGTGTGGTGCGTCTGCTATTTTCCTCAATAGCTTGGACTGGAATGAATTCTTGGAATGTTTGAGGGTTTTGCAGAACCCTATAGTTCTATCCCGTATATCCACACTGGTCGTATTAGTTCTTTGTAAATAGCAAGTTTGTTAGTTATTGATAATTTCGAACGTCTGTCGAGTAACCTAGTTAATATTCCAAATCGTTTGTTAAGTTGTTTCTCCATGTCAATCTCTTGTCCAGTTGAAGTCCCAAATATTTTACTGCTTGGGATTCAGGGATTGGATTATCATTGAAGGTTACTTGTTGGCAGGAACCATAATTGAGGGTGAAGGTAATGAATTCACTTTTCATACAATTCATGTTTACCTTCCACCTGTTAACCCAACTAAATATATCATCCAAATGGTTTTGATTTACGTTTACAAATTTCAATTAGCGTTTACATTAATCTTGAATGTTTTACTGACAACTACTATTTTTTATTTAATAATTTAGGTGCAAAACAGGGTAGAAAAATATTAATAAGCGCCAAGAGCCCCCCCCCCGGTAATCTATAAAGGCCTGTTAATTTTTTTTAACAATCTCAGTTTGAAAATATTGTAGTTCACTTTTTAACAGGTTAACCAGATTGATGGCCCATCCATCATTCATTGTATCAATAACCAAAATAGATTTTATGACCATGTGATGGTTCTCATTATTAAAATATAGTTATTTTTGATAACCTGGGTACATTTACTGTGGTGATCTTAGAACAGAGATGTTGTAACTTACATTATTTTAGTTGAAACACTTAATTAATTAAAACAATCCATGAGATTTAAGAAAATAACATATTAACAAAAACGTTTAAAGAACATAATAGTAACTTTATTATTTTTTCAATCACATGTTCACTGGAATATGTGTTAATCCAATTACAATAAAAATAAGGTTACACAAATTAAAACATATGGAATATTGGCTCATATAACTGCAGTGCCTCTCTTGTTTAAATAGCTTTTAATTGTAAATAATTATCAAAGCGGGTTAAGTATAATTTGAATGATTCTCAGTTTGAGTCAAAATTTTCGAATAGGGGAATTAAAATTGAATTATCATTTAGTGGGGGTGATGATTGTTTGATTCATGTGTCCCCACCAGCTATTCTAAGACTTTCAATCAGTTTCTTCTAACTTTCGTTGAAAATAACTAATAGTTGGGAAAAGTGAGTCGTTGAATCAATTTAATTTTATAGTGGATCACAACGAAAAAATAGAAAATCAATGTGAAAATGTTCAAAATTGAATTTGTACCCCATCGAGTAATAGAGTCAAACTGTCGCCAGTTTGTTGTAACTTGCAGTATTTAGTTGAAACCCTTAATTAATTATAACAGTCTAGTCTACGAGATTAAAGAAAAGAACATATTAACAAAAATAATAAAGAAATAAAGAAAAGAACATATTAACAAAATAAAAAAAATAAATTTAACTTCATTATTTTTTCATTAACATGTACACTGGAATTTACATATGTTAATTCAATTACAATAAAAAGAACGTTACATAAATTAAAATATATGGAATATTGGCTCATAATACTCCAATGCCTTGTATATTACAAGAGAAGTAAAATATCTTTTAATTTCTTTGTTTAAATACTGTTATCAAACAAAAGATGGATCAAACCAAACCAGAGAATAAGGCAAGGTTTCCCAGAAGTTTAAGCAAGAGTCCCCAAAGAAATGTGAAGGAAAACAGTGCTTAAGTGAGAATGGGAAAATGTTTAAGCGCTCAATAAGTATTAATATATATATTAATATTTACTACCTCACTGTCACCGACAATCAGTTAGCAAATTTGAATAATTGGTACATAATAATGATTGTTCAATTTTAGTTTTAAAAAAAAACCAACTGAAGATATTAATAAATTGATAAAAATTATTATTTAATTGTTTTATTATCAAGAATGGCAAAGAGTGTACCTGTATCGAGTAAGGGATCCCAGTAAATACTTTTCATGTTCTGACAATAATAAAGTATGTACTGATGTGTAAAAGAGGATATATTTTTCACTAAATTCCTAAATAGGAACCTTATAAACCAGGTATCTTCCAGTCAATATAATAATACAAACCATTTTACAGTGATCCAGAAAGCACTGGACATCACCTGTACTTTAGTTCTAGTCTGCTCTCCAGGACATCAGGAACTCTTTTAGAGAAACTTATTTGATCTGCTGGAGAACATATGGCATAAAAGCTAAAGTCTGAGTGTAATGAAAACAATAGTTTTTATTTGTTTACAAATATCAAGTGAGAATTTACAGATGATTTTATCTGTCTTATCCTTCCAGCTAAAATAAATCATTTACTTTACCAATTTAAAACACTTTGAATCATTGGCATTTATAAAACGGGGATATTCTATGTGACAGTTGGTTATAATTAAACAAAATCCTTCAAAAACCAATAAATTAAAATAAAAAACAAACAAACATAATAATAATAATAATAATAAAATATATAAGCAGGGTTGTGCCATGTAAGTAATATAAAATCTTAATTCTTAACATGTTAAGAATGCAATCATAACATGCAATATTCTTTAACTTGAATGTAAAGAATTTTTTTTTTACTTTTATCTATTTTCAATGCATTTTACTTTCTGTAATAAGAACCAAACTTCAAAATACTTAAATTTGAACTATGCATTTGAGATTGATGTCAATCAATTCAAATTTACAGTTGATGATGGTTTTCACTTATGATCAAATATAAAAAATACTCCTGAAAATGAGAGAATAGTCCTGAAGTATTGAAGAAAATCATAAGAGAACAAATAATAATGAATTAATATATGAGCCAAACCACCCGAGCAAGATGGAGAGGACCAGCCAGCAAATATAAAAAATTAGATAATCTAATAATGTACAATGATAAATATACATAAAATCATTGGCGGATCCAGGGGGGGGGGGGCTGTGGGGGCTGCAGCCCCTCCCTTTGGAAAATTTTTCGTCTTTAAAAGATAGAATTTGACTTTCCTGAAAGTAAGGAAGCAAGTTAAAAAACAAATAATATGATGTACAAGTAGAATTTTAGTTGTGGGAAAGGAACATAAAGGTAAAAAAAGCTGATTGGCAAATCCAAATGAAGGGCTGTGGGGCTGCAGCCCCCCCCCTTTAGGACTGCAGCCCCCCCCTTTAGGACTGCAGCCCCCCCCTTTAGGACTGCAGCCCCCCCTTTACAGTCGGCTGGATCCGCCCATGCATAAAATATAATAATAGTTAATATAAATGATTTAAAAAATTCAATTGTTATCTAATGTTCCTTGAATAAAAATAAGAGAAACTAACATCTGAAGGATAAAAGCAAATGTTGAATTATAAAGTCTCTTTGTGTCTTTTGGTCTCTATGCTACTATACCCTCTATACTAGTACAGTATATTTAAAGGAAGATCTCAAAATGAGGATGTGGATGTGACTGTGGGAAGAGTGGAGAGGAGGACCAGGACTGGTAAATAAATAAAATAAAAATAAATTATAAACAAAAAATTTCCTTCATAATTATAATTATAAACATAAAAAATCCATTATTAAAACTACAACGAAATATAAATTATCAATTGTTAAAATTATAATTATAAACATTAAAATTCCATAAAACCATTTCCCATGTTGATTCCTTGGAGCTCCGTGTCAATAACTGACTAGGAATCCGTTATAGAAAGTATATTTGAGAGCTGTTATTGAGACAGGATGAGAAAAATAATCGAATAACTAAAGCACTTAGAATTTCCTCAAACAGCTATTAAAGGAAATCGTTAAGTGAGCTTCAGCATCAGGTTTCTCACTTCCAACATTCTAATGCCATCTGATAGCCATGCATGGAACTGCCTCTTGACCTGGCCTTGCTTCCTTCAAGAAAATTCTGGGATGATCGAGTACTGAGCTTGATGAATTTGATGAACTATATGAATGAATAAACAGAAATGTCCTCCTAAATCACATCAAGCCTTAACATGTAATGAAAGCATGTGTTTCATACAGAATTCTTTACGTTAAGTCTAAAGAATAGTATTAATTCTTTACCTTCAGCGTTAAGAACCTTTTTGTGCTTTTAATCATCTCCTCCTTAATAATGAAATTTGTTTTCTAAAAAAAAAAAAAAGATTAACATAAATAAGAACATATTTTCTAAATACTTAAAGTTAAATTGTCGACTAATTGTCCACAGATTCAATTCAAAATTGAAAAAAAATATTTTAGCCTGTAAGCTCATTAAAAGTTTCATCAAATGGTGGTAATAGGTTTTGGTCTTTGTTCTTGTATGGAATGGGAATCAGTTTCAAAACCAATTTTTCAACCTTGGCCCCCTTTCCCCCAGCTGTTCACCGATAACATCCTAAAAACTTGTCTCAATTTTTACCATGAAGAAGCACGTTTTAGACCAAAAAATATTCTATAAATTTTTAAACTAGATTAAATCCACTAACATTTGAGACCAAAACTGACTCAGTAGATTAAATAGCTTCACGACATACAGCTTTACGTATTCAATAGGCCGTCATTTTGTATTCTATCGGCTTTATTATGGAAAAATTTACTATATTATTTATTATTTATACTTAACAATATGAATTTTTATTAATAACAGCCTGTTATTTCAAGACTATTTCAACTTTTAGGGCTGTACTAGTTAAGGGGGTATGAAGAAGCACAGGGACCATCCCACACAGTGAACATCCCACAGGGACCAGCCTACAAGGAAGGAGGGGGCCGGGATTGGATCCTATAACTTAACTGATACACTTGTTTTACCACTCTTGCATGGGCGTACCCAGCGGGGGGCAGGAGGGGCAGCTGCCCCCCCCCTGGAAGGCTGGAAGCAATAATTTTTTAGGCTTTTAAGACTGGAAGCAATAATAGAATAAATTGTTTTCAAGCAAATAATTGTAATAACTTAGTTGATAAAGCACTGCTATAATTATACATGATTTTGGTTTCATTCACCTTTTCCGCGGTAAGGTATTACAACCTGAACGACCATAGCTTGCCCCCCCCCTAGTTTTTAGCTTGCCCCCCCCCCTAGTTTTGATCCTGGGTACGCCCTAGCACTCTTGTATACCAGCTCACTTATTATGGTAAATGAATAATTGAGTTAAATTACTGTTACTTTATAAGCTTTCATTGATATTATTGCTAAACTAGACATATTAAACACTTATATGTATTATATATAGAAACGTAAATAAGTTTTGGTTTCGGTTTCGGCCCGAAACTAGGTCTATGGCCGAAATTCGGTTTCGGCTAAAATTTTGGTTTCGGTCGGACACTACTGATTATTAGTTTTACTTTTACTTACCTATACATGAAATATATAATAAGGGAAAGTATTGCGATCGTGAACAATTTCGACATCCGGTTTTCAACGGAAATATACGTTTTGAGGTCCCCCTAAGTCCAAATAACAAAGTCCCGCGAAACGGTCTATGTGTGTGTGAATAGACTAGCTCAAAACTATAAATCGTAAGAACCTGAAATTGGGTATTTGGTGTATGCCCGCGATGTGGCAGCAAAAATTTTATCAAAATTAAACACTTTATTAAATAAAATTTTGTCTCATTTTTAGGTTTTTTTTTTTCGATTTATCAAAAACGGCTTTTAATATTTATAACCCGTATTTGCAAATAATGGCGTTGATGAGAATAACAAGAATATGTTTCAGTTATGAATATTTATTTATAGAACACACCCTTGTTCTATGTAATATTTCATTTTCTTGCAAAAACTGAAAGCCTTGTTTTTGTCTTTGAAATTGCCTTGCTCTTTTGAAACTGAAATTTCTTGAGCTAATTTCAAAAGACCCATTTTTATTATCACTGAAATTACAAATTAATTTTATCACTGTTTATAACCACTACAAATTGTTGAAAGTAACTGTTTACTAAAAGTAACTGGATGTCGCGTCGTGAAAGTAACTGGATGTGGTCTTCGCAAACAGACCCTTGTAAATTAATATTTATTAATAATTAAATTAATATTAAATTAAATTAATATTTCCTTTGAATAAAAATTATTTCAATCCATGAATTGTCACAATATTAACAAATTGAAGTTACATTACTTCATCAAATATATTTATGCGTTGCAACTATTATACTGTTAGCATGTTTTGTAATTCTATAAGCTACATTAATTTTTCTACCCCCGCAGCCCAAGTCTCTGCTATTTTCCTTTTCCAATTTCCTGGTTTCACTGCACAATAATCAGCAATCTTAGATATGGCATCATTAAAAGTAAACATAACAATTTCAATTCGACCAATTGAACTAAACGAATGTGTTAATAACATCACCTTACCTAATTACCGCCATCATATCGAGTTGAATGAAAAGCAAACACAATATCAGCTGATAAAACGATATATAAAAAGGTTTTTATCTTGCCTTCTCCTCATTCTCGAGATGGTGAGTTGGGTGTTTCAGTCAATCCTGCTCAGCGCCGTCTTGGGCTCTGTGCTCTGCGACAGCCCGGAAATCCGGGTGGTCAAGAACCTTATAGACATTTCTAATGAACACTTTCGCAAAACCAACCATACGGAAATCCCTCTGCCGGATATCGGATGGATATTCGAACCGGTCAGATACCGGTTAGGGCGCCTAGGGCAGTTCGACACTTTGGCGCTTTTACCGCATTCCAAGGTCACAAAGCATACCAATCACTATGGCACTGTTTATCGTTTCGATCTGAATACGTCTTTGGAGAAACTGACCGTAAAGTATAAATTCTTTGTTAACTATCCGTTTTTCGGAAGACACGGTAATGTGACTATAACTGTCAATGAGAAGTATTTCAAACTCGAAGGTCGCACTCTTCTTAAGAAAGATGGAACCTGCTTCGCCTTCTTGGAGGATGCAAAACTTGTCAAGTTCGGCGATTTCCAAGTCAAATACGATCCTGATGATGCTCCATTCCTCACTAAGATCTATCAAGCTGTCCTTAACTTCGTTCATAAACAGATGTTACCTCTTATCAACCACTCTATCCGTAATGAGATCACCAAGGCGACTTTCCGGAAACATTTCGACAAGTATGTGTGCGATGAGGTGACCCGTAATTCAACAACTGAAGTACCTACAACTTACATTCCTACCACGTATCAACCGGAACCAACTCCTTCCTCTACAAGACCAGATCAGTCGACAACCAGTGTACCAGATTATTCAACTACCAGTGTACCAGATTACTCAACTACTAGCGTACCAGATTACTCAACTACCAGTGTACCAGACTACTCAACTACCAGTGTACCAGATTACTCAACTACCCCTGTGCCAGACTACTCAACTACCAGTGTGCCAGACTACTCAACTACCAGTGTACCAGATTACTCAACTACCAGTGTACCAGATTACTCAACTACTAGCGTACCAGATTACTCAACTACCAGTGTACCAGATTACTCAACTACCAGTGTACCAGATTACTCAACTACCAGTGTGCCAGACTACTCAACTACCAGTGTACCAGACTACTCAACTACCAGTGTACCAGATTACTCAACTACCAGTGTACCAGACTACTCAACTACCAGTGTACCAGACTACTCAACTACCAGTGTACCAGACTACTCAACTACCAGTGTGCCAGACTACTCAACTACCAGTGTACCAGGCTACTCAACTACCAGTGTACCAGACTACTCAACTACCAGTGTACCAGACTACTCAACTACCAGTGCACCAGATTACTCAACTACCAGTGTACCAGACTACTCAACTACCAGTGTACCAGACTACTCTAGTACCGGTGTACCAGACTACTCTAATACCGGTGTAACAGATCAATAAACCACGAGTCTGCACAACTATTAAACAGTGAACCAGATTACCCAAAGAGAACAAAATCAAAATTGTCCATCCACTTAAAAAAATGTACTGTAGCTGAAATGTACGTATTTAACCTTCTTGGAATTAGCCTTAATAGTTTAATTGAATTCAAATATATAAGTATATGTTATGATATTTGTGCCTCGAAATATTAAGATATTTTATAAATATTTTCTTTCAAGGAAAGACTATTGTAAATATTACATTGTTAACCTGTTTTGTTAATATACTAGAAAAAATATATATCAAGAAAGAAATATTTACTAATTTACTTTCTTACCTAAAATTTGCACAATCAGTTTTTTTTTTTTTTTTGTTTAGAGGCCTAAAACTTTTCAAGCCATCAACACCTAACTATTTTTTTTTTTCAATCAGAATCAGTTTAAATTCATAAAATGAAGCTTCTACCTTTTTTTTTGTTTTTAACATCCTTTAACTGTATTGCATGAGGTTTTTCATTGTTCTGTAACATTGCTGTGGAGCTTTCAGGTTCTCTTCATAGTTACATTATAAAGTTATAAAATAATTTAAAGGGGCTTACTTTGTGGAATTATAATTTGAAGGAAATATTTGAAAAAAATGTGGAACAGATCACAGCACTTGAAGGAGCGAACTGAAAAATATATAATCCAACTATAACTTGAAGGGAGGAGAGGGTTCAAAATTGGACTTAGGAAGGGATGAGCTCTTATATTGATAATAAAATAAATTTATACAGATAAATTGTTTTTGTATTTTTGATTTTATACATTACGAAAACTGATTTTTACTATATCTATATCTACCAATTCAAGCAGTATTATAATACAGATACCGCTGGAAGATGCGCCAGAAGCCCGAAACTAGGGTAAATAAAGAAACATAAGAAAATATGGAAGAGATTCCTTCATTTAAAAAAAAAATCTGAACACATAAACTCTACCTCACATATGTATGTGAGTGAAATTACAAACATTTAAAATTTAGATACTATTTCTATCTTATCAGTTCATTATTATTGCAGCCAGTAATCCTGGTGAAGAGCTAAAATCTTGTTCGAAACGTTGGTGCATAAAATCATATATGAACATGTATTAGTGTGGGTATGTAATTGATGTCAGATTATTGTTTAAAACATTGTGAAGAAAAAAAAGTGGGAATATGAAATTATTAACACTTCCAACTGACTCTTAATAAATGCAAATGTCTTTTTTATATTATATTATTATGAAAGTTACTTTTTATCACCAGATGATTATCTTAAACAGTTAATCATTATTTTTTTTTTTAAATTAAACCATATGACCCATACAGACTCTATTAAGAAGGTTATTCCATCTGTTTACAATGGATACAGAGATTAATTTTATTGATTTAATTTTGTTTTGTAATAAAGAAGAAAATGTCTTACATTTTTATCAAGATAAAGGTGTCTTACCTGATTTAAAAACTGTGATAATGAACCCCATATGAAATTGAATTATAAACAAAAAAAGTGGAGTTGCAGAACTTCTTTTTTACTTTCACTTACCTATATATGAAATATATAGTAAGGAAAGTATTGCGATCGTGAAAAATTTCGACTTCCGGTTTTCAACGGAAATATACGTTTTGTGGTCCCCTAAGCCCAAATAACCAAATCCTGCGAAATGGTCTGTGTGTGTGTGTGTGTGTGTGTGTTTGTGTCTGTGTCTGTGTGGACAGACTAGCTCAAAAACTATAGGTCTTAAAAAACTAAAATTAGGCATTTGGTGTATGTATACGCCCGCGATGTGACAGCAAAAATTTTATCAAAATTGGTCAAACGGAGAGGGTACTTTATTTAAAGATTTTTTTCTATTTTTTACGTTTTTTCTCGACTTTCTCAAAAACGGCTCTAACGATTTTGATTAAACTCGGTATTTGGTGTATGTATATTCCCGCGATGCGACAGTCTAAATTTCATCAAAATTGATTAATTGGAGTGGCACTTTACTTAATAAATGTTGTCCCATTTTATTAACCGTATTATGAAAATCCGTATGTGTGTGTATATGTGAACAGACTACCTCAAAAACTATAAACCGCACAGACCTGAAATTGGGTATTTAGTGTATGTATATGCCCGCGATGTGACCATTGGCGGATCCAGGAGGGGGGCTGTGGGGGCTGCAGCCCCTCCCTTTTGGAAAATTTTTCGTCATTTAAAGATAGAATTTGGCTTTTCTTAATGTAAGGAAGCAAGTTAAAAAACAAATAATGTGCAGAACAAGTAGTATTTTAGTTGTAGGAAGGGAATATAAAGGTAAAAAAGCTGATTAGCAGATCCAAATGAAGGGATGTGGGGCTGCAGCCCCCCCCCCCCTTTAGGACTGCAGCCCCCCCTTTACGATCGGCTGGATCCGCCCATGGATGTGACAGCAAAAATTTCATCAAAATTGGTCAAACAAAGGGGGTACTTTATTTAAAGAATTTTGTCTAATTTTTAGGGTTTTTTCGATTTTCTCAAAAACGGTTCTAACGATTTTGATTAAACTCGTTATTTGGTGTGTCTATATGCCCGCGATGCGACAGTAAAAATTTCATCAAAATTGATTAATTGGAGGGGGCACTTTACTTAATAAATGTTGTCCCATTTTCACGTGTTTTTTTTTATTTACTCAAAAACGGATTTAACGATTTTAATCAAACTTGGTATTTGATGTATGTATATAACCGTGATGCGACAGCCGAAATTTCATCAAAATTGGTTAAACGGAGGGGGCACTTTACTTAATAACTGTTGTCTCATTATCACGAGTAAAAAAACTCGACTGTTGATGAAATAAGTCCCTGCATATATAAATTAGCAATAATGAATCGAAAAGTGCTGAGAACTGTTACGGTGTAACAAGGTTTTTTGGTATATTTTTTTTTGAAAAAAAAAATGGTAAAGGTTCAAGAGACCAAGGCCTTTACTTCTCATTACAGCTTGGTCCGAACAATTTTTATTGTTAGTTTTGGCCATGATCTTTTTTTTCATACGGTAGAAATTTTTTGCTTAAACAGGTTAGAATAAAATTTTGTAAATATTGGCCATAGTTTATATTGTGATTTAAATTAATTAACCTAGTGTTATAAAGCAATAAACAAAAGGGAACCAAATCGAGTGAGCTTAGAAACTCGAAATTTAATAGCAATTTCAATAGAATATTTTTCTTATAGTACGCTATATAAAATATAAGATTAAATGTAAATTAAATTAGTATAAAATAAAATAACCGTTACAATATTAGTGGAATTCAAAGACATATTGTTTAAAGAAGTGAAAGTGAAGAAATATTAACTTATAACAACGAGCGCTACGTGATGGCAGAGAAAAAAGAAAAGACGAGCGAGGAGAGACAGTCGAGGCGAGGCTGGAGTTGTGACGGCTCTGCCGGATTTAAATTTTTTCCTGAGTCTTTTTTTAAGTTCCAAAGTGAGTGTGGTAGCCGAACATTACCCGAGGAGGGGACTTACAAGATCAGGAAAATCTGCGGCTGTTTTGGCGAGCAAAGAGCCAAAAATTGAAAATAGAAGAGGACTGGGGGCGAGCGACCGACGGGTGCACCCACCAACCAGCTAAGTTTCAGTTTTCTTTATTTTCAGAGCTCTGAATTAATATTTTAATTATGTTGGAGAGCAATGAATTTTTTTGTAATAATTTGAGGGAATAATAGTAGTTATAAAAATAAGGACAGAAAAGTAGCTTTTGTAATTATTATTATATAGTTTGTGTGATGGAGGAGTTTTTTTGTTTTGAGCATTTTCGCCTCTTATTGTAAATATTTATAGGGTTGATCAAAAGTTGGTTTTTTTTTATGATTGTAATTTAAAAAAAAAAATGTAAATAAACAAATATTAATTGCTTTTGATGTTCAATTTGTTTTTTTTTGTAAATGAATTTTATATTCCCTCAAAGAGAAAGAAATTGCTATTAAATTCACAGTACTGATTTTTTTCCTACCAAATTATTATTTATTTCACAAGGTAAGTTTGATCCAAAAAGGAAGAAAAATAATTAACATAAGAGATGTTGGTTCCCTGGTATCCATATTGAATTTCATTGTAGAGATAAGGATTCAATTTTTAATTTTTGTAATTCTTTTCAATAGTACTTCAATCAATCATTTGCCTTGTATGGATTAGGTTTTCGACGTTTTTCCGGATCTTAGGTTTTAAGAACTAAAAAAACGGCGTGGCGCCTACAATTTTTTTTTATTATATTTTTATTTCCCTCCCTGTTAATCAGCATTTATTCATTGAATTATTTTTATTTACTTCTTGATTAATTTTTAATTATTTAATTTTTGTTTTCATTTTTTTTTTGGTTGCTTCTTTTTCTACCCACCCCTTCTCCACTGAGTAGGGCATATATTTACGTTCCCGGAATTGGGTAACAGAACTACCAAATTTTGCTATACAGATACTCTATAACTTATGGAGATATACAAATATAAGTATATACTTAAATGTGGAAAAATGTGTTGTTGAGGAATGGTTTACATATTATTGAAACACGTCGATTTCTAATCTAAGTTCATAAGTGCAAGTTGTGTGTTGCGCGCATCGCACCAGATTTTTCTTTGTCATTGTCTTTGTATTAATCAATACATATTATAAAGCAAAGTGTACAATGTGCGTGCCGAAAAGGCTCAAAAACGACTGCACGTACTACCAAGAAAGCTATGTCATTGTGTAGCAGTATACACCCTAACCGTGAAGAAGTTTTCCGTCTATATTTTTAGGGTATAAAATTTAAGGGAAAAGGGTCGGAATTTTAAGCCTCTCGCACCATGTAATTAGCCTACCTTTACGGGTTAGGGAATGAAAAATTTAGTGTGAGCTGCAGACTACCAGGAAGCGCTATGGTGCGATTCACTTAATGTTTATTCTCCATTCATTCAGTTTGTAAGGGTTATATATTTTTTCACAGTTCTTTCAAAATTTCTAAAAAATCAAGCGTAAATAATAGTTCCTCCTTTGCGTTTAAAAAATACATAATGATTTTACATCTCTGCAATGAATTAGAAAACCAACTGGATTCCTTAACAAATTAATTTTCACATAAACAGGCTAATTGATCAACACATTACATTTAATCAGTATATAATATGTAAGTAAATTTAATGCAATATGATTGAACATTTCTTAGTAGTACAGTGAGCGAATAAAAATAGACATAATAAAGAGATAACTTGACTGAATATAAATCAAAACAAAAAGTTTGAAGTGTTCTTATTGTAGTTATTAAAAAGAAGTTGGTTTGATTACTATGTATGATAAGCCTTTCAGTTGAAAAAATGGCTAACTCCAATTTCAGCATTTTTTCAATAATATTGTATCACTCCTTATATTTCAGGATAAAAAGAAATATGGTAAAGAAATTGTGCCTTGATTTGCGTAAAATTAATTTTTTTTTACCATTTTCAATCCCCCATAAAGTATATAGGGTCCCTTATTTGGGTGGACTCTGCAGATCTCGAATCTTAATATTAATGCCAAGTTAAAACCGAAGTTTCAAGGTGCTAATTTTTTCTGTTATACTATACACAACTACCGGAGCGAAGCCGGGCAACCTAGCTAGTTTAAAATAAATATTTCATTGACCTGTATTCTTGTTTACACAATCATATGTTAATTAAAGCGATTACTTAAGTAATCATATGGTGATAAAAAGTAACTGTTTAAAGTAATAATTTGGTCATAAAAAGTAACTGTTTAAAGTAATCATTTGGTTAAAAAAAGTAACCGGGAGCCTTAATGTAAAAAAGACCCAGTGTCACAATAAAATAAATTTAAATACCAATAAAAAACCTATCAACACCGGAAGAGTATGTGCAACTACTATCAAATAAACAATGTTAATTATTAATTTTTATATTGTTCTGTGACCAAATCGTGGTTAATTTTAATTATATTAAATGTAAATATTAATATATGTTAATTATTAATGTTATAATTCTGTTTAAATACTCTTAAAATTTTCTTTAAAAAATCTGGTGCGTGCGCGCAACACACAACATTCACTTACCAACTTACTTAGATAAGAAATTAATGCGTTTTGTTAATTGCTACTTTTCAAATGAACAGAACGGCTTTAATTATGAACAATGGTCTGTCATTAAAGGCGTACTCCGCATGCGTGGGGTCAACGAGTTTTATGAGTTGACTGAATATTTTTTATTCAGTTATAATATTTTAATTTAATATTTTTTTTCTCCTCTTTATGTTTTCTTTATTTTTATCATATCTCATATTTAGCCATTTCTTATTTTTAGGCGTAACGAGAGACAGTTAATTTCTCCATATAAACAAAAACAAAGGTACTTTATAGGAAACAAACAAACAAGAAAGGCCCCAACACCATTTAAGCCCCCTCAGAACATTTTAAGAATGATAAAGCTTACCTGATATTGAAGAACATCTAATTTTCATTAAACATGACGAATTTGATGGAAATCATTAAAGCCGTTTGTGAGATAATCGAAAAAAGGTAAACATTGCAAAAAAAGTTATGAAATAAAGTGTCCCCTCCGTTTGACCAATTTTGATGAAATGTTGGCTATTACATCTTTGGCATATAAATACATCAAATACCCAGTTTGATGAAAATCATTAAAGCCATTTTTGAGTAAATAAAAGAAACACGTGAAGATGATACAAAATTTATTAAGTAAAGTCCCCCATCCAATTGATCAATTTTGATGTAATGTTGGCTATCGCATCTTTGGCATATACATACATCAAATACCCAGTTTGATCAAAATCGTTAAAACTGTTTTTGAGTAAATAAAAAAAAACCACGTGAAAATTATACAAAATTTATTAAGTAAAGTCCCCCCTCCGGTTGATCAATTTTGATGAAATTTTTACAGTCATATCTCGGGCATATAAATAGATCAAATACTCAGTTTAATCAAAATCGTTAGAGCCGTTTTTGAAAAAAATCTCAAAAAACTTAAAAGTTAATAAATAAAGTACCCCCTCCTTTGAGCAATTTTGATGAAATTTTCGCTTTCACATCGCGGGCATATGTATACACTAAATACCTAATTTCAGGTTCGCACGGTTTATAGTTTTTGAGCTAGTCTGTTCACACACACACACACACACACACACACACACACACACACACACACACACACACACACACACAGACCATTTCGCGGGACTTGGTTAATTGGACTCAGGGGATCCCAAAACGTGTATTTCCGTTGAAAACCGGAAGTCGAAATTTTTCACGATCGCAGTACTTCCACTTACCATATATTTCATAAATAGGTAAGTGAAAGTAAAAAGGGAAAAAGAAGGAAAACTAAGAATAATAAAATAATAGACATTTCTTATTATTTATTTATTGACTCTGATTTATTGAATAAATGTTACAATTCAATTCATTAACATGAAATTCATTTGTAGCCATATTCAGGGTAGTCACAGTCACACTTAAACAATGTTTAGTGTGTGTGTGTGTGGCTGTGACAAACCTGTATTACCTCTTTGGTGATGTGCCTTAGTGAACTTATGAAATAAGTTATTCATATTTTTTATTACGAAATGGAGCGAGTGGAAAAGGAAATGTCGCGGGATGGGAATAATGGTGGGAAACGAGTGCCTGTATAACCTGCAATTCGCTGATGACCAGGTGATTATAGCTGGAGATGATGAGGATGCTTCATTTATGATGAGAAACCTTCTAGAAGCATACAGTCATGGAGGACTGGAAATCAGTAGAACAAAAACTGAATATTTGGCGCTTAACTCCAACAGCCCTTCTCTCACCTTGGACAATTGGACATTGACACCTAACGAAAAATTTAAATATCTGGGCAGGTGGCTATCCAGCAAAACTGGCTGCGCTCTGGACATTCGAGAGGAGGTAACCAAAGGGAGGAAGGTCATTAGCACAATAAACTCAGTATTGTGCAGAGTTGGGCAAATTGTAATCTGAATAATGATTAATGAATATGAATAATTGTAATCATAAAACAAATGAATAATGAATAACCATTATTCATAATCAGTGCGGAGTATTTTTAATGATTGTTGAGTGTTTATGGTATTCATTTGAAATGAATAATGAATAACTGGTATTCAGTTATTCATGATTAACGAATACTGATAAATTCAGTTAGTCATTATTCATGAATAAAAAATATTAATGAGCTAGGCTTAATATAGTATTCATCAATCATGAATACTTAATATTCATCAATCATGAATACTTAATATTCATCAATCATGAATAACAAAAATTCACCAATCATCAATCATGAATATAATATATTCATAATCATTAATTTAAATTTAAAAGACGAGGATGCATTTCTGAATTAAAAGTTGTCCTAATGAGCAAGAACAAGTCCTAAGAGTGTGTGTAGTCAACTGAACAGCATTTGAGCCACAAGTAAAGAATTAGACCCTAATTCCAATGGGTATTAGTAAAGGTCTATTGACAAGAATGGAAAGCGCAAACAAATTTTCAATCATCATTCATGGTTAGTAGGACTAAGAATTGTTATTTTTTTTGTAATCATGATTAATGAATTTATATTATTCATGATTAATGAATGATCTGTAATCATGAGTAGTGAATTCCCATTAGTCATGATTAACGAGTAATGAGTAATCATGAATAATGAATTCTTCTTAATCATGATTACTGACTAATATTTAATAATGAATAATGGTCATTCATGATTGTTGAATACATTATATTCATGAATACTCCACGACTAGTGATTAATACAATTCATGATTAATGGTTCCGCGCTAAACAAGGATTTGTGAATGATGATTACAATCATTATTCACATTTTTGATTATTAGTCATAATCATGATTACATTTTTATTTAAATATGCCCAACTCTGCCTCTTTGGTGATGTGCCTTAGTGAACTTATGAAATAAGTTATTCATATTTTTTATTACGAAATGGAGCGAGTGGAAAACGAAATGTCGCGGGATGGGAATAATGGTGGGAAACGAGTGCCTGTATAACCTGCAATTCGCTGATGACCAGGTGATTATAGCTGGAGATGATGAGGATGCTTCATTTATGATGAGAAAACTTCTAGAAGCATACAGTCATGGAGGACTGGAAATCAGTAGAACAAAAACTGAATATTTGGCGCCTAACTCCAACAGCCCTTCTCTCACCTTGGAGAATTGGACATTGACACCTAACGAAAAATTAAAATATCTGGGCAGGTGGATATCCAGCAAAACTGGCTGCGCTCTGGACATTCGAGAGAAGGTAACCAAAGGGAGGAAGGTCATTAGCACAATAAACTCAGATTGTGGAGTAAGGAAGTGCAGATGGCTACGAAGAAGAGACTGTTTCACTCCTTTGTTGAAAGTGTTGCGTTGTACGGGTCGGAGACATGGGCCATCACTGGCAGCTCAGCCAAAAAACTCTAGGCGATGGAGATGGATTTCTGGAGGCGTAGCTACAGGCTGTCAAAATTTCAGCACATTCCAAATGCTGAAATACGGGAAAGGATACAAGAAACGCGAAACATCCTATATACCATCGAGACTAGGAAATTGGGCTGGTACGGCCACGTAATGAGAATCACTCAAGAACGATGGCCCAAAAGGCTCCTTACCTATGTTCCTGAAGAGAAGAGGAGAAGAGGACGCCCGGAAAAAAGATGGATCGATGGCTTGGAAGAAGGAATGGCGGCCAGAGGGCTCACCGTGGAAGATTGTTATGATCGGGAAAGGTGGAGGCAAGGCCTTTCAGTTTACGACATATGACCTATGTTTTGTAATATAGTCGTTGATATATATATATATTTTAATACAAATAATCTAAATAAATAAAGTTGAAATTCTGTTTGTTTGTTTGTTTGTTTGTTCTTTATAGAAATCCATACCGTTTGTCCTAAATTCTCCAAATTTCGCTCAGTGGTTCTTTGATACCAGGTGCGAACACCTGTCCATATTAAAATGGCATAACTTCAGCTAATCTCTTGGTATATTCTTTATTGTTGAAAAATTCGTCATGATCTCGCTTTACAATGGTTTTTTTTTTACAAAATCGACCGTTTGAGTCGAAAAAACGGCCTAAAAAATCATTTTATAGATTTTGATGACGCCAACAAGGCCCGGTAAGACCGTCCCTTGGTAGGCGTCGAGTTCTGGGATTTTTAAACCATATGTTTTTTTTTTTTTTAACATTACAATACGTTTATTTACATGAACGGTGAATTTATTTTTTATAAATGCCTCCTAAGAAGCGAGCTTCAATAGGAGTAGTGAGCTCAAAAGCTAAAAACCAACGTCAAATACGAGCACCTGAAACTCTTGACGAACATCAAAATAGGATTGAACAACAGAGGCTTAGACAGGCAGAATCGCGGGAAACGGAGTCTGCCTCGGAATACGAGGCCCCTTTGCGCCACAAAGGCTTAGGCAAGCCGATTTGCGAGAAGCTGAAATTGCAGGCCAATATTTCTGTTTGTTTGTTTTGTTCTTTATAGAAATCCATACCGTTTATCCTAAATTATCCAAATTTCGCCAGTAGTTCTTTCATACCAGGTGCGAACACCTGTCCATATTAAAATTGCATAACTTCAGCCGATCTTCAGCTGATATTCTTTATTGTTATAGAAATCGTAATGAACTCACTTTACAATGGTTTTTTACGAAATCAACCGTTTCATTAGAAAAATGAAATTCCCCGATCAAACCGGGTTATACACCTTAAAGATGAATTTCTGTTAGTTTGTTTTTTCTTAATAAAAATCCATACCGTTTGTCCTAAATTCCCCAAATTTCGCTCAGTGGATCTTTCTTACTAGGTGCGAACACCTGTCGATATTAAAATTTCATAACTTCAGCCAGTCTCTGGGTATATTCTTTATTGTTATAAAAATCGTTATGATCTCACTTTAAATTTGTTCACGTTTATTAGAAAAATGAAATTCCCCGGGTGAAACCGGGATATACAGCTAGTATATATATATATTTTATTACAAATAATAATTTAATATTCAAGAACTATGTTATTGTACTTTTACATTTTTTTTAATAGCTTACTAATTGGTATTACTTATAAATCATGAATAATATTTCTGTAAATACAACTACTCGTATTATTGTAAAAAGAGTCTAAGGCGCCATTACAGCTTGAGTTGTTTACTTGTTTCTTTGTTTCTAGTGTACTTTTTAGTATCAAATCGTTATGTTCATTGAACCTTAAGACTTTAAAATACAACAACAATTAGAATATATTACAGCAGAAGATAGATTGGTGTTGATGGAGCAATGTTTTATAAAAACTTTATTTTATATTAATTTAATCATTATTGTGGATAACCACCCTTGTTTTTAAATTATTTTAAATAATTTATTTTTGAAGAGAAAAGATTTGGCTCCGCCGGGAATCGAACCCGTGGTGCATTGGTTATCATACCGCGCATGTCACGCGGAAGACCCGGGTTCGATTCCCGGCGGAGCCAAATCTTTTCTCTTCAAAAAATAAATTATTTAAAATAAAAACTTTATATCTAATGGCGTTTTACTTCATCGCAGACGTACTTGCTGAATTCTTTCCTGAAGTCGGGCTTCCTGATCTTTTCCTCCATGGAGCGGTTGACGACCGGCAAAATCTGCTGATGAACGAAGTTGAGGACGCTTTCATAGATCCTGGCAATGTATGGCGCATCGTCGGGGACGAACTTGACCTGGAAATCGCCGAGCTCAGCAAGTCTTGCCTTCTCGAGGACGGCGAAGCATGTGCGATCCCGTTTCACAAGAACGCGACCTTCAAGCTGGAACTTTTTCTTATTAACCGTTATAGTCAGGTTACCGTGCTTTCCATAAAACGGGTAGTTGACAAAGTATTGATAATGGACGTACAGTTCCTTCATAGTTGTGTTCACGTTGAATGAGTAGATGGTGCCGTTCTGGGTGGCCTGGCGGACGATCTTGGGACGAGGTAGAAGTACCAGGGTGTCGAACTTGCCCATACTTCCTTGGCGGTACCTGACAGGTTCGAAGATCCACCCGATGTCCGGAAGTGCGAGTTCTGTCTGGTTCCGTTCGCGGGCCAGTTTGTTGGAAGTCGCGATGAGCCTCTTCACTACCTTGACTTCCGGGCTGTCGCAGAATACGGCCCCGAAGAAGAAAAACAGCAGGAGAGCCTGTACTACACAACTCTTCATCTTGGAATAGGATGAGGATTGGAACAAGGAGCCACCTTTTTATACTGATTTGTCAACGAGAATCGTATTTACTTTTATCTCGTGATTTGAAGATTTGGCATGTCGATTGTTCTTGATAACGTCATACGACAACAAGAGTTCAAATGACGATAAAGATTTGACAAATATCGGTTCCTTTGATTTGTCAAAATTAAAACATTTTTACTTTCACTTACCTATATATGAAATATATAGTAAGTGGAAGTATTGCGATCGTGAAAAAATTCGACTTCCGGTTTTCAACGGAAATACACGTTTTGGGGTCCCCTGAGTCGAAATGACCAAGTCCCGCGAAATGGTCTGTGTGTGTGTGTCTGTGTGTGTGTGTGTGTGTGTGTGTGTGTGTGTGTGTGTATGTGAACAGACTAGCTCAAAAACTATAAACCGTGCGATCCTGAAATTGGGTATTTAGTGTAGGTATATGCCCGCGATGTGACAGCATAAATTTCATCAAAATTACTTAAAGGGAGGGGGTACTTTACTTAATAACTTTTTAGTTTTTTTTTTATTTTCTCAAAAACGGCTCTAACGATTTTGATTAAACTGAGTATTTCATCTTTTTATATGCCCGAGATATGACTGTTAAAATTTCATCGAAATTGATCAACCGGAGGGAAGACTTTACTTAATAAATTTTGTATCATTTTCATGTGTTTTTTTTATTTACTCAAAAACGGCTTTAACGATTAATAAAAATAAGATATGAATGTAGAAAAATGTGTGACTTTGGGAAATGATATTTAACAAAACACGTCAATTTCTTATCTAAGTAAGTTGGTAAGTGAAAGTTGTGTGTTGCGCGCACGCACCAGATTTTTTTTTAAAATATTTATGCAAACAATTTTTAAAAAAATGTTTCTGGCGATCATAAACCTAAATCACTGAATATTCAAAGTTTTCAATCTTTTTCAAAATTAGATATAACTTTAACTGTAAACTTTCAAACCACAAATATTCAAAACTATTTTAAAAATTTTGTGTTTTACATTCGAAAAACTAAAACATTTTCATGTAAATATTTTCTACCGCACTAAAACTAACCAACATAAAATCTTACTTACTCAATTATTTTAGGACCATTCCATGCAATTGTTTTTGGTCAAACTATTTTTGTTATATAATGTTTATCTGAAGAGAAAAGTTTAGCTACGGCCGGGTAACTGCATCAGCTTATAGTTATAACTAGTGACCGACCGAAGTTTCGGTTTCGGTTTCGGCCGAAAAACCTGGCTTCAGCCCCAGTTTCGGTTTCGGCCAACCCGAAACTAGCTTTTGTGTCTGATATTTCCGAGAAGGAAGTAGGACTACACGATTTCAGCTTGTTAGCTCGACCTCTTTTATGAACTTAAAAAAAACCCTTGAATTTAATAGTGTATAGTATCTGTTATTTTATTTAATTAATCTTGAGTTGTCATTCGATAAAAGATGGATTTCTCTCAGGCTTTTAGTATCTTTAATTAATCGAAAATTTAAGTTAGGTATGGTGACAAAAATATGAGAGTGACAAACAGGGATGTGCCACGTCTTCAAGTCTAAACATGTAATGAAGGCTTTCTTTCCATAAAGAATACTTAATGTTGGGTGTAAAGTATAGTATTATTCTTTACCTTCAGCGTTAGGAACCTGTTTGTGCTTTTTATTATCTCCCTATTAATAATGGATTTGATTTATAAAAAAATAGAGGAAAACTAAATAAGAATATATATTCTAAATCCTAAACTTAAGAAACCCGACGTGTCCACAGATTCAAATCAAAAGAGAATAATAAATTATAAAAAGAAAGAATTATAAAGAGAGGGCTCAAGTTGCATCAAATGGTGGTAGTAGGTTTTGTTCTTTTTTCTATGGAACGATGGCATGGGAATGCATGGCCCCGATGCAAGAACTACTTTTTCGACTTTGGCTAATCCCTCCCCCCACCCTTCCCCGGATCACCCCAAAAACTTTTTTCTGTTTTGACCATAAAGAAGCACGTTATCGACAAAACTATTCTATACATTCTTAAACTAAACTATATCCGCTAACATTCAACTCAGTCGACTAAATAGTTTCTGAGACACAACTCTCGTACATATTCAATCGGTCATTTCGTATTCCATCGGCTTTATTATGGCAAAGATTTACTACATTATTTATTATTTAGATATTAGAACATCAATTATTATAATATCTAAATAATAAGTATATTTCAACTTTTAGGGCTGTACTAGTTAAGGGAATATGGAAAATCAGCCGTACTAGAAAGTGGGGGCCGGGATTCGATCCTATAACTTAACAAGTACACCTATCTTACCACTCTTCTAATCCAACCCAACACGAATTGTATGAAAAATTTAATTAAATTACTGTCATTTTCTAAGCTTTCATTGATTTTATTACTAAACTAGCTGTATATACCGGTTTCACCCGGAGAATTTCATTTTTTAAATCCATAAACTGAGACTTTTATCGACTCAAACGGTGGATTTTGCAAAAACCAATGTAAAGCTAGATCAAAACGATTATTATAACAATAAAGAAACCCCCCAGAACAGAAGAACAGAAGAAATACCCAGAGATCGGCTGAAGTTATGCAATTTTAATATGGACAGGTGTTGGCACCTGGTCTGAAAGAACCACTGAGCGAAATTTGGAGAATTTAGGACAAACCGTATGGATTTCTATAAAGAAAAACAGAATTTCAACTTTATATACATATATTATAGCTGTATATCCCTGTTTCACACGGGGAATTTCATTTTTCTAAAGAAACGGTCGATTTCGTAAAAAAAAAAAAAACATTGTAAAGTGAGATCATTATGATTTTTGTAACAATAAAGAATATCAGCTGAAGATCGGCTGAAGTTATGCAATTTTAATATGGACAGGTGTTCGCACCTGGTATCAAAGAACCACTGAGCGAAATTTGGAGAATTTAGGACAAATGGTATGGATTTCTATAAAGAACAAATAAACAAACAAACAAACAGAATTTCAACTTTATTTATATAGACTAGGCATATAACACGTTTACATGTATTATAAATATGCACGTAAATAAGTTTCGGTTTCGGTTTCGGCTAAAATTTTGGTTTCGGTCGGACACAAGTTATAACAATTTACTTAGTTCATACAATTTGGTCGTATTTTATTTTTTTTCCGAGATTTCATTTTTTGTTTTTGTTTTTTAATAATTACTTATTCTACATGCAAACATTTTTTCTATCAGGAGATTTTTTTATAGGTCATATATTTTGAATTTTTTTTTTTAAATGTTTGTAAATTTCTTATAGCTCGATATAAATGGATCATCAGATCAAATGATCAGCGATTGTAAGGTTAGATTTAACAGTCGTTGATAGGAGAAAAGTACCATCAATTCAAATTAATTATGATTCTCTATTCCAAGTCTGCTAGTGTTCCTCAAGGTAATATCATAGATCCCATACTCTATACAGTTTACGTATCAGATATCCCAACACCGTAATTACTACATTGTTCCTGACATTTAATAATGGTCTATATTTATTGTATCTAAAACTTTCCAGACTCTTATCACAAACATTGAAAAATATTTTCTAAACTGGAGAATCAATATCAATCCTGACTACAGAAATTGTGAGTAAATTTTATTTTTAATATCGTAGTGTAAATATAGTGTTCATTAAAAGTTCCTTTTATTTGAGTTTAATTTGTTTTGTTCTATTTATTTTTAATTTGCCATTAAGTAGTTCATAAGTGTAATTTGCAAATTGAATTTTATGTAAAGCCCTCTCCGAGATTTTAAGGTAATCTTTTCTATTTCTTTTTTTGCACTTATTAAATTTAAATTCCTATAGGTTTTCGCTATTTCCTTAAAATAAATAGCGTGGCGCCCCTTTATTTATTTGTAATCAATAGTCATTCGGACCGAAGAAAGATGAGTCAACAGGAGAATATAGACGGCTACACAATGCGGAATTGCGTGAGCTTTACCCGGCAAATGTAATCGAGTCTATAACTGCGCGTCGGCTAAAGTGGGCATGCAAAATGGCGAGTCTTAGTAGTGAACGAATTCCTAAAAGATTGATAAACGCTTTGCCGACTGGATAACGACCGAGTGGTAAGCCTAGGCGAAGGTGGGAAGATTCGGTGAAAGCAGATCTTGTGAATTTGGGATTGGACGGTGGTAGTTGGATGGAGGTATGTAGGGACCGATTCGTGGTGTCGGCGTCGGGCCTTCGGGTCCGTTAAGCCTTATTGTATTGTATTGTGATCATTAGTCATTTAGGAACCCGCCCGTCTCCACTGAGCTACCACTTTTTTGTTATTTATTTAAAATCAATTAATCGTTATTGCATGATCAGAACGAAACACAAAGTGGGTTTTTGGAGAAACGTAAACATGCTCAGATGTCATACTTAACAAGTACCATCCCATTCTATATGAGAATGATTTTATTATTTTATGTAATAATATTACATAACCAACTTCTCGATTTGGAGGGTTATCCATTTCATAAGTTGTTGTTGTTTTTTATTGAGGATGAGAAGCACAATTCTTCGATGATTCGTTCATTTTAAGTAGGAATATCACGTGCACTTCGCACTTTTTCACAACTTGTCTCAAAAAAAATATGATGAATATTTTTTTGTTTTAATTAACATTCAAGAGCGCATCCAGAGGGGGGACCACATTGCTCATGACCCCCCCCCCCCCGCCCAAATATTATGGCTTTTTATTTTTTTAAACGAATAATGCAATTATGTATTTACTATGTGTTATTAAATATAACACTTTAGCTTGTTTAGATCGGAGTACTTCTTTAATACAAGGTAATAATCTCATTAAAAAACGGTGTATAAGACAGGGGGGTATGATCCCCCAAATTTTGTGCTAAATGTGAACTGGATAATAGCAACAAAGAAAATTACGATAGGTTAAATGATGGTCAGGATTTTCAGTTTACAATGATTTTATTGTGGTAAGCCAACGTTTCGATCCAACTTGTGGATCTTCATCAGGGCTAAAAGAAAACAAATATATGAGTATCTATGCTAGAGGGTAGAATAATATAAATAGAATAATATAAAAGATGGTGTAACATGAATATTAAAATAAGTGGCTAGGTTTACAAGATAAAATAGAATCTGATATTTACCTACTGAGCCCAGGTGGATACTAAGACTAAAGGTAAAAATAAGGTGAGAGGTAGTGGTAGGGGGTTATGTTTGCCGACTTCAAAGGTTTATGACGGGGAAATCCAACGCTTTTGAAGTGAAGGCATACCTCTCACCTTATTTTTACCTTTAGTCTTAGTATCCACCTGGACTCAGTTGGTAAATATTAGAGTCTATTTTATCTTGTTAACCAGCCTCTTATTTTAATATTCATGTTACACCATCTTTTATATTATTATCAGTTCTGTAATGTATCCATTTATTGTCACCCTCTAGCATAGATACTCATATATTTGTTTTCTTTTAGCTCTGCTGAAGATCCACAAGTTGGATTGAAACGTTGGCTTACCACAATAAAATCATTGTAAACTGAAAATCCTGACCATCATTTAAACTATCGTAATTGAAAAACAGTTGACTATCTCTCACCTCTAACAAAGAAAATAAATAGACTTGCAGAGAAAATATCCATCGCACGCAGGGGTTGTTTACCCGAAGAGCTGGCCAAAACTATTTCCTTCCAGTTAATTAATTCAAACAGAATTCAATTGAGCAGAGAGGAGGTAAAGACTAAGGTGAGATTGGAATTAGAATATCCGCCGGATTAAGGGCCTGGAAGAGATAAGAATCATCTTGCATGATCCAACAGGTCCTCTACTCGAACTTCGAGTCATTATTTACCAGAAATTTCAAAAAATGGGTTTTGGCCAGCTTTTGGGGCCGCGGTGCGCATCGGTAGCCCTAACAATAATTTTATTAGGAAGTCCCAAGGCAACCTTCTTTTCACATTCCTTGGTGGATTGTCATGAATTGATGAGGAACCTATGATGGAACAAGGGGGTTGGGATTAGTAGGGAGTTTATTGTGAATGGATTGGTATCTGGACCTAGCTCAACGTGAGATAAAATAAGGAGCATTCAGGATCTTGAATTGTAAGAATTATTACGAGATGAATTTAATGGTTTGGAGGAGCCACAGAGATCGAATATTTGAAGGATAAAATACACCAATCCTCCATTACACATAACGTTTTATATAATAAATCGTCTTTTCATTTAAAATATGATTTTTTTTTTTTTTTAATATGATTTGCAACTTTTTTTAAAAATATTGAGGAAAACAAATAAATACGCCAAGCTTCTAATCTTAAGGACATTTAGAAGTGGTCTATATCATTATTTACAATTTGACAAATTGACTTCTGCTCATTACATCAGTTGAATCAGGGTGGAGCGGTCGTGTGTAGCAGCGTAAGAGTGTTTTTATGATTGCAATTTTTGAATTTTATATTTTACACAAACATTGCTGTATTTATATCTTTAACTTTAAACTTAAACTTATCTAAAAGAACTTATCGTTACAAGGTATAAATATATTGGATACATAGCCCCGTTTATAACCGGCTGGATCCGCCCATGGATATTTAAATATATATACTGGGTGTTCCAGACATGGTACAATGTCTGGGGGTATGAATATCCCCATATGGGGATATGAAATACCCAGTACAACAAACTGGGTATTTCATGTATGTATATGCCAAAGATGCGATAGCCAAATCTAAATCAAAATTGATCAACCGAAGGGGGGACTTTACTTAATAAATTTTGTATCATTTTCACGTGGTTTTCTTATTTACTCAAAAAAGGCTTTAACGATTTTGAGATTTTGATTTTGATCAAATACCCACTTTGATTTTGATCAAACTGGGTATTTGATGTATGTATATGCCAAAGATGTGACAGCCAACATTTCATCAAAATTGGTCAAACGGAAGGGGCACTTTATTTCATAACGTTTTTTCCAATTTTTACCTTTTTTCCGATTATCTCAAAAACGGCTTTAATTATTTTGATAAAATTCGTCATGTTTAATGAAAATTAGGTGTTCAATAATATCAGGTAAGTTTTATCAGTATTAAAATTTTCTGAGGGAGCTTAAATGGGGAAGCAGCCTTTTTTGTTTTCCTATAAAGAACCTTTGTTTTAGTTTATATTGAGAAATAACTTGTCTTTCATCACGCCTAAAAATAAGAAACGGCTAAATATGATATATGAAAAAAAATCAAGTAAACTAATATAGGAGAAAAAAAGAACACGCTATCATGAGCTCACGCATGCGCCGTACGCCTTTAATGACAAATCAATGCTTTATTATTAAAGAATTTCTGTTCATTTAATGAAAATTTTTTGTTTCATGGGAACTAAATGAAATATTCAACAAGTACATAGATCATTATAAAATCAGACGACTTGGAGTATTATGCTTTCATTGTCGAATTATCACAATTAAAATTTTTTATTTAATAATAAAAGATATTACTTAGTTTTTTTTTTTTTTTTTTTTAGCAAATGAAAACAAAAATTAAGAAATGAATGTGGAAAAATGTATAACTTTGATTAGTGGCAATTAACGAAACACATTAATTTCTTATCTAAGTAAGTTGGTAAGTGAAAGTTGTGTGTTGCGGGCACGCACCAGATTTTTACTTTCACTTACCTATATATGAAATATATATATTTCATACATTCCTACACTACTTACTACTTACACAGTTTACACACCGCTATGAATGTACTTACTACATACACACCCAAGTAAGTGGAAGTATTGCGATCGTGAAAATTTTCGACTTCCGGTTTTCAACGGAAATACACGTTTTGGGGTCCCCTGAATCGAAATAACCAAGTCCCGCGAAATGTTCTGTGTGTGTGTGTGTGTGTGGGGGGGGGGGGGGGTGTGTGTGTGTGTGTGGGGGGGTGTGTATGTGAACAGACTAGCTCAAAAACTATAAACCCTGCGAACCTGAAATTTGGTATTTAGAGTATGTATATGGGGTACTCAAAGGGAGGGGGTACTTTATTTAATAACTTTTTAAGTCTTTTTCGATTTTCTCAAAAACGGCTCTAACGATTTTGATTAAACAGAGTATTTGATCTATTTATATGCCCGAGTTATGACTGTAAAAATTCCATCAAAATTGATCAACCGGAGGGGGGACTTTATTTAATAAATTTTGTATCATTTTCACGTGTTTTTTTTATTTACTCAAAAAAGGCTTTAACGATTTTGATCAAAATTTGTATTTGATGTATTTATATGCCCGAGATATGACTGTAAAAATTTCATCAAAATTGATCTAAAGGAGGGGGGACTTTATTTCATAACTTTTTTCCAATTTTTACCTTTCTGATCGATTATCTCAAAAACGTCTTTAACGATTTTTATCAAATTCGTTATGTTTAATGAAAATTAGTTGTTATTTAATATCAGGTAAGCTTTATCATTATTAAAATGTTCTGAGAGGGCTTAAATGGGGAAGGGGCCTTTTCTGTTTTCCTATAAAGTACCTTTGTTTTAGTTTATATTGATAAATGAACTGTCTGTCATCACGCCTAAAAATAAGAAATGGCTAAATATGATATATGAAGAAAATCAAGTAAACATATACAGGAGAAAAGAAGAAAAATAATCCGTCAACTCATAAAGCACCTTGAGCTCATGCATGCGCCGTATGCCTTTAATGACAAACCAATGCGTTATTATTAAAGATGTTCTGTTCATTTGAGAAGTGGCAATTAACAAAACGCATTAAGTTCTAATTTAAGTAAGTTGGTAAGTGAAAGTTGTGTGTTGCGCGCACGCACCAGATTTTTTATAATATATTTATAACCTTTTCATTAATAAATATTCATAGCTGAAATATATTCTTGTTATTCTCATCTAGGCCATTATTTGCAAATACAGGTTATAAATATTGTTATCAAAAGAAGGGTAAAAGTACTGAAGAGCGACTGATGGGCGTGGCCTTTTTTTAGAGGTCATGTGACCATCAACTCCCATCGCCTTTATTTCAGTTAAGTGCCTTGATCGGCTTTAATAGATTCTAGCTTTCGACTCCCGCTCGCTCTTCAGAGATAAATAAACCCCCAAAAGGGTCCTTTTCAGTGGAGATCGGGCCTTAATTTGAAGGGCGCCTTAGTGAACGGCGCATAAGCCGCACTTCAGTACTAATGCCAAAATAAGTATTTAAAAGAAGTAACTGCTTACTAAAAGTAACTGGATGTTGCGTCATCAAGTAACTGGATGTTGCGTCATCAAGTAACTGGATGTTGCGTCATCAAGTAACTGGAGGTGGTCTTCGCAAACCGACCCGGTAATAATAAAAATATTGAAGCGCGAAATAAAATCGAATGATTTTGTCTGTTACATAGAAAAGAGCTTTAGAATTTTTGTTGAAACAGTTACATAACTGTAATAGTACTTGTTCTAGATTGTAAGAGAATCTCTACGCTTTTCAAGAACCTTGTAGAATAACTAATTACTTATATTTCACTGGTGCTATGATTCTGCATATGAACCGAAATCTTTAGTGATAAAAGCATAATTTAAATTTTAAATAATTTTGTAAGGTGAAACAAGACCATATGAGTTTGGTATGTTAAATTTAAAGGAGTTCTATACTTTTTGCTATGAGCCACGTGATTAAGAGACAGAGGGGTCAGGACCCCCACCCTAATTTCGAGCTACATCCGCCACACAGTTTTAAGTAATCTTTTGACGTGAAGTTATAACACAAAAATGTCAAATAAACTTAAATAATCATTTCAATGGAGAAATTAAATAATAACGTTACAAAACGACTAGCAGTGACTCAAAAGTAATAGTACCTACGCCCTCTCAAGGTTAGACTAAGCCACTAGTCGATTGCTTCTTTTATATAATCTGCTATGGAAACATCCAGAAAGGCCTAGAACGATCTAAACATGTGATCACGTACTGATGCCTGACTTTGTAATCTTTCCTGGTTTGGTTTCCTCCATCACAATAAACCAGGCGTCGAAAATATGAGTTAACTTTTATTTTAAAAAAGCTTAAGTTAAACATATCTTTTTCTTTCCCTTCTTGAAGTTTTTATTGAACATTGACTTATTCATTAGGAAAACTTGTTGAATAAGTTACATTAAAACTTTTGTCCAAATAACTTTTTCCGTAAAAGTTCATTTCAAAAAGTTATTCTGAAACTTATTCCTAAAAAGATTTTAATCAAAGAAAATTTTTTTTTTATAACCAAGACCCGGCCATCATAGTGGCCACTTGGACAATTAAATTTTGAAACTAAGGCAGCTAGGCTTTGAATCAGCTTCAAACTTTGAGTGAATGTATTGGATAGTAGTAGGTACCTTCAGTCAAAGTTTGAAACTGATTCAAAGCCTAGCTGCCTTAGTTTCAAAATTTAATTGTCCAAGTGGCCACTACTGGTACAGTGTCCACTATAGGTACGTTTACCTTAGATGTTTCGAAAGCTGATTAATTAAAGATTTATTAAGTATGTTTGGTGCAATTGATTTCTGTGTAGTTGCTTCTTGATTGTGGATTGATTAAAAATTGGGAGGTTTTTTCTTACCGAGGAGATTTGAAACAGACTGTTTTAACTAAAACACATGTTTTAAACTCACTAACACACTGTTTTAAACTCCTGTTTTAACTAACACCTGTTTTAAACTCCTCACCCGGAAGAGGACAAAAACAAGTGAGTTGCATGACTTCCGCAGAGATGAGAACATCGGTTACTATAGCACCTATTCTGTAGAAGAAGAAAAATCATTTTGCCTTTGTTTTAGAGCAATTTTCAACTAGCAGAGCCAAATAAAAATTGGTGCAACGTCTAGAATACAACAACGGGGCTCATGAAACTTGCACTGGTGGGGAACTTTATGTTTGCCACAACTGCTTGTCAGATTGGCCCTTTTTATTATCATAATATTATTATTTTTTACATTTGTGAGATTATTGTAACATAAATATTTGAAGACATATTGATCAAAACTGATTTTAATACTTAAAAACCGGCTAAAAGTTAATAATTATTTTATTTCAAAGATTTATAATTTAAAACCAGTTGTTTATCTCACTGTTATTTTAATTAATGTTACGAATAGGAAGTTCTGGTACTTTTAACTACTTTAGGAGTTGATTATTTGTACTAGACCTGTAGTTATCTACTTAAATGATATATCTGCACAAAATATTAATAAAAAAATTGTTTCGTACTTGAAAAGTTTAATTTTAATTAATACCTTTAAATTATATCATCACATTTGAGACGTCTGGTATCAAAACCGGCTATATCCATTTCCAACAATTTTTCAGGACTGATCAAAAAAAGATCAATTTAAAAAATTAATCAATTTAACAAATTTTTTTGTTCTTTTTCGTTGTTTTGCCAACAATTACCTTCAAGCAAACATTTTTTACAACTTTTTATCACATTTTCTTTTTTAAATCTCATTTAAATTAAAAAATATGTTGGATGTACCTGACTTTGATAAGAAAATATCAATTTTTGGATAAATTATAAATAGAATTTTTTTAAAAACAAATCTCTTTATTTAATATGGACAATATATACATAGTTTTTATTTTTTAAATAAACAAATTTCCACTTAAATCTTGATATTGACCCACATCTATATTGGTATCATGCATATTTACTTGGATAGGTGACATTGTACTGTCTATTACAACTTTGTAGAATTCTAGGGTATTTATTGATCTCCAGTCTTCTCCATAATGTTTTTCTTAATAGAGTATCAACATCATCCAACTGTTTGGAAACATGGGATTTCGAAAAACTGAAGGTTTTCTGAAAAGTGAAGCTTGGATGGAACCGCTTTTGATAAGAAATGGAATCTTTAAGTATTGATTTTCGAAGGATCTGGACTTCTTTTTAAAAAAAAAACGCGTCTAACACATTATTTCTAACATTAATAACTTGCAAAAAAAAGACAATAAATGTTTTTGGAAAAAATGGACGTAACCGGTTTTGAAACGAAACGCCTCATTTACTTTACAGACCTTAATACTTCTCAAAAATCACATGTTTCAAATCTCCTCGACTACTGTTTCATTTTTTCGAGTTGACTTGTTACGCATAAGTGGGTTTTTGTCCACAATATTTTACGCTTACAATTTCTTTATGTTTGTGATTCGCAAGTGTAAAGGATGCCCTATCGATTGGTACGAATATCATAAGATTTCTGTCCCAGGATTTGGTGTATGAAACAAAATGTGAAGATTGTTTCAACTCCCCTCGGTCTCCCTTAGCACTGATACTAACTGTAACTCAAAAGTAGCCCATTACCTGCGTTAACTCGATCATCCCCTCAATAAAAGAACATGGTGACTTGCGCCTTACGTGAACTGAAATATTAATACTATAGTGACCATATTCTGGCAATGTAGGTTTTGTAATTCTGATTCCAACGGTATACATAACTCGAAAGTGATATATTTTGAGTTGTAACCATCTTCTTGTTGACGAGATATATGATAAAATGATCAGAAGGTTTTTTCTAGCTAATCTTCTATGTCCATCTTTTTCTCTTTTCAGTATCAGAGCTGAGCAGTTCGTTGAATCTCAGTGCAGATGATGTCATTAAATTTCTCTTTAAAGGTTTTAGTTATCAACTCTCCAAGAATTTGAATGTTAAGAAAGTTGTAGAATTCCCTTTCAAAAACAGAATTCATCATCAGTTCCAAATCTACTCTTTTTACAGGATCTAGTACATCGATATGTCCGATCTTAGCTAGGAAACCGTTCAGAGCGACAACGTGCCCATACTTCAAAGAAGAAGAACATCCTCCGTTGTCTGCGAGGGTGAACTTTCCCTCCAGTTGGAACAAATTTTTACCAACTTCTAAAGAAACGTTTCCACTTAACTGAGAAAGGGGTACTTCAAAATGATAAGCTATGTTCATGGTATTGAGTTGGACATTCAAATTAAACACATACGTGTTATCATTCTGGTTTGATTGGCTCTCGAAACGGTTAATGTTCGTCAGTTCCAATGTATCGAGTGCCCCAAGACGGCCTTGTGTGAAGGTGATGGGAGAGCTGGAGAATTTCACAAGTTCTATTTCGTTTTGGTTACTAAAAAGACGATTTGAGCTTGCTATGATCCTGGCCACCAAATCAGTATCTTGATTGTCACACAGCACGACTCCGACAGCAACAGCACAGAGCAACAAACGCACGACAATCCAACAACCCATGTTGTTGCTAAAAATGCTTTACCACAGCCTTTTATATTGAAACAGTTATCTGTATGATTCCCACTTATGAAGTTCGGTATTATTATTTAAATAAGGAGATAGCGTTGTCGATAAAAGATCCATTATTCACTTTACTTTTTTTTTTTTTTAAATTAAAACGTATCCGATTAATATATGATGTTATAGATAGATAGATATGTATGTATGCATTTACAAGAAATTGACAACGAAGAACTAGAAGAGCTGGATGATAATATAATGGAAGAAATTATAAGCACCAACCCTGGATTCCATCGACAAATCAGCAATCAGAAATCTATCTACAGTTCACACTCATCCTTATTTTCGCTGAGAAAGAGAAGATCTTCACAAATTTCTGAGAAAAAAAAAAAATACAATTAATCTGATCAATATCACTAACCAAAAAAAATGGATAAAAAAATTATTTCGCTCTGGTGAGCTCGGAAAAGCAGTTATTACAATGATATGAACTGTAAAATAAAAAAAATGAAATAAATCTTTAATACGACTTACCAAGCTTGCACTGTACACTGAATCTGAATTTCGGGCAAGGGTGAAAAGAGGATAATCGGGTAAAAGGAATTGAAAGGAGATTCTAGGATAAAGGAAATTTTCACCTATTGCTCGTCCTTCTTGAATTTTGCGACCAGCGGCAAACAATGATGATTGAAGGGAAAACTTCAAAACAATTATGAATTTCATATCCAGGAGGCAGAAAATCGAAATAAATTGACACCCAAGAGGTACCAAAAAACCATCGGCGGCGGACTCTAATTGGGAAACACACACAACGATGAGGCTGCTTACCATTCCACATTCAGAGAGCAAGTAAGCAAAAAAAAGATGGCTAAGCCCGGAACTCTAATCCCTTACAAATGCCATCATGATGCCACTGATGACCAATTGTTGGCCCAGCGATTGCTATCTCTGTGACAGTTAAGGTGGCAAATTCAATTTGAAAAAAGGATTATGTATTATGAAATAAAATAAAAATACCGAACAAGATATATTTACTTGTCTTTGGGGGAAGCCCCCATACAAATAGAGCCGGGCAGGGCTATATAAAGATACATATTAATTAATATAGATTTACAAAGTCTGAAATACATCTCATAAATTTAGTTTACATACAAAATTTTTATGTACAAGATTTCACTATTAACTAATGTCTACTAAACCTTCCACTATTACGTATAAAATTTAAAATAAAGTTCAAACGATATAATAAACAAATAAAGAATAAATAAGGATTTTAAACAAAAGATATTATATATACACACTTAATAGTAATAAAATTAAAAATTATACTTTTGATGTTTTTATTTAGTAATTAAAAATTATACCTAATCAATTTAGCGAAGTATATATACATCTAATGGTGGTAGCAATATCATTTGTTTTGTACAAAGAATGGATGACAGGTGGATATTATTGTTTACACTCAGTAATCGGTTCGATGCATCGTGTTTATTGATATATTGTCTAATAACTTATCATCTACAATTGTTTATGAATGATCTTAATCTCAGGCAATAAATCATGTAGTAATACATCTGTTTTATTTTTGGCGGGTCTTGAACATTGAGTATTGTCGAAAATTCATTTTCGGATATTTTATTGATGTCGGGTATATACTGGTTTCTAATTGAAGTATTTATTCTTACTACCACTATCAAATGGTAAAAAGTTTCGTAAGAATTCATATTACATATTGTGCGAATTCCTTTAGGTTTAATGTTATATACCTACAGGGTTTTTGTGGGTAAATTTAATGTGATATTTTCCCGATAGACGTGCCTGTGTTAGTATTTTCATAATGTTAAACGGGATGCTTTCGTTAATAACATTACTTTGACCAGTTAAGTTAGGTTGATACATAATATTGTAAAATTGGCTGTACTGGCTTTTTCTTAAGGATTCAAGGTCATTTTGAATCAGATATTTTTTATATAGGTCAAGAATGTTAAGAATTTCTTTTTTGAAGACAGAAGTGTCGCTTTCAAAAAGAATGCATGAGCTATTGACTTCATCTAGAATATTGTAAATTTGAGTAAACCAATTATATTTTGCTGACGGTCAGAGTTGATGTTTATTCCTTATATGATGTTATATGAAGAACCGAGTTTATTTCCGTTTACAATGTTTTACAAGCCTTATAGAGTCTTTAGGAGGGACAATTTAACGCCCCTTGACATTGGTTAATCGGACGATGGTACAGTAAGAGTCCTAAATTTTGCCTATCCAGGTATAATGGATCTTTTGTGAATACCTTTATTTTATTTTATTACTCACCGTACCTGGGAAGTAATACGAGTGTTTGCAACAGTGGTATGATAAGCATGACAGCATAACATACCACTGCTGCTAGTAGACCACGCTAATTCACACTCAGTGCTCAGTGTCTAACATTTTGCAGATCAGCCACCGTCCTATTCTTCGCCTCTTCTGTCCGGCAGCCTCACTGGAGCTGCATGTCTCCTACCCAAGGAGAAGTGGGTTGGGCCCAAAGCTTCCTTTCACCCAGACGCGAAATTTTTGAAGTGCTGGTAGTTTTCTTTAGACACCAGCTGAGGAAAGTCGCTCTCCGACAGTTTGTAGAGCCCAGTTTCCTTCAGCAGCTTTGCCCTTAGCAATGCAGGCAACAACGATGTGCTCAGCGGTTTCTGGGACCCCACAACTGGGACATAGAGGATCGATATTTATTCCGTGCTTGTGAAGCTTCGCTCGAAAACCTCCATGTCCCGATAGAAACTGAGAAGTCCAGTTGTACGGGAGGATTCAAGTCTTCTCTAGCCGCCATCCGACGGTGGGGAAGTACTTCCTTAGTGTAGCTCCATTTGGGGTCGACACCCACCGCCGATTCCATTCTGCCAAACTGTTCTCCCGGAGGATCTTCTTCCATTTAGCGGGGTCTGCACATATTCTTTCCCGTAAGTTTGCTGGGATATACGCTAAGCCATCTCGTTGAATTTTATGCCGATGGAGGTCTTCCTCTGCGAATACCTGAGATAGCGTATAACTAAATTTCCCTACTTCCTCAAAAGTGAATGACCCTTGTGTGATCGTTTCGCCTTCTTCCCCAGACACCATATGCTTCGTCTTACAGCTATTCATTTCTGGTAAGAGCCGCTTTACTGGTTCTATCAAGGCTAATGCATCAGCCATTATGGTGATAAAGATGGTTGAGCAAAGTTCCTGTGATCTGAAGACCTGGATTTCGTATGACTTTTTTTAAGGCTAGATTAAAAAGTAAACAGGCCAAAGCGTCTCCTTGCCTATGCGTTTAACTGAGCTGAATTCTTTTTTAATTTCATTGTTGATTCACACAGCGCATTTCACGTTGTTCATTGTATGAGCTTTACAAGTTTAGCAGGTATTCCAAAGCATTCCACATTTGGTTAGAGTAAGTCCGTAAAACAATTTTTTCCTCGCCCTGATAGCTATTCTTAACATAAAGAAAAAAATAAATTACACCACTGAAAAGAATGGCGTCTATGATTTGTTTGTTGGTTTAACGTCACTTTATGCCACTAAGGCTAATCGGACGATGATACAGTGGGAGTCCTAAATTTTGCCTATCCAGGTAAAATTAGGAAAGGGATCTTTAACATCGTACAGGCTCGGGACCTCCGTTTTTACGTCCTAACCGAGGAACGGCATAGCCAAGGATTTTTAGTACTAGTACTGAAGTGCAGCTTATGCGCAGTTCACTAAGGTGCCCTTCAAAGTACGGCCCGATCTCCACTGAAAAGGACCCTTTTGGGGGTTTATTTATCTCTGAAGAGCGAGCGCAGCGAGTGGGAGTCGAAAGCTAGAATCTATTAAAGCCACTCAAGGAGCTTTTTGACTGAAATAAAGGCGATGGGAGTTCGATAACATGACGGTCACATAACCTCTCAAAACAGGCCACGCTCATCAGCCGCTCTTCAGTACCTTTACCGTATTTTTACCCCCATTAAATAATCCTAAGGCCACCGCGGGTCACGAACTCGTGACCTTTAGTACAAATATTTTAGGTTGCAATTCTAACCACTGTACACCACAGTTAACCCCCACGTTTAAGGTTTCAAATTTCATTAAAAACTTTAAATAAATATGTGTCACCCCACTTCGAGTTATATGAAAATTTCTATCAGTTTTACGTTTAGAAGTCATGATTCTTTTTAAATCATACTCAAGAAAGATATCAGCGTTAAATATAAATCGCCTTGCAAATATTTAAATAAAATAAACAGTCGGTTGAGTGTTCAATAAATTACATTACAGTAATGGACATTTTATCAATAATTTAATCGCTAATTGGTTAAAAACAATTCCATTAGTGGTAGTTATTGATAACTTTCACGTTTAAAAGTCTGTTGCGAAACTTATCAACGCCCACTCCTGACCTGAGGATGGGTTGGATGTTCGTGGAACTGCTACTGACTGGTGTTTTCAGCGTCGTGCTCTGCCTCAACCAAGACATCGATTTGCCAGGCAAGATCATAGCGAGCTTCAACAATTTTTTCCAGGACCATTCAGAGATAGAACTCGTGAAATTTTCAAGCCATCCCTTTTTCTTTACACAAGGTCGTCTCGGCGAACTCGATACATTGGATCTGATTAAAATTAATCGTTTCGTCGGCGAACCAAACCAAGATGGCGTAACGTACGATTTTAATTTTCACATCGGTCTCAAGACACTGAACATGACTTACCAGTTCGAAGTTCGCCTTTCAGACATAGCCGGAAAAGTTTCTGTTTACGTTGGTAAAAATTTGTTCCAACTTGAGGGGAAGTTAATCCTCGGAAGCGACGGAACATGTTACTCTTTTATTAAGGATGCGCAAGTTGTCGCTTTAGATGGTTTCCGAGTGCGAATAGACCCCCCTGGCTGTGCCGTTTAAATACAGAAGATCAAATATGGAACTGATGTTGAATTCAATGTTTCAAAATGAATTCATTAATCTACTTAACCTTCAAATTTTTGGAGAGATACTAACAAAAATCTTCAAAGAGAGATTCAGCCATATAATCTGCACTGAGATCCAACGAACATCGGAGTAGTCAACCAGTTGTCATTCTTAATGGATCATTCCTTTCTCACTATATCAAAAATTCTCTTTTCTGCAAATCCTCTCAAGAAGACACTTTGTTTTACTCACATCAAACTATTATAGTAATAATAAATAATAATAATAACCTCTTATAATATGTACAATTAAAGAATAAATTATAATTAGCATAAATTAAAAAAATAGTTATCTTGAAGATAAATTTCAGATATCCTATTCGCATTTAATTCCTTTCACTCGCGCCTCTAATTTACCTTAGAATGGGAAACCAATAATTCCCTACCTTTCCTAGACCTCCTTTTAATAAGAAACTCCAACAACAGTATTTCCACAGACTGGTACACTTAACCAAAATACTCAGGCCGACTCTTAAACTTTCACTCACAACATCCCTACCACCAAAAAATGAATGTTGCAAAAAATCTTATTCACCGAAGTCTTTCACTTCTGATCCCCAGTTTCATAAAAGCAATATCCAGCGTATCAAACAAATCCTTTCTTCCAATAACTATCCTCCCTACATCATCAATAAACTCATCGAAAAACACTTTAATCGTCCCTTTTCTATTCACACAAACTTCACCGTGACTCCACAATCCACTGCCACCTCAGTATACAGATCATTACCTTTCATCCCCAACCTCTCCGAGAACATCCAAAAACATTTACTTCCACTAACCCTAATTTATGCCTAGCCTTAAAATCACACAATACACTTTCGAAACTCTACACTCCTTTCAAAGACCTCATCCCTCCTTTACACCGCTCTCAGATTGTTTATCACATTACATACATAGGCCTTCCCCGTATCATTAGATATAATAAATGAGAATTATAATATAGTCTTTATTATTTGGGAGAGTAATAGTCAACGTAGCCTCAGGTGGCCAACCTATTCGGGAGCCGAGTTCATAATCCCAACCCACTTCTGTCTCTCCAAGCTTGCCTGTCCTGCTAACTCCTTCACTCCATCTCTTGACTTGTCTTCCTCACTTCCTCTTGAGATTTTAGGGTGTCCAAAGGGTTGCATCTCTTGCCCAGTTTGGGTCTTGCCTTCTTAATACATGTCTACCCCTCTTCCATTTCAGAGTATTGATTATATGATTTATATCTTTCTGAAGTATTCTTATACTAAATAATAATCTAACATTATTTGAAATAAACAATTTTATTCATGCACAAAGGTAACCTTCATTATAACAACTGTTCTAATAAAAGCATATGGTTTTATAAAAACATATGGTTAATCAATATATATTATAAAGCAAAGTGTACAATGTCCGTGCCGAAAAGGCTCAAAAACGACTCCACGTAGGATTAAGGAAGTTATGTCATATTTTAGCCACATAATCCCTAACGGAGAAGAAGGTTTCCGTTTTTCTCTTAAGAGTGCAAAATTGAAGAGTAAAGGACTGGAATTTTACGCCTCTCGCACCATTTAATTGATTGAGATACGAGTTTATGAATGAAAAATTTAGTTCTAGCTCCAGACTACCAGGAAGCGCTAGGGTGCGTTTCACTCAATGTTTATTGTTCATTAATCCTCATGTTTATTTTAAAGGTTATATATTTGTTCAGCTGTTCTTTTTAAATTACTAAAATATTAAGCGAAAATAATTAGTTTCTCCTTTGCTTTCAAAATAAAATAATGATTTTACATCTCTGCAATCAATTAAAAAACCAACTGGATTCCTTAAGAAATTAGTTGTTTGTTTGTTTAACGTCCATTTTTACGCTACTAAAGGCTAATCGGACGATGATACAGTGGGAGTCCTAAATTTTGCCTATCCAAGTATAATTAGGATAGGGATCTTTAACGAGTACCTGACATCGCACAGGCTCGGGACCTCCATTTTACGTCCTATCCGAGGGACGGCATAGCTAAGGATTTTTTACTCCCATTAAAAAATCCTAGGGCCACCGCTGGAATTGAACCCGCGATCTTTAGTATTGTAGGTTGCCATGCTAACCACAACACCACAGGTGACCCCTTAAGAAATTAGTTTTCTCATAAGAAGGCAGTATAGAAGTATTCACTGATCAGCACATTACATTCTATCTATATATAATATATACCTAAGTAAATTTAATGCAATATGAGTGAACATTTCTTAGTAGTACAGTGAGCGATAAAATCAAACATAAAAAAAGAGATGAATTGACTGAATATAAATCGAAAATAAAAAGTTTGAAGTGTTTTTATTGTATTTATGAAAAAGATGATGGTTTGGTTACTACGTATGATGACCATTCCAGTTGACAAAACGTCTAACTCCTATAACAGCATTCAAGATTTTATCATCCCTCATAGTTCAAGATAAAAAGAAATATGATGAAAAAATTGTGCCTTCAAGAAATTTTGGTTTTCACTTTGTAATAGTAGTAAGATTCGAGATATGCAGAAACCTTCCAAATTACGGGGGGATATCTTAAGGAAGGTTGAAATGGAAGAAAGGTCTTAAAACAAAGTTTCTATGAATCTTCGGTAGTTTCTATACTTCTGGATCAAATAGGACCATCATAGTAGTCGGCGCTTAAGTTGTAATCGAAATATAGTTTTTTAACTAATATATTTTTCAACCATAATCTAATAACTTATTATCTGCTGACTGCTTGGCATGGGCTTATAGAATTCAGAATCACAGAAACCACCAAAAACGATGCATGACTCGACAAAGTTGCAGCAAAATTAATTGTTCATTCACCATTTTCATCCCCCTTTAAAGAATATAAGGTTCCTTATTTGGGCGGACTCTGCAGATATCAAATCTTAATATTGATACCATGATAAAGGTTTAAAGAAAGTGCTAATTTTGTTCTATATTTCCTTTAATTTTAAAGTTTTTCTGTTATTAAAACTACCGGAGCGAAGCCGGGCACCCTAGCTAGTTAATAAATAAACTAGTAGTCAGAACAATTAATAAGAACTTATATCTAAAAATTATATCTTAATTGTATAACCAACGACCATGAATAAATAACATCATTACATGATATATTTGACGTAAGTCAATCAGATCCCGTTTGTCTGGACAATTGTTCAGCCCCCCGGTACTTCTCTACAATATGGCGAGACCTGGTGGGTGGGATCACAGAAGAGAAAGATTCGATCACGATCGGGACGGCCCCACGGTTAGCTCAGTGGTAAGAGCGCCGCAACGTAGATGCGGAGGACCTGGGTTCGATTCCCGGCCGCGGTCGAATCTTTTATCTTCTAATTAAATAACTTATTACTTTTGATTGTTTTTTTAACGTCGCTTAGTGCTAATAAGGCTAATCGGACGCTGCTACAGTGGGCAGTCATTAATTTTGCTGCCTTCTTCTTCTTCTTCTTCTTTCAGCGGCGCAACAACTCATTGTTGAGTCAAGGCCTCCTGGATCAGCCTGCGCCATGTGTCACGATCCTTTGCCGTTTGCATCCAATTGCGCGCTCCAAGCAGTACCCGGGCATCGTGGGTCACTCCATCTCGCCACCGCAGCTTAGGTCTTCCTCTACGCCTGGAGCCATGAAAAACCTTCTTTGGGATGGAATTTTCATCCATCCTCGCCAAATGCCCAGCCCACCTTAGCCTTCCGAGGCGGATGATTTTTGCAATGTCGGGTTCATTGAACAGTGTGTACAGTTCCATATTAGTTCTCCGACGCCATTCATTGCCCTCCATGATTCCTCCGTAGATGGTTCGGAGGATCTTCCTTTCATGAATCAGTAAAGCAGATTCATCCGATTTGGTAATTGTCCATGACTCAGAACCGTAGCTCAGGACTGGACGGATCAATGTCTTATATAACATTATTTTTGTAGCTCTCGGAAGTAGGCTACTGCGTAAATGGTTACGTAGGCCATAGAAGCATCTATTGGACTTGCCTATGCGAGACCTAATCTCCCTGGAGATATCGTTTACAGAATTGACTTCACAGCCGAGGTACACAAATTCGTTTACCTTCTCGAACTTGTAGTCCCCAATTTTAACTTCCTCACCATGTAGTGCTTGTTCTCCGGAAACCATATATTTCGTTTTTTGCTCATTGACAACTAGACCCATTCTTGCAGCGGCCTCGGCAAGGGCAAGGAACGCATCAGAGACTGCCTGAAGTGATCTCCCCATGATATCAATATCATCAGCATACCCCAGCAGCTGTACCGTGCGGTGAAATATTGTACCACCGATCTGAATCCTGGAACTCCTAATAATTCTCTCCAGGCCGATGTTGAATAGGAGGCAGGCTATTTGCTAAATTTTGCTGCCTATCCAGGTAAAATTGTGAGAGGGATCTTTAACGAATACCTGACACCATACAGGCTTGGGCCTCCATTTTACTTACTATCCGGGGGATGGCAGAGCCAAGGATTTTTTACTCCCTTTAGAAAATCCGAGTGCCAAGGGAACCCACGACCTTTAGTATTTTCAAAGGGTCAAAATACTCGATCGTAATTTTGAATAGATACAAATCAAGGGAGAACGTTAGAGGTTGGCTAGAGTATTATTAATAGAGTATTTAGTCCTTCTCACCTAGACAGTAATCGTGGATGCGCCGAGAGAAATCATTTTCAAGTGTCTTTTTTTTTTTACTTTCACTTACCTATATATGAAATATATAGTAAGTGGAAGTATTGCGATCGTGAAAAATTTCGACTTCCGGTTTTCAACGGAAATACACGTTTTGGGACCCCCTGAGTCGAAATAACCAAGTCCCGCGAAATGGTCTGTGTGTGTGTGTGTGTGTGTGTGTGTGTGTCTGTGTGTGTGTGTGTGAACAGACTAGCTCAAAAACTATAAGCCGTGCGATCCTGAAATTGGGTATTTAGTGTAGGTATATGCCCGCGATGTGACAGCATAAATTTCATCAAAATTACTTAAAGGGAGGGGGTACTTTACTTAATAACTTTTTACGTTTTTTTCGATTTTCTCAAAAACGGCTCTAACGATTTTGATTAAACTGAGTATTTGATCTATTTATATGCCCGAGATATGACTGTAAAAATTTTATCAAAATTGATTAACCGGAGGGGGGACTTTACTTAATAAATTTTGTAACATTTTCACGTGTTTTTTTTATTTACTCTAAATCGGCTTTAACGATTTTGATCAAACTGGGTATTTGATGTATTTATATGCCCGAGATATGACTGTAAAAATTTCATCAAAATTGGATAACCGGAGGGGGGACTTTACTTAATTAATTTTGTATTATTTTCACGTGTTTTTTTTATTTACTCAAAAACGGTTTTAACGATTTTGATCAAACTTGGTATTTAATGTATTTATATGCCCGAGATATGACTGTAAAAATGTCATCAAAATTGATCTACGGGAGGGGGGACTTTACTTAATAAATTTTGTATAATTTTCACGGGTTTTTTTTATTTACTCAAAAACGGCTTTAACGATTAACAAAAATAAGATATGAATATAGAAAAATGTGTGACTTTGGGAAATGATATTTAGCAAAACACGTCAATTTCTAATCTAAGTAAGTTGGTAAGTGAAAGTTGTGTGTTGCGCGCACGCACCAGATTTTTCTCCTAAATTGTTGAAACTGGAGTTAGCCATTCTGTCAACTGAAAGATTAATATATTAATCTTATGATTGGTAAGTTCAGTATCGATATGTAATCTATAAGGTACCAAGGATTATTATGTCTTCTTGTCAGTTAATGCCATTTTAGTTTTGTATGTACTGTAAGTCATATGTGGATTTAAATAATTATTAGCTAGGGTGCCCGGCTTCGCTCCGGTAGTTGTGTGGCAGTTTTAATATCAGAAAAACTTTAAAATTAAAGGAAATATAGAACAAAATTAGCACTTCCTTGAAAATTTTAACATTATATCAATATTAAGATTCGAGTCTGCAGTGTCCGCCCAAATAAGGAACCCTATATGCTTTATAGGGTGTTGAAAATGGTGGATGAACAATTAATTTTGCTGCAACTTTGTCGAGTCATGCATCGTTTTTGATGGTTTCTGTGATTATGAATCCTATAAGCCCATTCCAAGCAGTCAGCAGATAATAAGTTATTAGATTATTAGTTAAAAAAACTATATTTCGATTACAACTTAAGCGCCGACTACTGTGATGGTCCCATTAGATCCAGAAGTTTAGAAAATACCGAAGATTCATAGAAACATTTTTTGTAAGACCTTTCTTCCAGTTCAACCTCCCTTAATATATACCCCCCATCCTAATTTGGCCGAACTCTGCACTTCTCCAATCTTACTACTGTTACTAAGTGAAAACCAAAATATCATGAGGGCACAATTTTTTCATCATATTTCTTTTTATCCTGAACTATGAGCGGTGATAAAGTCTTATTGAAAAAATTGTATTATTGGAGTCAATTCATCATTTTGTCAACTGGAATGCTCATCATACATAGTAATAAAACCATTTTTCATAACTACATACAATAAGAACACTTCAAACTTGTTATTTTCGGTTTATAATCAGTCTATTCAGCTGTTCCTTTTTGTTTTATGTCTGTTTTTATTCGCTCACTCATATTGCATTAAATTTACTTAAGTATATGTTAGATATTGATTAAATGCAATGTGTTTATCAATTAATCTTCTTATGAGAAAATTAATTTTGTAAAGTATCCAGTCGGTTTTCCAATTGATTGCAGATATGTAAAATCATTAATTTATTTTAAAAGAAAAGGTGAAACTAATTATTTTCGCTTGATTTTTTAGTAATTTAAAAAGAACAGCTGACAAAATATATAATCTTTACAAATATAACGGAATGAATGAACAATAAACATTGAGTGAAACGCACCCTAGCGCTTCCTGGTGGTCTGCAGCTCGAACTAAATTTTTCTTTCATAAACTCGTATGTTATTCTCAGATAGGCTAATTACATGTTGCGAGAGGCTTAAAATTCCAGTCCTTTTCTCTTCAATTTCACACCCTTAAGAGAAAAACTGAAACCTTCTTCTCCGTTAGGGGACATACAGTTACACGCTGACATAAATCTCTTAATCGTATGTGGAGTCGTTTCTGAGCCTTTTCGGCACACACATTGTACACTTTGCTTTATAATATATATTGATTATTTTAGTGAAAATGATAATTCACGATGTTAGACAAACAATAAAAACTAAAATAATCAACATGTTTACAAAAAGTATCAACTTGTAACGATACAGTAACAAAAAAAAAATCTGGTGCGATGCGCGCAACACACAACTTTCATTTACGAACTTACTTGGATTAGAAATCGACGTGTTTCGATAATATGTAAACGCCAATCCTCAACTTCACACATTTTTTCAAATTTAAGTATATAATTATATTTGAATATCTCTATAAGTTATAGAGTATCTGTATACCAAAATTTGGTAGTTCTCAGCACTTTTCGAATCATTATTGCTAATTTATTTATGAAGGGACTAATTTCATCAACAGTCGAGTTTTCAAAAATTTATTATGAAATAAAAGTTTCTAGACTAAAATATACCTAAATTAATTATAGACTATTATCTGATACCATATTTTTACACACCTGCGATGCTTCAAAAATTTGAGCATCACGTATTTACACACTTAAGTGAAATTGGTCTTTTTATTAATAAATAAAAGTTTTTATTTTCATTATACGGTTAATAAATTTTTGGCTGTCACATATATATACATCAAATACCAAGTTTGATCAAAATCGTTAAAGCCGTTTTTGAGTAAAAAAAAAAAACCCGTGAAAATGGGACAACATTTATTAAGTAAAGTTCCCCCTCCAATTGATCAATTTCGATGAAATTTCGACTACCACATCGCGGGCATATACATACACCAAATACCGAGTTTGATCAAAATCGTTAAAGCCGTTTTTGAGTAAATAAAAAAAACACGTGATAATGAGACAACATTTATTAAGTAAAGTGCCCCCTCCGTTTAACCAATTTTAATGAAATTTCGGCTGTCGCATCGCGGTCATATATATACATTAAATACCAAGTTTGATCAAAATCGTTGAAGCCGCTTTTGAGTAAAAAAAAAAAACCCCGTGAAAATGGGACAACATTTATTAAGTAAAGTCCCCCCTCCGGTTAATCAATTTTGATGAAATTTTTACAGTCATATCTCGGGCACATTAATACATCAAATACTCAGTTTAATCAAAATCGTTCGTGCCGTTTTTGAGAAAAATCGAAAAAACCGTAAAAAGTTATTAAATAAAGTACCCCCTCCCTTTGAGCTATTTTGATGAAATTTTTGCTGTCACATCGCGGGTACTACACTAAATACCCAATTTCAGGTTCGCACGGTTTATAGTTTTTGAGCTAGTCTGTTCACACACACACACACACACACACACACACACACACACACACACACACACACACACACACACACACACACACACACACACACACACACACACACACACACACACACACACACACATATACACACACACATTTCATATATAGGTAAGTGAAAGTAAAAAAGAAAAAAATATGTTAATCCAATCTTAATCTGTGGGTGACTACCTTTAAATTATTTTTTTCTGTAATCGTTGAATAATGGTAACATTACTAAACTGAAATGAGTGAAGAAAGTGAAACATTTTGCAATAGAGTGAAGAAAGTGATTACTTTCTTCACAAGTGAAGAAAGTGAATTGCCTTCTTAATTAGTAATAAGTATAAATTAAAAAATAATTTGAAGTTGGAAATTAAATACTTTTAAATGTTTCTTAACATTGTAAGAATTTATTTTAACAAAATAAATTGAAATATGAATGAATTATTGGTGGAAATAATCAATATATTTTAAAATTTAAATATAATAATAATTACCTTCCTTGTTTATAACCTGCACTTGTTTATAACTGCACTACTTCACAATCATTTTAATTTAAACAAACATCTTAGATATTACTAAAAAACTTCAAAAATCACTGTTTGATTAAATATTATTATTATTATATTATAAACATAATTATATATTATAAACAGAATGTAATGTAACCATAAATATATATAATAAATAAAATGTTAAAATAAATTAATACTAGTTGCTTATAACCTACCAACAACATACCATAATCTTCACAACATCCTAATTTTGTTCATATTCTGGTTATCATATATTACACGATTACAGAAAAAATTTAATATTACACTCGTGAAAAAAGTAGAATTTACAACTCTCGTGAAATTACCACACTCGCTTCGCTCGTGTGGGAAAACGTTTCACTCGAGTTGTAAAATGATCTACTTTCATCCCTTGTATAATAAATAACTATTAAATAATTTATTTTTTGAAGAGAAAAGATTTGGCTCCACCAGGAGTCGAACCCGAGTCTCCCGCGTTACATGCGCGGATGCTAACCACTACACCACAGAGCTCGGCTCCAAGTAGAGCCAATCCTTCCTCTTCACTGATACCTACTACCCGATCACGCAAATTTTGCGATTAACGGGAGGTGGACAAAGTTTGTCCAATTTATGGTATTTATTGACGTACGTCAATTTTAAATTAGTTTATATTAATCTAATCTTAATCAGTGGGTGACCAACATTTTTAAATTATTTTAAAAAAAGATGGCTCTACTTGGAGCCGAGGTCTGTGGTGTAGTGGTTAGCATCCGCGCATGTCACGCGGGATACCCGGGTTTCGACTCCCGGCGGAGCCAAATCTTTTCTCTTCAAAAAATGAAAAAAATTTGTGTTCGAGCTTCAGAACTAGACTAACTCTCCAATCCATTGCTCCTTATATTTAATTTGAATTAGAATAGTCCAGAAGGTTCCAGACAAGCGTGAAAGATTCTCAGTCACCAACAACAGTTTTTCTCAAAGTAAAACTCGCATGATTTGATTTTTTATAAATTTATTTTGATTTTAAATGTATGGAATAAATATGCAAGATTGAACAAGTGATTCTGTGTAGCTATCTATCTGTGCTAATAACTAACTAAGTAACAATTTCTCTTCTGTTGCTTTTTCTGCAATCTATAGAATTCGCTGAGACCACATCCGAAGAGCATTGCCATAGATGGTGCATAGAGGTAACATAGAAGTGACATGGTGTATAGTGGAACAGCAGATCTAAGCGAATGACTTGAGCAACATAAAACATGAATATGTAGTATTGGTAACCTGCAAACAGAAATTAATTAGGTTAAGATAAGATATCGCTGGTTTGGATCAAAACTGCCACAATCCAAAAAACCTGGTGCGTGCGCGCAACACACAACTTTCACTTACAACTCCCTCTTTTGTTAATTGCCATTTCTCAAAGTCACACATTTTTCCACATTCATTTCTTATTTTTGTTTTTATTTCTCTATAAAAAACAATATTTTTTGTTATTATTAAATAAAAGTTTTACTTATGATACTTTGGCTCAGAACATTTTAATAATGATGAAGCTTACCTGATATTAAAGAACACCTAATTTTCACTAAACATGACATATTTGATTAAAATCGTTTGATCCGTTCTGGATAAAATTGAAGAAAACGTAAAAATTAGACAAAATTCATTACATAAAGTACCCCCTCCGTTGGACCAATTTTAATGAAATCTTTGCTGTCACATTGTGGGCATATACATACAACAAATACCCAGTTTGATTAAAATCGTTAAAGCCGTTTTTGAGTAAATTAAAAAAACATGTGAAAATGAGACAAAATTTATTAAGTAAAGTCTTCCGCGTGACATGCGCGGTATGCTTATCCATTACACCACGGAGTCGCTTCCAAACGGTGCCAAATCCTTCCTCTTCACTGACACCTCTCCCACGACCTCGCAAATTTTACGAGTATTTACGGGCGGTGGACAATTTTTGTCCAACTTTTGGGCATCTCTTGACTTTCGTCTATTTTTAAATTATTTTAAATAATTTATTTTTTGAAGAGAAAATACTCGCAAAATTTGCGAGATCGTGGGAGAGGTGTCAGTGAAGAGGAAGGATTTGGCACCGTTTGGAAGCGACTCCGTGGTGTAATGGATAAGCATACCGCGCATGTCACGCGGAAGACCCGAGTTCGATTCCCGGCGGAGCCAAATCTTTTCTCTTCAAAAATAAATTATTTAAAATAATTTAAAAATAAGAGTGGTCATCCACGATTAAATTAATATCTATTTTAAGATAAAAGAATCTGGTGCGATGCGCGCAACACACAACTTTCACTTAAGAACTAACTTAGATTAGAAATCGACGTTTTCGATAATAGTAAACGTCATTCCTCAACTTTACACATTTTTCCACATTGAAGCATATACTTATATTTGTATATCTCTATAAGTTATAGAGTATCTGTGTAGCAAAATTTGGTAGTTCTCAGCACTTTTCGATTCATTATTGCTAATTTATTTATGAAGGGGGGGGGCTAATTTCATCAACAGTCGAGCTTTATTTACTGCTTGCTTGTTTTTTACTATGAGTTGCTTTTTGCAAATACATCGTGAAGGTGATATTTAATAGGTGTATTTAAGTCTCTTAGGCCTTTCTGGAAATCAAGAACGATTACTGTACCTCCAAAATTGCTTTATATAGTTTTCAAAAATTTATTATGGAACAAAAGTTTCTAGACTAATATATACCTATATTAATTATAGAGTATTATATCATATTTTGCACACATGCGATTTTTCAAAAATTTGAGCATTACGTATTTACTCTTTTAAGTAAAATAATCATTTTATTAATAAAAAAGTTTTTATTTTCATAATACAGTTAATAAAATTTTAGCAGTCACATATACATGCATCAAATACCAAGTTTGATCAAAATCGTTAAAGCCATTATTGAGTAAAAAAAATCTGGTGCGTGCACGCAACACACAACTTTCACTTACCAACTTACGTAGATTAGGAATTAATGCGTTTTGTTAATTGCCACTTCTCAAATGAACAGAACGGCTTTAATTATGAACAATGGTCTTGGGCTCAACGAGTTTTATGAGTTGACTGAATATTTTTCTTTTTTTCTCCTCTTTATGTTTTCTTTATTATTATCATATCTCATATTTAGCCATTTCTTATTTTTAGCCGTAACGAGAGACAGCTAATTTCTCCATATAAACAAAAACAAAGGTACTTAATAGGAAACAAACAAACAAAAAAGGCCCCAACCCCCCCCCCCCCAAAAAAAAAACCCTCAGAACATTTTAATAATGATAAAGCTTACCTGATATTAAAGAACACATAATTTTCATTAAACATGACGAATTTGATAAAAATCGTTAAAGCCGTTTTTGATATCATCGAAAAAAAGGTAAAAATTGAAAAAAAAAATTATGAAATAAAGTGCCCGCTCCGTTTGACCAATTTTGATGAAATGTTGGCTATCACATCTTTGGCATATATATACATCAAATACCCAGTTTGATCGAAATCGTTAAAACCGTTTTTGAGTAAATAAAAAAAAACACATGAAAATGAAACAAAATTTATTAAGTAAAGTCCCCCTTACGGTTGATCAATTTTGATGAAATTTTCATGTGTTTTTTTTTATTTACTCATATCTCATATCTCATATCTCGGGCATATTAATAATACATCAAATGCACAGTTTAATCACATCGCGGGCATATACCTACACTAAATACCCAATTTCAGGTTCGCACGGTTTATATTTTTTGAGCTAGTCTGTTCACACACACACACACACACACACACACACACACACATACAAACCATTTCGTAGGACTTGGTTATTGGGACTCAGGGGGCCCCAAAACGTGTATTTCCGTTGAAAACCGGAAGTCGAAATTTTTCACGATCGCAATACTTCCACTTACTATATATTTCATATATAGGTAAGTGAAAGTAAAAACACGTGAAAATGGGACAACATTTATTAAGTAAAATGCCCCTCCAAATAATAAATTTTGATGAAATTTTTACTTTCGTATCGCGGGCATTTGCCTACACCAAATACAAAGTTTAATCAAAATCGTTAAAGCCGTTTTTTAGAAAATTGATAAAAACGTAAAAATAGACAAAATTCTTTAAATAAAGTACCCCCTCCGTTTGACCAATTTTGATCAAATTTTCGCTGTCACTTCGCGGTCATATACATACACCAAATTCCTAATTTCAGTTTTGTACGGCCTATAGTTTTTGAGCTAGTCTGTTCACACACACACACACAAACACAGACCATTTCGCGGGACTTGATTATTTGGACTCAGGACGTGTATTTCCGTTGCAAACCGGAAGTCGATATTTACACGATCGCAATACTTTCCTTACTATATATTTCATATATAGGTAAGTGAAAGTAAAAATTTAATTTCATGAATGAGGTAGATAACGTTAATTTATAACTTTTTACAACAATAGTGTACATTTTTTTATTGTTAGAATTCAAAATCTCTATTTACTGCAGTGCTAATAGGTGCACTATGATTTTGTTTTACCTGTCTACTACTAAAAATAGATTCGATCTTTTCCCCACACGTGGAAAAGCGACACATGGAAAAAACGCGGATTTCCTTGTTCAAGACGGAAAAAATGAATTTATGCTTATCCACCCTAAATATCGAAAGTGTTGTGACAATATATAAACTTACACCGCCATCTATTGGAAATTTATAGACCTTACAAATAATCACACTCAACTGTAGTATAATAAGTATTTAATATGCAACAAAATAAATAATGAAGCCTATAATCGAGATAAACAATTAACCCATCTTTTAAGATCGGTTGAGAAGTGTCTGATTTTACACCCGACTAACAACAAAAAGATTATGATATCGAAACATGGCGCCATGTTAATAAATCGAAACACGACCTACTGTATTTGCAATAATTCGCAACAAAAGAAATATTGTGGTCAATAATCAAGATAAAAACTATCCTATCTTCTAAGTTGGACAAAACTAAAAGTTGGACAAAATCGGTTAAGTAGTTTCTGAGTTTGCCTCCGACAAACATTGGGACACGGGACTTTTATATATATAAGGATTACTTTAAGCGGAAGGAAAACATATCTATCTGCAACTTAGGAAAACTCGAAGATGTTTTTCATATTTTCGGCCGTTGCCCGATTTATTCTGCTTTCCGCCATCACTATCTGCGAAATGAACAGGTAGAATGGCTCAAAATCGAGAAGTTTTACTGCCTTGAAAATCTCTTTTGTTATATTAGGCAATGTTGCAGGCTGAAATCATTCATCGTTGAATAAACATGAAAACTTTTCCCCAATCAGGGAACACTGGACTTCGAAAAATGTTTCTATTTTGTCCTTGGTAGAAAAGAAGAATACCAAAATCTTATTGTATTTGTGGAAACTGCATTTGTGGAGAGCATAGGGTCAAGTTATGTCCAGATTGTAAAACCAAGCTGTGACTTATATAGTATCAATAATTAACGAGAAAATTTGTTAACTATAAGTCCAATGTAAATTTTTCTAATAATTGTAACTCATTGTTCCTGTTTAGTTGGTAGCGTAGTGTATTCCTGTTGATATGATTTCGTAGTTTATTTATTCTATTTCCTGTTTCATAATTTCTTTGGCAATATTACTTTTATATGCATTTGTCCTTCAGCGTTTGACCATGTAACAGGTTTTTTAACTGCCTAGAAGCAGTTGAAAGCAAAAAACTTTCACAACACACAACACCCTATAGCCTTCCAAGACACCAAAGTCATGGTTAGGATTGTCAACTACCACCAAAGGTCCTTCAGGGAGGCTATAGAACTTACAAACAATAAAAACAAAGAAGACGGATATAGAATGGGAATACAGACTGCTCCCCCTGACGGAAAATTATAAGTTACTGATTCCCTTCTCCACTCTCATTCTTGTATTCGCCCTGAAGAAGCCCACAGCAAGATGTGTGTAAGCTTGGCAGTTGAAAAATCTATTCAGACTATTGAAGCCGAAAGCAACAATTTTCCTTATGAGACATTTTCTTTGTTTTTACTTTCACTTACCTATATATAAAATATATAGTAAGTGGAAGTATTTGGGGTCCCCTGAGTCCAATTAACCAAGTCCCGCGAAATGGTCTGTGTGTGTGACTGTGAACAGACTAGCTCAAAAACTATAAACCGTGCGAACCTGAAATTGTGTATTTAGTGTATGTATATGCCCGCGATATGACAGCAAAAATTTCATCAAAATTGCTCAAAGGGAGGGGGTTATTTAATAAATTTTGTATCATTTTCACGTGTTTTTTTTTATTTACTCAAAAACGGTTTTAACAATTTTGATCAAATTGGGTATTTGATGTACGAGTATGTATATGCCAAAGATGTGATAGCCAACATTTCATCAAAATTGGTCAAACGGAGCGGGATTAAATGAAAATTAGGTGTTCTTTAATATCAGAAAAGCTTTATCATTATTAAAATGTTCTGAGGAGGCTTTTTTTGGGGGGGGGGGGGGGCTTTTTTGTTCGTTTGTTTCCTATTAAGTAACTTTGTTTTTGTTTATATGGAGAAATTATCTGTCTCTCGTTACGCCTAAAAATAAGAAATGGCAAAATATGAGATATGATAAAAATAAAGAAAACATTAAGAGCAGGAAAAAAATAAAAATATTCAGTCAACTCATAAAACTCGTTGAGCCCAGGCATGCGGAGTACGCCTTTAATGACAGACCATTGTTCATGATTAAAGCCGTTCTGTTCATTTGAGAAGTGGCAATTAACAAAACGCATTAATTTCTAATCTAAGTAAGTTGGTAAGTGAAAGTTGTGTGATGCGCGCACGCACCAGATTTTTTTGTATGAAATGATTACTCTTTTCAATAACTCCTACATTAAAAATCAATGTGTTTTGAGTAAATTGAACCTTAACTTTTAATAGGTAAATTACAGCATTCTTAGTTTCTTACTGATAAAAGGCATAAAAAGTGTAAATTTACATTATATCTATTATGAATACTGCATTTACATACTGATGCGGCATCCCTGAAGTCACTCACTTGGTCTCATTGGCGCAGCGCTACCTAAATCAGCCCTTCGATTTAGCGCTACCTTTCCCGGGTTAAGTGACTTTGATATAGAAGAAGAAACGTTGGTACGCCAAATTTAAATATTGAGGTAAAATAGTAAAACATAATTTAAGAATTAAATATAAAATATTAAAAAATAATAGGAACCTGCTGGAATGCTCTTAGATCTATCGAGTTCCCTTTGTATTGGATTTGCAGAGGGCGCTGAACTTGGTTCAGGATGATCAAGATATCCTTTTGGCGCTTCTTTGGCATGTTATACCAGTTGATTTGACAAAAGCCATCATAAATATTCGAACTCTGCAAATATAATAAAGTTTTATCAAAATAATAAATATATAACTTTTGTTCGATATTACTTCGTCTAAGCAGCTGCAAGATGGCGTTTGGCTTCAGTAAACAACAATGTATTCCGATCACGCCCTACCCGATATCAACAGTTCAGTTCGGGTTTACCGAGAGTTCCCGAGCAGGTGTAGTCGAGTATCCGAGTATTCCTAACCACCAAATTATTATTTTTTTGTTATTTTAAGAAAAAGGTATTTAAATAACCAAAAAGGATATTTTTTAAAATGATGATTTTAAATTATATGACTCCATAGGATAAAAAACAAGTCTTATTACAACATATTTTATCAGATTAAAGAAGAGGATAAAAGATTTAAGAAATTGTATCTGTTAAAATGAATTTAACTATAATTTTCGACTATAACTTTATTATAATCCACTGATAATTAATTAAATAGAATTAATTTAATTAAATGTTTTTAGTTGTTTTTTTTTTTTAATTAATTTTACTACCTTTACTAGCTGTATATACCGGTTTCACCCGGAGAATTTCATTTTTAAATCTATAAAATTTATAGAGTGAGACTTTTATCGATTCAAACGGTCGATTTCGTAAAAACTAATGTAAAGCGAGATCAAAACGATTTTTATAACAATAAAGAATATATCCAGAGATTGGCTGAAGTTATGCAATTTTAATATGGACAGGTGTTCGCACCTGGTATCAAAGAACCACTGAGCGAAATTTGAAAAAAATCTGAGAAGAACCAGAACCAAACGAAGACAATTTCATCTTTATTTATATAGATTATCATTTGAAAAAATATCCTCTTTGTTTATTTAAAAACATTTTTCTTGAAATAACAAACAAATAATAATCTAGGGGTTAGGAATACTTAGATTCTCGACTAAATCTGCTCGGGAACACTCGGGTAAACCCGAACTGAACTGTGGATATCGGGTAGGGCTTGATCGGAATATCTTGTTTACCTACGCCGGCTGCCATCTTGCAGCTGCTTAATCGAAGGAGTACCCTTCTTATTTATTTAATTGTTTAAACAATGGTTTACCTCCGAATGAAGCAAATCTCCTGCATAACAATATAAGAAGATCACCAGCATCATGGAGAAAGGTGAGGTTAGTTTGAACAAGAGTACCGAGATGGTGTCATTGCCCTGAACATAACATAAATATTTTGATTAAGCCTGCGTTTAATAAGGCATATACTTGTCCCTACTTCATGAAAGGTTTGTTCCAACAAGCAGTACTGAATTCACAGGTACAAGAAAAGATAGTCCAACTACTATTTCCGTTCCTCGTAACCTATGAGACTCTTGGTTTTTTTTTTTTTTTTTTTCTGTCGGAAAATTTTTTTTTTTTTTCTGTCGGAAAAGTTTTCTGCAGTTTGTTAAAACAGTAGTCAAACTAGAAGGTTAGCGTACTGCGAATGCTACAGAATCCTGAATGTCGTCGAAATGCTTAAACAAACCTATATTTTTACTTTCACTTACCTATATATGAAATATATAGTAAGTGGAAGTATTGCGATCGTGGAAAAATTCGACTTCCGGTTTTCAACGGAAATACACGTTTTGGGGTCCCCTGAGTCGAAATGACCAAGTCCCGCGAAATGGTCTGTGTGTGTGTGTCTGTGTGTGTGTGTGTCTGTGTGTGTGTGTGTGTGTGTGTGTGTGAACAGACTAGCTCAAAAACTATAAACCGAGCGATCCTGAAATTGGGTATTTAGTGTAGGTATATGCCCGCGATGTGACAGCGTAAATTTCATCAAAATTACTTAAAGGGAGCGGGTACTTTACTTAATAACTTTTTAGATTTTTTTCGATTTTCTCAAAAACGGCTCTAACGATTTTGATTAAACTGAGTATATGATGTGCTATATAATAAATATGCCCGAGATATGACTGTAAAAATTTCATCAAAATTGATTAACCGGAGGGGGGACTTTACTTAATAAATTTTGTATCATTTTCACGTGTTTTTTTTTTTTTTTATTTAGTCAAAAATGGCTTTAAAGGTTTTGATCAAACTGGGTATTTGATTTATGTATATGCCAAATATGTGATAGCCAACATTTCATCAAAATTAATCAACCGAAGGGGGGACTTTACTTAATAAATTTTGTATCATTTTCACGGGGTTTTTTTATTTACTCGAAAACGGCTTTAACGATTAACAAAAATAAGATATTAATGTAGAAAAATGTGTGACTTTGGGAAGTGACAATTAACAAAACACGTCAATTTCTAATCTAAGTAAGTTGGTAAGTGAAAGTTGTGTGTTGCGCGCACGCACTAGATTTTTTTATATTCATTCGTTGTTCACCTCACCTCTTTCAATATAATTAACTCTTTGCACTCGGCACCGTTTCGGACGTTACCTACCGGCAGCTCGACGCAACTTATTCGCGAAAACGTACACCCTGACGTAATATTATACAGTAAAATTTTAGAACCAAGTAAGGTCGGTAGGTAACCAAGTACAAATTGCACGGGAACGGAGTCTTAGGCAGTATAAAAATTTCTAATTAAATCGAAAGAGTGAAAAGGAGTAATGAAATCGAAATATTAATAAAATTAAATTAAAAAAAAAAATTAAAATCAAGCGTAGTCCTCGGCTCCAAGGGTAGAAGCTAACAATCGGTGATGGAAATTGGATGAGGCCAAAAATAGGGGGGTAGGTGCAGAATATTAATAATGCGGGAATGTTAATAAAAATCGGTCTACCTTCCTTACTTGGTTCTCAAATTAAAAAGGAATGAAATTTAGATTATATGTGTTTGTGAAGCTTCAAGAACACATAGTAAAAATAACCAACCATAGCGAAATGGTCTGTGTCTCTGTCTCTGTGTTTGTGTCTGTTTCTGTGTCTGTAAACAGACTAGCTTAAAAACTATATACCGTGCGAACTTAAAATTGGGTATTTAGTGTACGTATATGCCTGCGATGTGACAACAAAAAAATCATAGAAATTGGTCCAAAGGAGGGGACACTTTATTTTATAACTTTTTACGTTTTTTCTATTTTCTCGAAAACGGCTAGAACGATTTTGATTAAACTGAGTATTTGATGTATTAATATGTCTAAGATATGACTGTAAAAATTTCATCAAAATTGATCATAATAAATTGATAATGAATTTTTATATAATTTTCACGTGTTTTTTTTTTATTTCCTTAAAAACTGCTTTAACGAATTTGATTAAAATCCGTATTTGGTGTATTTATATGCCCGCGACGTGACAGTCAAAATTTCATCAAAATTGGTCAATTGGGGAGGGGGGGAACTTTACTTAATAGACGTTGTCCCATTTTCACGTGTTTTTTGTATTTACTCAGAAACGGCTTTAACGATTTTGATCAAACTGGGTATTTGATGTATGTATATACCAAAGATGTAATAGCCAACATTTCATCAAAATTGATCAACCGCAGGGGGCACCTCATTTCATAACTTTTTTTTACGATTTTTCCCTTTTTTACTTTCACTTACCTATATATGAAATATATAGTAAGTGGAAGTATTGCGATCGTGAAAAATTTCGACTTCCGGTTTTCAACGGAAATACACGTTTTGGGACCCCCTGAGTCGAAATAACCAAGTCCCGCGAAATGGTCTGTGTGTGTGTGTGTGTGTGTGTGTGTGTGTGTGTGTGTGTGTGTGTGTGTGTGTGTGCGTGTGTGTGAGTGTGTCTGTGTGTGTCTGTGTGTGTCTGTGTGTGTGTGTGTGAACAGACTAGCTCAAAAACTATAAACCGTGGGGACCTGAAATTAGGTATTTAGGGTAGGTATATGCCCGCGATGTGACAGCAAAAATTTCATCAAAATTGCTCAAAGGGAGGGGGTACTTTATTTAATAACTTTTTACGTTTTTTTCGATTTTCTCAAAAATGGCTCTAACGATTTTGATTAAACAGAGTATTTGATCTATTTATATGCCCGAGATATGACTGTAAAAATTTCATCAAAATTGATTAACCGGAGGGGGGACTTTACTTAATAAATTTTGTATCATTTTCACGTGTTTTTTTTATTTACTCAAAAACGGTTTTAACGATTTTGATCAAACTGGGTATTTGATGTACCTGTATGCCCGAGATATGACTGTAAAAATTTCATCAAAATTGATCAACCGGAGGGGGGACTTTACTTGTTAAATCTTATATCATTTTCACGTGTTTTTTTTATTTACTCAAAAACGGCTTTAACGATTTTGATCAAACTGGGTATTTGATGTATGTATATGCCAAAGATGCGATAGCCAACATTTCATCAAAATTGATCAACCGGAGGGGGCACTTTATTTTATAACTTGTTTTCCAATTTATACCTTTCTTTCGACTATCTCAAAAACGGCTTTAATGATTTTGATCAAATTCGCCATGTTTAATGAAAATAAGGTGTTCTTTAATATCAGGTAAGCTTTATTGTTATTAAAATGTTCTGAGGGGGCTTAAATGGGGAATGGGTCTTTTTTGTTTTCCTGTAAAGTACACTTGTTTTTGTTTATATGGAAAAATTGACTGTCTCTTATTACGCCTAATAATAAGAAATGGCTCAACATGAGATATGATAAAAATAAAGAGAAGAAAAAAAGAAAAATATTCAGTCACCTCATAAAACTGGAGCCCACGCATGCGGAGTACGCCTTTAATGACAGACCATTGTTAATAATTAAAGACGTTCTGTTCATTTGAGAAGTGGCAATTAACAAAACGCATTAATTTCTAATCTAAGTAAGTTGGTAAGTGAAAGTAGTGTGTTGCGAGCACGCACCAGATTTTTTTCTATTGGGTTGATGCAAAATTAATGCAGGTTTCCTCTATTGCGATATCTTAATTCCAATTGTGTAAACAAAGCAAATCCTAACATTGATCATTATGATACCAAAACAAACCTTATCTAATACCCTCTCTTTCAGCATGAATTTGATCAGTAAAATCGTTTTGTTCAGTGTGTTACGATTTTCGTCAAATTTATTTTTACGAATTAAATTAAGGCGCAGCGCTGAGCAGACGACTCGTAATATTAATGAAGTGTGGGGTCAGGAGGCTATTAACGAGTGCACGGTGCAGCGTTGGTTCCAGAAGTTTCGCAGTGGAGATTTCGACCTCGAAGACAAGGAAGGTCGGGGCCGTCATTCTGCTCTTGACAACGACCGGCTGAGGTCAATAGTGGAAGAAGACCCAACCAAAACCACCCGAGAAATAGCGGTAGAACTCGGCGTGAACCAATGCACAGTTATACGCCACTTGGAAGCAATTGGTAAGGTAAAAAAGTTGGCCAAGTGGGTGCCACATGAAAACAAAAATAAGAATGTGTGACTTTGAGAAGTGGCAATTAACAAAACGCATTAATTTCTAATCTAAGGAAGTTGGTAAGTGAAAGTTGTGTGTTGCGCGCACGCACCAGATTTTTTTTTGTAATTTTATTTATAATCCATTACATACAACGATGACTTTTCTTTTAATGCGTATTTCATTACCTTACATGTAAAAATGATCTTTTCCCCGAAATTGCTTCGAGTTGCTGGTAATATGAATGAAAAAAAACTTCTAGTGCAAAGGGTTGAAAGATTAACGTACTATAAAAATAATGAAAAACACCGCGAGCCGCGACCGTCATTTATCACCAAAAGAGAAATATCCTACAAAAAGTTTTTACGATTTGTTTATGTCCTTACAAATTAAAAACTGAAAATTATTTGCATTGTCTTCGTAATTGAGCCCTCGAATGCAAAGGGTTAAATTTGAAAACTGAATATTCTCGACATTAAATAATTCAAATAAATCGAATTAAGCTTTAACATTTGTATAATCCCTCATTAAATATTTTAAATTGCTGTCAAAAAGCACTGAATTACGTTGACAATTTCTTCGCGCGCTCAGTACGCAGTTACTAACTGTCCATTGTTTACCAATAACTAAGGCGAACTGTGCATGTGCAAGAGTGTTATAAGCACTTGTTGGAATATTCCTGTTATTTACCATATAGGCGGGCGCAATCGACTATAGGGTGCGCTAGTAGTTTTGCAAAATGTCGGAAAGAACGGGGAAAGACATAGTTGATGTGATAGAGATAATTGGTAATTTTAAAATACCATTAATTGAAGGGCAGGCTATCCTTGATGCAAACCACATAATTACATGTGGAATAATATCTAGAAGTAAAAAAACAGTTATTTGACAAGCCTTATGCCTTCAAACTAGCAATCTTAAAGGACTGCCCCATCAAATAAAAGTGGAAATCAAATTTATTATTAATAATAAACAATTTTCTTGTCATTGTACGTGTAAAGGTGGTAGCTCTGGTAAATGCAAACATATCATTGTAACTTTAATCTACGTTTTTCGGTTAGTAATAACATTAATTACCAATTCATACAATCATTGTTATGACAGCTTAGATTCTTTGTCATATTATTTATTTATTTGACAAAACTTTCAGGCTTCGCATTGAAAACTTGGAACAATTAAGCACAACGGATGTAAGACAAAAATGAGGAAAATTAAAAAAGAAAAACAAATATGACACTATGGTCCCAATGTTATTTGCATAAAACTAACATTTTGGAATAATAAAATGTCAAATACTAATATTTACCTGGATAAATATAGTCACTTTCATTAAAGTGAAGAGTACATATCGTCATATGTTTCGAAACAGGCTTATCTATTCTTAATTTTACAATACATTCTCTAAGAAGCTTTTTATTTTTTGGAAATAAATGGAATGACACGTCTTCTGATTTTTTAATTGAACACTGAGGGACCGAGCAATACCTCATAGATATTTTTCAAATGATTTTTTGCTCAATCGGATTTTAATTATGGAAAAATACATTAAAAACGCCAAAAAACCCTATGAATCTCAGGTAATGGCCTGGCTTTTATCCCCGTTTCTCTAGTTCCTGAAAAGAAGCAGCACCGTCGCTTGCGCCCGCCTATTACTCTTGGACCGAATCATTCTTCTTTGTAAAATATCGATTATTTAAGCTAGTATTAAAAAAATTGCAGTATATATTTAGTTACTGTTGCTACTGTAAATAGTAAATTCAAAAGTACATATAATATACACTGGTGGACAAAATTAACGCACCACTCGATATTTTTTAGTCAAAATTAAATACATGATGTTCCATTTTAATTTTGACTAACTATTGGTATTAAGGTAGTAATATAAACAATAAATAATGCTTTGCTTACTCTTATAAACCCTTTTTCACCTACAGTAGCATTATTTAGCACAATGTAAAAATTGTTTTTACATCCATTCTTTCTCTTTTATTCATCCGCTCAACTTGTAAACGTTTTTAAATTTTCTTCAATGGCCCCGGTAAGGCATTTAAGTGAATACAATTGTGTTGAGGCAGTGACATTGATAGAAGAGGGATACAGCCAGTGTTAAGTCGCTAGGAGACAGGGTGTACATCACTCTTCAATAGCTAGGGTTCTTAAGCGTTTTAGGGAGACAGGGTGCCAGTCTAGGAGAAAAGGGAATGGCTGGCCTAGATGTACGGCAGAAGAGAAGATATGTAAAACCGCCACCTAGCTTTACAAAACCGGAGCGTTACCGGAAACGAGATAAGGAGTCTCATAAGGCAAGTCCGAAATGTTCCCATTTCTACCAGGGCTGTAAGAGAAAGGCTTAATGAAAATAACCTTAGTGCTCAACCTAGCCCATGGACCTCTCCTTAGGACAGCTCACAAAATGGCCAGGCTTCAGTTTGCAAGTGAACATGGAAACTGGACTTTGGATGACTGGAAGAAAGTTCTCTTTACAGAGCAGATGAGAGTAGCCTCAGGTCTTCAGATGGCCGTAACTACACATGGAGGCGCCAAGAAGAAAGGTACGTGCCATGCTGTATGGTTTCCGAGATGGTATTTCATAGTGTTTCACGGATGTTCTGGGGTGGCACTTCCTTTGACTCTCGTACTGAATTGGTTGTTGTGCGGGGAAGGTATTTAACATCAAAGAGGTACATCGAGGAACATGTAGTGGCTTTTGCACCCTACATCGGAGATGGATTGTTGCTAATAGACGATAATACCAGACCTCACAGAACACGAATTATTGATGACTACCTGAATGAGGTTATTTATATTTATTATTGTACATCCTCCCTTGCCTTTGAGGCAATACGGATTTTGCAGCAATGAGATGTTTCGCACACGCAAAACACCTCACTGCCGCATGTTAACAATTATAAACAAATCTTTTGTCTGTGCCAAGTTTCCTGTTCTCATTTTTCCTTCACTCCTCGTACTTAGTCCGGTGGTCTTCCTGGGACTGCTCCAGTTCTTCTTCCCAAGGCAAAGTGGGAGCGACCAATGATGTCCTTCCACCCGTACACAAAGGATTTGAAGTACGGGTAGTTCTGCTCACTCATCAGCAGAGGAAGATCGCTCTCCGCCAGAACATACAGCCCTGTCTCTCTCTGCAGTTTTGCTCTCAGTGCCTCATAGGCGGTGCAAGCCAGTAAAATGTGCTCTGCTGTCTCCGGTACCCTACAACTTGGGCATAGGGGATCGATGTCCTTACCATATTCTACCAGTTTTGCACGGAACCCCCCATGCCCCGTGAGGAATTGAGAGACCCAGTAGTCCGGTATGACCCAGGAGGCATCTAGCCTTGAGGTGACGGAAGGAAAATACTTCCTTAAGGTTGCCCCCTTTAAAGTATCAACCCATCTCCGATTCCAATTGGCTAATGTGTTCTGCCTTATTATTGTCTTCCACCTCCGTGGGTCTTCGCCGATCCTCTCTCGAAGATTTACCGGCAGATCTACCAGGCCTTCTCTCTTCATCTTGTACCGGAGGTAATCTTCACGCAAAAGGAGATCGATGGGAATGACTCCCGCTAAGACATGCACCGCCTCATGAGACACAGTCCTATACGCCCTAGTGACTCGAAGCAGAGCCATCCGCTGAATCGTCGCCAACTTTTTCTTCTGATGGTGCGAGAGATGTTGACTCCATGCCGGGGACGCATATCTCAGAATACCCAGAATCACTCCTTTGTAAATTGTTAATGTAGCTGGGTATCTGAGACCCCAAAAGGCGCCCCCGATACGACCTAGTCCGTTAAGGGCTATGGCCACCCTGTTTCTTAAATAGTCCAAGTGAGGTGTTACATTGAACTTTCTTCCAACCTGAATGAGGTTGGTATTCAGCACTTGGTGTGACCATCCCGGAGTCCTGACTTGAATCCAATTGGTGGCGGATCCAGGGGAGGTGCGCGCCCCCCCCCCCCTGAGAAGTAAGGGCACCAGATAGCGATTACTATTTCTGTATAAAAAGGGTTATATTTGGTTTTTTTTTTAACTCCTTAAATGGAAAATGGATTGTATTTAAATATTTAATAGTAATTTGCAAAGTAACTATGCACTTATATTTTAAATTAGAACCCTTATGAAACATTAAAATTTCAAAATAAAAAAGTGCGCGCCCCCCCTCAAGAACTTTCTGGATCTGCTACTGAATCCAATTGAACACCTGTAGGACCAAGTTAAGCGAAGGGTAGGACACGGAACTGATGCTATACCACCCTTAAAGAACTGGATAGAGTAAACAAGTTTTTAGGAAGAGACTATTGGATTATAGATCTAGAATGCAAGGCCTCAAAGTATTTGCAGTCTGTTTCAAGGTTGCTTGTGAAACTGATGTAGCCCTGAAGATGGCTGAATAGGCGAAAATTTGGAACGTAATCTGCATGATTAAGTGAATTATTGAAATTATACGAGAAAAAGGAGTCTGTTTCTAGCTTGCTTGTGAAACTGTTGTAGCCCTGAAGATGCCTGAATAGGCGACAATTTGGCACGTAATCTGCATGATTAAGTGAATTATTGAAATTATACGAGAAGCAGTCTGTTTCTAGCTTGCTTGTGAAACTGTTGTAGCCCTGACGATGCCTGAATAGGCGAACATTTGGCACGTAATCTGCATGATTAAGTGAATTATTGAAATTATACGAGAAAAAGCAGTCTGTTTCTAGCTTGCTTGTGAAACTGTTGTAGCCCTGACGATGCCTGAATAGGCGAACATTTGGCACGTAATCTGCATGATTAAGTGAATTATTGAAATTATACGAGAAGCAGTCTGTTTCTAGCTTGCTTGTGAAACTGTTGTAGCCCTGACGATGCCTGAATAGGCGAACATTTGGCACGTAATCTGCATGATTAAGTGAATTATTGAAATTATACGAGAAAAAGCAGTCTGTTTCTAGCTTGCTTGTGAAACTGTTGTAGCCCTGAAGATGCCTGAATAGGCGACAATTTGGCACGTAATCTGCATGATTAAGTGAATTATTGAAATTATACGAGAAGCAGTCTGTTTCTAGCTTGCTTGTGAAACTGTTGTAGCCCTGACGATGCCTGAATAGGCGAACATTTGGCACGTAATCTGCATGATTAAGTGAATTATTGAAATTATACGAGACTTTGAGGCCTTGCATTCTAGAACTGGATAGAGCTCTTGTAGAAGAGATGGACGATTTTGCTCAGGATTCAATTAAAAAACTCTTTGAATCAATGTAAAACGTTTATGAGATGTGATTGAAGGTGGAAATACCCGTTACTAATAAAAGAAGTTTCTAGATAACTGTAAAAAAATATGTTTTCTTTTTTCCAAGTTGGTCATTTTTATTCTAAATATTTTTTTTTTAATCATTTTTGTACCTTTTATTATGTATGTACAATACAATAAAATTTTGTATTAAAACCGCTTACTTTTTCATCCAAAAATACTTTCCAAGATCAAAATTTGCATAGATTGGAAATTTTCAAAAAAATAAGAGTGGTGCGTTAATTTTGTCCATCAGTGTATATATATATATATATATATATATATATATATATATGCAATCTTTTTTCATCTTAAAAAAAGTTATAAAAAATTATGAAATTAATTTTCATTGCGATGCTCAGTATCCCTAAGAGATACGGGACTGAGGTGGGATCACGCCAGGATCAGTTCAGCCGACAGGAAACAATGGCGACCCTTCTGCAAATGCTCTACACCGATCGGTAGAAGAGTAACGGAATAAGTCAAGATAAGTATATCGTGAATTGGAATCGTGGGGAGAGGGAAACATGACCAAGCGATTTCATATTCATCCTCGTCAACATCAACCGTTTACAATTATTTGGGTACTTTTCTGTTATAGTCACGCCCAGAGAAAATGTTTTTAATTTAGTTAGTGCATTGCTTTAAGGAGAAGCAGGGTTATCGCCAGTGTTGCTAGGAAGGTAACTAAGAGTTAAGGTCTGGCCACACATGTCCGCACCGGATCCGCACCGTAGCAATAATACAGGTTATGTTCAGAATATTTTTAATTTAACTTACATATTACCTTTAGTTATGCCTAAAGTTCAAGCCACGCATGTCAGACACAGGCACTACACTTTAGGCATAACTAAAGGTAATATGTTAGTTAAATTAAAAATATTCTGAAAATATGGTAACCTGTATTATTGCTACGGTGCGGATCCGATGCGGACATGTGTGGCCAGACCCTTAATATCACAACTGTTCGCTTACTGGCAACACTGTCAGGAGAAAACAATACCGTGCCGAATCATTTCTTTTGACTACATAATCAATCACGTTAAATATGGTTGAGTATCAGTATAATTTAAAAAATATTTTTAGGAATATTTTGGATGAGGAAATTGCGGTCAGGTTTTTTCAAAAGCATAATATTATTCCTGAAATAAGAATATCTAAAAATAACTATGAGATGAAGTTAACATTCAAAGGTAAAATTAAATGGCCATTCGTACACATTATTAAATGAATGGAAGCATCTGTAGCAGAACGATCGATAAAAACAAGATTTTATTTTTATCCAGGATCGATAAACTGTACATATGTTCGAAATCGTATAAAAGTATAACCTTTATAGTTGCTTTTAAAAATATTATTTATCATTGCGTGCTTTAAAATATAATCCTGTATAAATATTTAATTAAACCCGTTTCTTCTATTTAATTGATATATAACTTTTATTTACTAATACATCCAAGTATGAAATGTTTGTTGAATCAACTATTGCTCACGTTCCTCTGGTATATGTATAAATTATACCACCAGTGACGTTTCTTTTTGTAAAAATTTTAAAAGTAATGATGCAGTGTAGCTTTTGGATGTTTAATCTCAAACTTGATTGGTTAGTTAGTCCATTATTAGTTAGCGCTGTATTCAGCATCGTGTTCTGCGAAGATCCGCAGATCGATTTGCCTGAGAAGATCATCTCGAGCGCAAACAAGTTCTTTAGAGAGAGGAACCTTACTCAAGTAGAACTTGAAGATTTCTCCAGGTTTCCTGTATTCTTCAAAAACGGGACGATCAGCCAGCTCGACACTCTGGAACTCCAGGAAAAACCAATAATCGTCTGCAAGCAAGAAAACGACACGGTAACATACGATATCGACATGAAGGCCGGGCTGAAGAAAATGAAAATAAACTATCTGTTCGAAATAGTTCATCCAACTTTCAAGTCGAAAGGGAAATTTTATTCCGACGTTGGGAAAAATTCAATTCACGCAGAAAGTCGGGTTTTCATCGGTGATAATGGAAACTGTACGGCCGTTTTGAAGAGTGTTTCTGTAAAGATGTCAGGCCAATACGGAGTGGAAACAGACCCGAAAGATGTTTCAACTCCATTTTTGAGGAAGTTTTACGAAGAAATTGCTCATAAAGAGATGCCGAAAATAGTTAGCAAAAATTTGAAAAGTCAGATGAGTACAAAGAGATTCACAGATGAGTACAATAATATCGTATGTTCAGCGATAGTCGGAAGTGATCCTGAACGGAACCGAGGGAGCGGAAAAAACACTTGCCCGCCATCTGATTTTATATCAGTATTCACAGCTGATCTGGTGATTGGTGATTCCATCACCTAGCCATCTCGACTGCAGGTTGGTCCCAACATAAAATACACATAAAACACGTTGACAACTCTTTAGCATGCGCACCATCCTTTACTTGTTAACAATGAGCTGTTGGTAAAGACGTTATGCGCATGCGAAAGAGCTGCCAATGTGATTTAAGTGCTTGTTGGAACGAACCTCATGTAAAGAAATTCGCCCTCAACATATCTTATTTATCAACATGTAATATTTTGTGTTGTGATGTATGAATAAAAACTTAATTTTTAAAAATGTCTTTCTTCCATTTATTTATTTATTGAAATACGTTTAAATTATTTTAGTGTTTTATTAAAGTCGACCAAAAAGAGAAACAAGAAATACAAAAATTGCACAAGATCAATTTATTTTATTTATTATTAAATAGTTTAATAAATAAAATTTATTCTATTTATTATTACATTATCAATTTATTATCAAACGCGCTAAGTAACAGAACCAGATAGTAAATCCAAAATTTAAGCCCATACAAATCCCAGGTCAAAGACAATTTTAATCGCGATATACGAAAAAACACTTAACTAAGGTCGAATCTCACCACCTTGAAATCTCACAACTAATTTTTCTAACCAATAACGTTACCACTTCATACGTTTGGTAAGGCGTATTTACAACTGATTATGAATAAAAATCTTTTTGATTAAAACAGGAATAGCAAAAATAATTATGGGTGTTACTTCGGATGAGGAGCTCTAAGATGGCGGCCGGCGTGAGTAAACAACAAGGTATTCCGATCGCGCTCTACACGATATCCACGATTCAGTTCAGGTTAACCGAGAGTTACCGAGCAGATGTAGTCAAGATAACCAACTTCCCCGCTTCAATAATGGGAACAACCAACGTAATGTACAAATAAATGTTTCTTTAATATAATTAAAGTACAACAACAGATATCAGTAGCAGTACTATTTCAATATATGAAAATTTCCTGTGAAGGTTGCATACAATTTTAAATTTTAAACTAAACAGAACATTTAACAAATAAATTTAATAGTTTGTTTTGTAAATTTATTTGTTTGTTTTTTAAAAATATGTTATTGTACTGTTTAAATGGGTTCAAGTTAAATGCGCGTATAAATGGAAAAAGTACAAATAAATTAATATAAGAATCCGAGTATTCCTAACCACCAGATTACTATTTTTTTGTTATTTAAAGAAAAAATGTATTTAAATAACCAAAAAGGAATAATTTGATCTTTTGTTTTGTAAATTTATTTGTTTGTTTTTTTTAAATTGTTATTGCCCTGTTTAAATTATCAAATGGGATCGAGTTAAATGCAGAAGGTACAAATAATTAATAATATAAGAATCCGAGCATTCTTAACCACCAGATTATTATTTTTTTGTATTTAAAAAAAAATGTATTTAAATTACCAAAAAGGATATTTTTAAAAATGATTTGATGATGATTTTAAATGATATGTCTCCAAAGGAAAAAGAACAAACTGTACATGATTTATTAGATTGAAGAAAGGGAGTAAAAGGTTTAAGACATTGTATCTATTAAAATCAATTTAACTATAATTATCGGCTAACTGTATTATAATCATTGGCGGATCCAGGGGAGGGGCTGTGGGGGCTGCAGCCCCTCCCTTTGGAAAATATTTCGTCATTTAAAGATAGAATTTGACTTTCCTTAATGTAAGGAAGCAAGTTAAAGAACAAATAATGTGTAGAACAAGTCGAATTTTGGTTGTAGGAAAGGAACATAAAGGTAAAAATCTGGAGCGTGCGCGCAACACACAACCTTCACTTACCAACTTACTTAGATAAGAAATTGACGTGTTTTGTTAAATATCATTTCCCAAAGTCACACATTTTTCTACATTCATATCTTATATTTATTAATCGTTAAAGCCGTTTTTGAGTAAATAAAAAACCCCTTGAAAATGATACAAAATTTATTAAGTAAAGTCCCCCCTTCGGTTGATCAATTTTGATGAAATGTTGGCTATCACATATTTGGCATATACATACATCAAACACCCAGTTTGGTCACAATCGAGAAAGCCGTTTTTGAGTAAATAAAAAAAGCACGTAAAAATGATACAAAATTTATTAAGTAAAGTGCCCCCTGCGGTTGATCAATTTTGATGAAATGTTGGCTATCACATCTTTGGCATATACATACATCAAATTACCCAGTTTGATCAAAATCGTTAAAGCCGATTTAGACTAAATAAATAAAAAAAACACGTGAAAATGTTACAAAATTTATTAAGTAAAGTCCCCCCTCCGGTTAATCAATTTCGATGAAATTTTTACAGTCATATCTCGGGCATATAAATAGATGAAATACTCAGTTTAATCAAAATCGTTAGAGCCGTTTTTGAGAAAATCGAAAAAAACCTAAAAAGTAATTAAGTAAAGTACCCCCTCCCTTTAAGTAATTTTGATGAAATTTAGGCTGTCACATTGCGGGCATATACCTACACTAAATACCCAATTTCAGGATCGCACGGTTTATAGTTTTTGAGCTAGTCTGTTCACATACACACACACACACACACAGACACACACACACACACAGACCATTCCGCGGGACTTGGTCATTTCGACTCAGGGGACCCCAAAACGTGTATTTCCGTTGAAAACCGAAAGTTGAATTTTTTCACGATCGCAATACTTCCACTTACTATATATTTCATATATAGGTAAGTGAAAGTAAAAAAGCTGATTAGCAGATCCAAATGAAAGGCTGTGGGGCTGCAGCCCCCACTTTCGTCTGGATCCGCCCATGATTATAATCCATTAAATAGAATTAATTTAATTAAATACGTTTAACTAGCAACAATCGCACTTCAGTAGACCTTCATTGGTTACGATATTCCCTCTGCGCAATGTTAATTTCATTAAATGTTTATATTTGTTAATGTTATTCTGCCCTAACCCAATTAAAAGTTACACATATATTTCAGGCATTTTTCGATCAATACTTCCAAGTTTCGACGAGCTGTTGCAAATTCGTTATATAAATATGCCATTTGGATATAGGTACAGACTGTGTAGCTGCACCAGACCTAACCTAATAAAAGTAAGCAACGAATGAATTCCCCTCCAAAACTGTGGATAAAGCCGACATCGGATCTCGGGAACTCTCGGTAAACCCGAACTGAATCGTGGATATCGTGTAGGGCGTGATCGGAATACCTTGTTGTTTACTCACCCCGGCCGCCATCTTGGAGCTCCTCATCCGAAGTAATACCGATTAATTAATAAAATAATATTAGATACATTTATATAAAACTGTAATCAGTGGCAAATCTAATTAAAGTGGCCTTTATCATGATTAAAAATCTGGTGAGTGCACGCAACACACAACTTTCACTTACCACCTTACTTAGATTAGAAATTAATGCGTTTTGTTAATTGCATTGCTTCTCAAATGAACGGAACAGCTTTAATTATGAACAATGATATGTCATTAAAGGGGTACTCCGCATGCGTGGGCTCCAGTTTTATGAGTTGACTGAATATTTTTCTTTTTTTCTTCTCTTTATTTTTATCATATCTCATGTTGAGCCATTTCTTATTATTAGGCGTAATAAGAGACAGTCAATTTTTCCATATAAACAAAAACAAGTGTACTTTACAGGAAAACAAAAAAGACCCATTCCCCATTTAAGCCCCCTCAGAACATTTTAATAACAATAAAGCTTACCTGATATTAAAGAACACCTTATTTTCATTAAACATGGCGAATTTGATCAAAATCATTAAAGCCGTTTTTGAGATAGTCGAAAGAAAGGTATAAATTGGAAAACAAGTTATAAAATAAAGTGCCCCCTCCGGTTGATCAATTTTGATGAAATGTTGGCTATCGCATCTTTGGCATATACATACATCAAATACCCAGTTTGATCAAAATCGTTAAAACCGTTTTTGAGTAAATAAAAAAAACACGTGAAAATGATATAAGATTTAACAAGTAAAGTCCCCCCTCCGGTTGATCAATTTTGATGAAATTTTTACAGTCATATCTCGGGCATACACGTACATCAAATACCCAGTTTGATCAAAATCGTTAAAACCGTTTTTGAGTAAATAAAAAAAACACGTGAAAATGATACAAAATTTATTAAGTAAAGTCCCCCCTCCGGTTAATCAATTTTGATGAAATTTTTACAGTCATATCTCGGGCATATCAATAGGCCAAATACTCAGTTTAATCAAAATCGTTAGAGCCGTTTTTGAGAAAATCGAAAAAAACTTAAAAAGTTATTAAATAAAGTACCCCCTCCCTTTGAGCAATTTTGATGACATTTTCGCTGTCACATCGCGGGCATATACATACACTAAATACCAAATTTCAGGTTCGCACGGTTTATAGTTTTTGAGCTAGTCTGTTCACACACACACACACACACACACACACAAAACACACACAGACCATTTCGCGGGACTTGGTCATTTGAACTCAGGGGACCCCAAAACGTGTATTTCCGTTGAAAACCGAAAGTCGAAATTTTTCACGATCGCAATACTTCCACTTACTATATATTTCATATTTGGTAAGTGAAAGTAAAAAGTTAGTCGTTCACCCGCGACCCGTTCGTTAGAGTATAGACAATAATTAAAAGTTTTACCTCATAAAAGGCTTTGTTCATGGCGTAGATGAAGAGCGTGAGTGATGCAGGGGCTGTTATGTTCTGGAGGATCAGTGGCGCAGCCAACAACTTGTTTAAGAGTTCTGTAAGCCTGTGAAAGTAAGTAGTCACATAAATGTTATTGTGTACAACATTAAGATAATTCAACATATCTCACATTTGGTAGGAGAATGCCACAATTCGAAAATTTTCGAATTTTGCTTAAAATACTTCAAATTGGTGATGTAAACAATCGATAGTTTCGATAGTTATAGTTTACACCTATTCGATAATGATAGTACTTTGGAGTTGTGGGTTGCTATGCTAACCATTACACTACAGATGACCCCGTTTTGACTTTTAATAACAGTTCAGTTTTAACTTTTCTAGCTTTACCTATTTTTTACTTTCACTTACCTATATATGAAATATTGCGATCGTGAAAAATTTCGACTTCCGGTTTTCAACGGAACACGTTTTGGGGTCCCCTGAGTCCAAATGACCAAGTCCCGCGAAATGGTCTGTGTGTGTGTGTGTGTGTGTTGTGTGTGTGTGTGTGTGTGTGTGAACAGACTAGCTCAAAAACTATAAACCGTGCGATCCTGAAATTGGGTATTTAGTGTAACTATATGCCCGCGATGTGACAGCATAAATTTCATCAAAATTACTTAAAGGGAGGGGGTACTTTACTTAATAACTTTTTAGGTTTTGTTCGATTTTCTCAAAAACGGCTCTAACGATTTTGATTAAACTGAGTATTTGATCTATTTATATGCCCGAGATATGACTGTAAAAATTTCATCAAAATTAATTAACCGGAGGGGGGACTTTACTTAATAAATTTTGTAACATTTTCACGTGTTTTTTTTATTTACTCAAAAACGGCTTTAAAGATTTTGATCAAACTGGGTATTTGATGTATGTATATGCCAAAGATGTGATAGCCAACATTTCATCAAAATTGATTAACTGGAGGGGGTACTTTACTTAATAAATTTTGTAACATTTTCAAGTGTTTTTTTTATTTACTCAAAGAAGGCTTTCACGATTTTGATCAAACTGGGTATTTGATGTAGGCATAAGCCAAAGATGTGATAGCCAACATTTCACGAAAATTGACCAACCGGAGGGGGGACTTAACTTAATAAATTTTGTATCATTTTCACGTGTGTTTTTTTTATTCAAAAATGGCATTAACTATTTTGATCAAACTGGGAATTTGATGTATTTATATGCCAAAGATGTGATAGCCAACATTTCATCAAAATTGGTCTAACGAAGGGGACCACAACAACGCATTAATTTCTAATCTAAGTAAGTTGGTAAGTGAAAGTTGTCTGTTGCGCGCACCCACCAGATTTTATACTTAAGTAGCATCGCGGCTTAAAATCAATTCTGTGATCATTATCTTGGTATTGATTTCATATAATATGTTAACTTATGTTAAGGAGAGTTAGTAGAATCGGAGCTTCCGGTAGGTGGAATGTTGGAGGGGGGAAGCTGCCGGTCCCATTGAAACCTTTTTTGGGTTCTTAATTGATTTAAGAAGTTATCGGGAAAAAACATGAAAATAATTATTTAATCATCACTCAAAATGTTTACTTATTTGAAAAACATGTGGCATATGTAACATAAGGTACACTCCAACAAGCTATTAAAACTAATTGTAAACTAACAAATCTCAGTATTGTCTTACTGCTAGATGAATCAAATGGGAAAATCAACCAATCAAATTCAGAATCAAAAGAGTGGGAGGAGAACATGAGTAGTCTGTTGGTTATCGATGTGTTTTAAGTGCTTGTTGGAACAAACCTGTACATAACCTTAACTAATTTTTCAATAATAGATTTAAATAATCTTTACAATAATCGTTTTCTGGAGCGATATTAGCATGAATATTAGATAGATATATATATTCACCGATAACAGTAAACCTTCTTAATTTAGATCTAATCGACGGTTGGACACCATAATCATAAGACCACAAAATTCGTGGAATTCCAAGAAATACTGAGTATTGATAACCGTTTTAATGCAGAATTTAAGACTTGTTCAAGTTTCCGAAGGTTCGTTTAAATTTAAAATCGTAGCCACTCGCTATGCCCATTAAAAAGGAGTACAATAATGCCTGGAAAAGCTCATTTTCAGTTGACTTAATAATATACCTCTGCCTTCTTCCGGATACACTTAGTCACCGTTGAATATCTTGTCGGAGATCTTGTGTCGATTCTTCATGGGTGACACTTTTGTTATGCTATCCGGATTACTATTATCGTTTTTTAATTTTGTTTCTGCAACTATTGAGGCTTTTGCGGATGCTTATCCATCAATAAAAAGTGCAAAATAAAACTTGATAACTCCCAGAAAACAACCTCATTGTATGAAAGTCCCCCCAGCAAAAATTTGGCAGCCATGAAAATGATTGATATAAATGCTACGCCACTAATATTGAAGCAACAGTGTTTAGCAATTTATTTTCTGAATAATATTTTATTACGAAGGATATAATTCATATTACTTCGGTAATAAATTTAGTCAAAAATTCATCGAAAGGAATTACGAACATAATTGACTCAACCTTTTGAATTAAATCATTAGTGTAGTATCGAGAATAATAATATCATTCATAATAATAAATTAACCATAAAATGAGTCCCAAACCCTGTTGCTTCTATCCTAGCGGGGCAGTCTTTTTGATATCGATCAATTTTATGGCTGCCCCTTTTTTTGCTGAGACTTCTATCTAATGATGTTTTTTAATCATTACTTTTCCAGCGATCGATTTAAATAAAGCAATATTAACGGTCCCTCTTGGAGTTGTGCATAATATCGCCATAGTTTTCATAAGGATTTTCAAGCAATCATAATTCCAATTTACGAGTATTATAGGTCTTATTACCATCGATTCTCCATTAACGATATCTTGTCGAAAACCGGCCAAAATCTCGACTGTTCTGTGACTTCATCTTGGAATGGCCCTATTTGTGTATTTCTGTATATTTAACTCAACACATCTCGGAACACTGATGATGTATGTAAATGACAAGTACTGACGACAATATTTAGCAAACACCCTTACCAATGGAACATTGATCTTTAAAAAAATAGAAACCATTTTTAATTATAACGTAGTAGGTTGAAAGTTGTATAATACACGCACCGCTTTCCCACTTTTCTGTGTGTATTCATAAAATTGAAAAGGTGACTGTTTATATATAGAGAGAAACATTTTATTCATCATAAAAGAGATGCTGCCCAACTACATTGGGTTGCTAATACACAACATACTATATGTCTATCTGAGACTATTTGTAACATCTTATTGTAATAATATATAATAATAAAAAGACCTGGGAAAGACGAAAGTGGAAAAAAAAAAAAAAGATTTCGAATTTTTTTTTTTAAACCAACGTACGGTTTTCTACATTTGTTATCTTCTCCAACTAAAAAGTATGAAATAAAAAACATTTTATAAAAGAAATTAAACCGACTTCGAAACCTAGGAACCAGTAAAACTAAATTCACTGAAAAGTGTGAAATAATTACCTTCTGATTTTTATGAATACACAGCAAAATTGAAAATGGTATAAAAATTGGAAAAATGCAATAAGACGAATAATTTTATTTTGATTTGTACAAATACACACTAATTGTTAATAAAAATTATTAAATTAAAATATTAAATACTATGTTCAATATAACACAATATTTTCGGAGGCGGCGCAAAATTTAAAATTTATAACACTAGACATTATGAAAATCTTCTCATGACGTCATGACGTAACATGTCATTTCTATTTTGCGGCGTCTCCAAAAAGATTGTGTTGTATTGAAAATAGTATTTAATATTTTAATTTAAAAATTTTTATTAACAATTAGTGTGTATTTGTACAAATCAACATAAAATTATTCGTCTTTTTGCAGTTTTCCACTTTTTATACCATTTTCAAAATTGGTGTGTAATCATAAAAATCAGAAGGTAATTATTTCATACTTTTCAGTGAATTTATTTTTACTGGTTCCTAGGTTTCGAAGTCGGTTTAATATTTTTTATAAAATGTGTTTTTTAAATATTACTTTTTTCTGAAGAATGACATTTCCATGGAGGTCATCAATTATTTTGGATGCAGGCTTAACCTCAACATTTTTCATGTAGAATTTTTCAAATTTTAGTAGAAGAGAAGAAAAAAGTTTAATTTATTTTAAAGAAAGTATTTTTTTAATTTAAACTATTAAGTTTTTTTTTTTTTTATTTAGATTATTATTACCCTTTTTATATTATTTAGGATTCATACATTGTTCTTTCTAGTCTTAAAAAAGTAAAACTAACTCTAACTCATGGGAAGTTCGGTATCCATTACTTTGGATGAAGGCTCTAACGCGCTTCTTCATTGCCCCATCAGTGACATTATCTAGCGTGTTTTTCATCAGGAAAACTCTCTTTAAGACTCAAAAGATGAAGTGTAATTGTATAATGGGTCATACCACTAAAAAGCTAACAACATTCCGCAGTTTTTAAGATATTTGATAGCTCCTAGGGTGCTTCTGTGGGGAGTGAGGAATTTTCTAAAACTATTAAAAATTTATGTTTTAATAAATGTTTTGTTTTTAGCAGTTTGCGTTTACACGCAACTATTTATTTATGCAAATGGCTTGAGCGTGTAAACAGTTCTATTTGGTCCATTGTAACCTCAAGAAGCGAATAACATTTGGTTCCAAAACTCGATTCAAAAATTTAATCTTGTAAAAAGGTCTCTATAACTAAACTATTATAATCACCTCATTATATTGACATGGTCTTCAATTATTTCTCGCAATAATACTTCTTGTTCGGAGTCTCCTTTTCTGCCGAACTCATCGATCTTCCTACAGAGTATCTTTATCTCGACCCTGATATAGTTCACCATCAGAGGCAGGATGGTGACCAGGCCGATGAAATGGGAAGAACAGAACCCTTCGAGGAACGCGTTGTACCACCGCAGTAAGTAGTACAAGACTTTCCTATCCTTCTCCGAAGGCAGTAATCCCTCGTTGGAGACGTCGAGGTTGAGAGGCTGGGCGTCCGTGAAGATTGTTACGATCGTGTCGTAGAGGATCGGCCCGCCAAATGCCATCCCGAGCTGTAGGAGGCAATAGACTGCCACGAACCGGATGATCTTCCAGAGAGGGTCGAGCAAGCTACTGAAGATGTCTTTCTCCCATTGTTCCTTCCTCTTCGCCACGGTGGCCGCCATCATCGTCACGAAAGCCTGAAGGTGATGACTGTTGCAGAATATGTATATCGTCTGGATGAGCATGTACGGTGTGGACAGGGTTATTCCTGCGTATACCTTCCCCAACAATTGTGCCATTCCTAGGAATTATAAAGAAAAGATTAGTAAAGATTTAAATCTGTGAAATGAAATTAATAATTGGATAATGTACTTGAGGCGTTTGGTTTCAAAACCTACTACATCCATTTCCAACAATTTTTCGGGACTGATCAAAAAAAGATCAATTTAAAAAATTAATCAATTTAACAATTTTTACTTTCACTTCACTATATATGAAATATAATGTAAGTGGAAGTATTGCGATCGTGAAAAATTTCGACTTCCGGTTTCCAACGGAAATACAAGTTTTGGGGTCCCCTGAGTCGAAATAACCAAGTCCCGCGAAATGGTCTGTGTGTATGTCTGTGTGTGTGTGTGTGTGTGTGTGTGTGTGTGTGTGTGTGTGTGTGTGTGTGTGTGTGTGTGTGTGTGTGTGTGTGTGTGTGTGTGTGTGTGTGTGTGTGTGTGTGTGTGTGTGAACAGACTAGCTCAAAAACTATAAACCGTGCGAACCTGTAATTTGGTATTTAGTGTATGTATATGCCCGCGATGTGACAGCAAAAATTTCATCAAATTTACTCAAAAGGAGGGGGTACTTTATTTAATAACTTTTTATGTTTTTTCGATTTTCTCAAAAACGGCTCTAACGATTTTGATTAAACTGAGTATTTTACATATTAATATGCCTGAAACATGACTGTAAAAATTTCATCAAAATTGATTAACCGGAGGGGGGACTTTACTTAATAAATTTTGTATCATTTTCACGTGTTTTGTTTATTTACTCAAAATCGGCTTTAACGATTTTGATCAAACTGGGTATTTGATGTATGTATATGCCCGAGATATGACTGTAAAAATTTCATCAAAATAGATTAACCGGAGTGGGGACTTTACTTAATAAATTTTGTATCATTTTCACGTGTTCTTTTTATTTATCAAAAACGGCTTTCACGATTTTGATCAAACTGGGTATTTGATGTATGTATATGCCCGAGATATGACTGTACAAATTTCATCAAAATAGATTAACCGGAGTGGGGACTTTACTTAATAAATTTTGTATCATTTTCACGTGTTCTTTTTATTTATCAAAAACGGCTTTCACGATTTTGATCAAACTGGGTATTTGATGTATGTATATACCAAAGATGTGATAGCCAACATTTCATCAAAATTGATCAACCGGAGGGGGCACTTTATTTCATAACTTTTTTTTCCAATTTTTCGATTATCTCAAAAACGACTTTCACGATTTTCATCATATTCGTCATTTTTAATGAAAATTAGGTGTTATTTGATATCAGGTAAGCGTTATCATTATTAAAATGTTCTGAGGGGATTATAGAGCAAATGAAAACAAAAACAAGAAATGAATATGGAAAAATGTGTAACTTTGAGAAGTTGCATTAACAAAACGCATTAATTTCTTATCTAAGTAAGTTGGTAAGTGAAAGTTGTGTGTTTCGCGCACGCACCAGATTTTTTACTTTCACTTACCTATATATGAAATATATAGTAAGTGGAAGTATTGCGATCGTGAAAAATTTCGACTTCCGGTTTTCAACGGAAATACACGTTTTGGGGTCCCCTGAGTCAAAATAACCAAGTCCCGCAAAATGGTCTGTGTGTGTGTGTGTGTGTGTGTGTGTGTGTCTGTGTGTGTGTGTGTGTGTGTGAACAGACTAGCTCAAAAACTATAAACCGTGCGAATCTGAAATTGGGTATTTAGAGTATGTATAAGCCCGCGATGTGACAGCAAAAATTTCATCAAATTTGCTCAAAGGGAGGGGGTACTTTATTGAATAACTTTTTATGTTTTTTTCGATTTTCTCAAAAATGGCTCTAACGATTTTGATTAAACTGAGTATTTGATCTATTTATATGCCTGAAATATGACTGTAAAAATTTCATCAAAATTGATCAACCGGAGGGGGGACTTTACTTAATAAATTTTGTATCATTTTCACATGTTTTTTTTATTTACTCAAATACGGTTTTAACGATTTTGATCAAACTTGATATTTGATCTATTTATATGCCTGAAATATGACTGTAAAAATTTCATCAAAATTGATCAACCGGAGGGGGGACTTTACTTAATAAATTTTGTATCATTTTCACATATTTTTTTATTTACTCAAAAACGGTTTTAACGATTTTGATCAAACTTGGTATTTGATGTATTTATATGCCAAAGATGTGATAACCAACATTTCATCACAATTGATCAACCGGAGGGGGGACTTTACTAAATAAATTTTGTATCATTTTCACGTGTTTTTTTTATTTACTCAAAAACGGTTATAACGATTTTGATCAAACTTGGTATTTGATGTATATATATGCCCGAGATATGACTGTAAAAATTTCATCAAAATTGATCTACGGGAGGGGGGACTTTACTTAATAAACTTTGTATCATTTTCACGGGTTTTTTTTTATTTGCTCAAAAACGGCTTTAACGATTAACAAAAATAAGATATGAATGTAGAAAAATGTGTGACTTTGGGAAATGATATTTAGCAAAACACGTCAATTTCTAATCTAAGTAAGTTGGTAAGTGAAAGTTGTGTGTTGCGCGCACGCACCAGATTTTTTTATTTACTAAACATGGTTTTAACGATTTTGATCAAACTGGGTATTTGATGAATATATATGCCCGAGATATGACTGTAAAGATTTCATCAAAATTGGTCAAACGGAGGGGGCACTTTATTTCATAATTTTTTTTGCAATTTTTACCTTTTTTTCGATGATCTCAAAAACGGCTTTAACGATTTTCATCAAAGTCGTCATGTTTAATGAAAATTGGGTGTTCTTTAATATCAGGTAAGCTTTTTTATTATTAAAAAGTTCTGGGGGGCTTAAATGGGGTAGGGGTCTTTTTTACTTTCACTTACCTATATATGAAATATATAGTAAGTGGAAGTATTGCGATCGTGAAAAAATTCAACTTTCGGTTTTCAACGGAAATACACGTTTTGGGGTCCCCTGAGTCGAAATGACCAAGTCCCGCGAAATGGTCTGTGTGTGTGTGTGCCTGTGTGTGTGTGTGTGTGTGTGTGTGTGTGTGTGTATGTGAACAGACTAGCTCAAAAACTATAAACCGTGCGATCCTGAAATTGGGTATTTAGTGTAGGTATATGCCCGCAATGTGACAGCATAAATTTCATCAAAATTACTTAAAGGGAGGGGGTACTTTACTTAATTACTTTTTAGGTTTTTTTCGATTTTCTCAAAAACGGCTCTAACGATTTTGATTAAACTGAGTATTTGATCTATTTATATGCCCGAGATATGACTGTAAAAATTTCATCGAAATTGATTAACCGGAGGGGGGACTTTACTTAATAAATTTTGTAACATTTTCACGTGTTTTTTTTATTTATTTAGTCTAAATCGGCTTTAACGATTTTTATCAAACTGGGTATTTGATGTATGTATATGCCAAAGATGTGATAGCCAACATTTCATCAAAATTGATCAACCGAAGGGGGGACTTTACTTAATAAATTTTGTATCATTTTCAAGGGGTTTTTTATTTACTCAAAAACGGCTTTAACGATTAATAAAAATAAGATATGAATGTAGAAAAATGTGTGACTTTGGGAAATGATATTTAACAAAACACGTCAATTTCTTATCTAAGTAAGTTGGTAAGTGAAGGTTGTGTGTTGCGCGCACGCACCAGATTTTTGTTTGTTGGTTTCCTATAAAGTATCTTTGTTTTTGTTTATATGGAGAAATTAACTGTCTCTCGTTACGCCTAAAACTAAGAAATGGCTAAATATGAGATATGATAAAAATAAAGAAAACATAAAGAGGAGAAAAAATGAAAAATATTCAGTCAACTCATAAAACACGTTGAGTCCACGCATGCGTAGTAAGCCTTTAATGACAGATCATTGTTCATGATTAAAGCCGTTCTGTTCATTTAATGGAAATTATTGGTTTCATGGTAACGTAATGAAATTTTCAACAAGTACATAGAGAATTATACAATCTGACGACTTGGAGTATTATGCTTGCATTGCAGAATCATTACAAGTAAAAACTTTTATTTAAAAAAAAAAAAAATAGTGTTTGTTATAGAGCAAATGAAAACAAAAATAAGAAATGAAAGTGGAAAAATGTGTAACCGAGTGAGAAGTGGCATTAACACAACGCATTAATTTCTAATCTAAGTTGGTAAGTGAAAGTTGTGTGTTGCGCGCACGCACCAGATTTTTTTTTGTTCTTTTCCGTCGTTTTGGTAACGATTACCTTCAAACAAAAATGTTTGACAACTTTTTATCACATTTTCTTTTTTGAATCTCATTTAACATTAAAAAATATGTCGGATGTACCTGGCTTTGATAAGAAAATATCAATTTTTGGTTAAATTATGAATGGACATTTTTTTAAAAACAAATCTCTTTCTTTGATATGAACAATATATACATAGTTTTTATTTTTTAAATATATACAAATTTTCATTTAAATCTTGATATTACCCACATCCATATTGGTATCATGCATATTTACTTGGATAGGTGACATTGTACAGTCTATTACAACTTTGTAGAATTCTAGGGTACCTATTGATCTCCAGTCTTCTCCTTAGGCCCGATGCACACGGACGACACTTTTCTGCGATCCGGACTATAAGGCAGGTCAGGGGTACCTGGAGTATAATGGACCGACCGGATTTACCATTATGCTCTAGGTACCCCTGACCTGCCTTATAGTCAACATCGCAGAAAAGTGTCGTCCGTGTGCACCGGGCCTTAATGTTTTTCTTAATAGAGTATCAGCATCATCCGTTTGTTTGGAAACATGGATATCGTTTGGGATTTCGAAAAATTTATGGTTTTCTGAAAAGTGAAGCTTGGATGGAACCGCTTTTGATAAGAAATGTAATATATAAGTAGTGATTTTCGAAGGATCTAGACGTAACTGTTTTTAAAAAATGCGTCTAACTCATTATTTCTAACCTTAAAAACTTGAAAAAAAGAAGAAAAATGTTTTTGGAAAAAATAGATGTAACCGGTTTTGAAACCAAACGCCTCACTTTAGGGAGGTGCCTCGTAAATTATATCAATTATTTACGTAGAGCGTGATGCATCATTTGTAAAGTACTTTAATTCCTAAAATAAGATAAGATAAATACTGAATGTGGCGGCAGTGGGTTTTCAAAATTGAAAAAAAAAAAAAAAAACCAAATCTGCCCGCCTTATATAGCGCCAGTAAAATTAGAACATTTTTTTAAAATCAATATATATTATAAAGCAAAGTGTACAATGTGTGTGCCGATAAGGCTCAAAAACGACTCAACGTACGTTTAAGAAAGTTATATCAGCTATACAACCCCTAACGGAGAAGGTTTCCGTTTTTCTCTTAAGGGTGTAAAATTGAAGAGAAAAGGACTGGAATTTTAAGCCTCTCGCACCATGTAATTAGCCTACCTGAGAATGACTTAGGAGTTTATGAATGAAAAATTTAGTTCGAGCTCCAGGCTACCAGGAAGCGCTAGGGTGCGTTTCACTCGATGTTTATTGTTCATTCATTCCCTTCAGATTGTAAAGGTTATATATTTTACAGCTGTTCTTTTTAAATTACTAAAACATAAAGCGAAAATAATTAGTTTCACCTTTGCTTTCAAAGAAAATAATGATTTTACATCTCTGCAATCAATTAGAAAACCGACTAAATACTTTACAAAATTAATTTTCTCATAAGAAGGTTAATTGATTAACACATTACATTTAATCAATATATAACATATACTTAAGTAAATTTAATGCAATATGAGTGAACATATATTTGTACAGTGAGCGAATAAAAACAAAGAGATAAATCGACTAAATATAAATCGAAAATAAAAAGTGTTCTTAATGAATGTAATTATGAAAAAGAAGTTGGTTATATTACATAATGACTAACTCCAATTACACCATTTTTTCAATAAGATTTTATCACCCCTCATAGTTCAGGATAAAAAGAAATATGGTGAAAAAATTGTGACTTCATGAAATTTTGGTTTTCACTTTGTGATAGCTGTAAGATTCGAGATCTGCAGAGTCCGCCCAAATTACGGTGGGGATAACTTAAGGGAGGTTGAAATGGAAGAAAGGTATTTAAAAAAAGTTTCTATGAATCTTCGATAGTTTCTATACTTCTGTATATAATAGGACCATCACAGTAGTCGGCGCTTAAGTTGTACTCGAAATATAGTTTTTTTAACTAATAGATTTTTCAACTATAATCTAATAACTTATTATCTACTGAGTGCTTGGAATGGGCTTATAGGATTCAGAATCACAGAAACCATCAAAACCGATGCATGACTCGACAAAGTTGCAGCAAAATTAATTGTTCATTCACCATTTTCAACCCCCTTTAAAGTATATATAGTTCATTACTTGAACGGACTCAGCAGATCTCGAATCTTAATATTGATACCATGTTAAAAGTTTCAAGAAAGTCCTAATTTTGTTCTATATAATTTTACAGTTTTTCTGTTATTAAAACTACCACACAACTACCGGAGCGAAGCCGGGCACCCTAGCTAGTTGTTAATAAGTTAAGGAAGGAACAAAAAATCTAATCGCAGCTGACTATACTAAACAAAGACTTTAATAGCATAGAAAAAAAAAAAAAAACAACAAATATTTTAACTATATACACAATATTATAAAAGTAATGAATAATGAAAAAAAAAAAAATACACAAACTTAAAATTGAACTTCAACAAAAATAATTTAAAACTCCTAACATTAATTAAAAAGGGTTATTTTTTATTGCCTTTGTTAGAATAAAAAATTAAATAACGAATTTTGAATAATGATATAGACATTCATCCTCATATGTAATATGTAAATTACTTTACATATATTACAAGTTAGGTACGTTTATGGAATTGTTCCAGTACCACTGATTAATTTGATGATTAAATGTTGATAGTTACACATTCGGTGTGAGATGTGTTGCCTGAAGAATGGCCAAAATGTGGGCATAAATTGCGATCTCTTCACGTGAAGAATAAAACCACCGTACTCCACCACTGCAAATGCCGTACTGCCGTGGCATTAGATAAGGATGCGTCTCTAATACCTTTTAACACCTTTAATACTTTAATTTAAAAACACGGCATCTATCATTGTAAATATATAAGTAGGCATCTTACAGCCGTAAATATACACATGAAATTTAAATTAAAATATTATTCACACTTGTTTATAATAAATAAAAATATAATTTAAAATCTAAATATTACATGTTGGCCACAACATTCCGCCCACCAAAATTTATATTAAAATTTTTTATGGCTCAATAGTTAAATAGGTTGATTTATGGGATGCAATGGTACAATTTTCGCAACAGGACGCCTGTAAATTCCAGAAGCTGTCTTGATTGACACAACTCTAACATTTCAATCATCGACAGGATGCACGGCTACAATTCTGGTAGTCGGAGATGTTGTCTTGTACAGATTGGACTCTATACCACTGTTGTTCATTTCCTTCAATTTTCTAGAAGCCCCCAACGAAATTTGTTGTAAATGCGTACAGGTTTTCCTCTGCGGGCGATGAACCTGTCAAGTGCTGCGAGGAACTCTTCTGTTTCTAATGATGACACTAATTCCAGATGTACAGCTTTCGTGGATATACAAACGAAGAGGCTGAGGTATGCCTTGCCCATCGCTGCTTTACGACGTTTAGATTCCCTGATGATGAAAGGGCCACCAAAGTCGACACCAACGTGTTGGAATATCAGCCCCTTTTGGAGTCTGAATGCAGGTAGGTTACCCATCGATGGAGGAGTAGGTACTTTATTGGCCTTGTAACAAAGAAGACAATTAAAGACCTGTTTGCGTATCAGTGCCTAGCTGAAACAATCCAATATTGCGACTGCAATACTGACTGCAATGCTGATGGTTCCAGATGAAGGTGATCTCGATGGAAGTAGTCGACTAGGAGCTTGGCGAAATTGCTTCTCCCTGGAATGATGATTGGATGCTTATCATCGTAGTCCAGGTTCGAATTTTGCTAGCGGCCGTCCATCCTGAGCAATCCTTCCTCATCTATGAACGGGCGAAGACATTTCAAGTGGTTGGCATCAATCTTGCAGTGGGTTTGTACCAATTTAATGCAGCCTTTAGTGACTCCTTTTAACTCCTTCAGGCCTATTCTTCCAGTTGGTACATCTGGGTACCTTCTGCATTTACCAATAAATCGCCAAATGTAGCAAGCGCTGCGGAGTAATCTGGTATACGACGAGAACCGCTCCATCCACTCTAGACCATTTGTTACTTCGGCCTTCACTACACCTAAATGTACCTTCCTTAGTTCAGGTAGCTCTGCTACTCGCAAACCTGATCTAGGCAATGATTTTAATGAAGACGTCATCCAACTCGGTCCCGCCCACCATAGCAGATGATTTTTTAAATCTGAATTCCACGTGAGCTATAATCTGCTGGGTTTTCCTCAGACTTCACATGATACCAATCATTCTTGTTGGTCATCTCAAGTATTTGAGTGACCCGATGAGCTGCAAAGGCATTTAAACGTTGTGTGGGTGTTGAAAGCCATCCGAGGACGATCGTGGAGTCCGTAAAGAGCTTGGTGCAATGAATAGGCAACTTATCTCGCAGGCTAGAACATGAGTGATAAAGTCGGCTCAGCAGTAGAGCACCTGAGAGTTCATGTCGAGGAATAGTTATAGGTTTAATAGGAGCCAACTTGGTCTTGGCCCGAATTAAACGACTCTTATATCCTGAAGGCGTGTTCTCTACCATGTATAATACGGATGCATAACCTCGTTCAGATGCGTCGCAGAATCCTACAAGGATTGATGATATACTATTCTTATCGACAATGCGATGAGGAATCTTCAAGTCTGCAATTGAATTAAGTTGCGATAAGAATTGATGCCATTTCAAACATGTTTCAGTTTGGTCAATATCATCCCATCCACACTTGGAGATCCACAGATCCTGTAATATTGTCTTGGCGTAAAATACCACAGGAGACAAAAATCCCATGGGTCATAAATTATAGCTATTGCAGACAAAATGGCTCGCTTAGAAGGATGCCAAGAAGGACTGGTGATTTCGTAGGAAAAGTAGTCTTGATGAGGAACCCAATGCATGCCGAGAAGTTTAATCTTAGGCTCGTCATCAGTGGAGAGGCAGACTGCTTGATGTGCCCCCTCGGACCCTTTTACAAACTTCAGGAGCTCCGGACTGATGCTCACCCATTTTCCTAACTCGAAACAACCCTTACTTAATAATGAAATGAGCTCTGATGCCAACTTCTTGGCTTCATCTTCGGTGGCAGCGCCTGTAGCGATGTCGTCCACATATATGTCTTCGAGCAATGCTCTCGATCCCAGTGGATAGGCTTCTCCTTCATCCCGTACCAATTGGATGATTGTCCTTAGAGCTTGAAATGATGCCAAACTTGTGTCATATGTGACAGTGCACAGGTCAAACTGCTGGACTGCATCCTTAGGATCGAAGCGCCAAAGTATGTGCTGATATTTCCTATCTCGTGGATGCACCAAAATCTGTCGATACATCGTCACGATATCAGCTATAAAAATTATTTGGTGAACTCAAAAGTTTGTGAGAATGTCCCGAATGTCGAGTTGCAGCTTCGGTTCGGTGAATAGGTGATCGTTGAGAGATCCATTAGGCGTTCTACACGAAGCATCAAACACCGTCCTGAGTTTCATTGAATTATCATGCATTTTCACGACAGCGTGGTGTGGTAGAGTATAAGCAGCAATGGAATTTGAATCTACCATCTTCATGAGGCCAAGTTCCTTGTACTCCCGCATAAATCGATGATACTCCTCTTTTAGCTGACTATTTCTTTCCAGGTTGACAAGACGTTTAAAGGCTTGGCCTTTTGGGCTTTGAAGATAGCTAATCGCGTCTTTTACTGGTAATGTGACAACGTCTTGAGTCAAGACGATAATGGGTCTCTTGGAAAAGTTTTTCTCACAATTTATCTTCTTCTACTGTATGTACTATGTATCTACTGGTCGAACCTCTTCCATTTCCCAAAACTTTTCCAAAGTGTTCTTCAACTCTTCATTAGTGAGAAGGAAAATGTTGAACCCCTTTGAAAATTGCGTTCGGAACCCATAGGACCTGAAATAATGAAGCCAAAAATAGTAGGAAGCAATCTAGGTACATTAGAACCAACGTTGACTGGCTGTCCAGTGAGAATGTCCATAAAAAGATCTCCACGAAGCAGAAATTCTACAGGGCCAGGTTTCCCATATTCCGGGTCCGCTAACAAATAACCTTTGTAAATCTTCTGAATTTCAGGAGAGAGGGGAGCTTCTGGAAGGTGACTCGTGATCGTGGGAACAGCAACTGCCTCAGTAGCCAATAACTTTGAACCAAAATATGGTGATAAACATCTTAGGGAACAATTAGTCTTGCCCACGGTACTAGTCACGCTCACCTGTCCATTATTTTGCTGAAATGGTTCGATCACTAGACCTAATTTCCTAGCACAGTCTGAAGTCATAAAGGAGAATTGACTTCCACTGTCTGTAACTATTCTTACTGGCTGGTAGACTCCCTGTGCACTTGAACTTGGACAACTGCAGTACCCAAAAGAACTTCTCCCTGCCCTGATACACTTCCTAATGAGAGATCGCTACTTTCCTGTGTCGAAGGGCTAGTTTCCTGAGCCTGAGTTGGATGTAGCCACGAATGATGACCTCCATTACAAATAGAACAACGTCGTAGAGAGCTGCATTTGCTGGTATGATGTTTGCTTGAAAGGCAATTGTGACATCCCGACCAGTTCTTTAGTAGATTGATCTTCTCAGTAGGAGATGAATTTCTAAATTGTCTGCATTGACACAAAGTGTGTGCCATGTTGCATACAGGACATAAAATGGCGGGAGGGCTCTGTTTAACATCTGATTTCTGCTGGCTTCGTGAAGTGCGATTCTAAACCATGCCGATCTTCTTTACCGCTAAGTAAGGAGTGCCTCGCTTGATTGAAGGAACGCAAAGCAGGAGCTTGATTTTCTATTTCTATTTATATGTGTAATGACATCTTTGATATCTAGAGATTTCCAATCAGACTTAATAAAATTAACTACATCTGAATATGTAGGGAATTCCATCTCAGAAAATTTCTTTTCAAACTAGATCCTGGTTGAAGAATCTAAACAACAAAGAACCAAATAAGAGAGAAGGAAATCTCCCAAATCTGGGATACCTAAATGTTTAAATGAATCACTGGCTTCAATTATAGAGGTTAGCAGGGCTTTTAGAGAAGAAGAGGAAGGCTAGAGAAGGGTTCCTGTAAGAGGTTTGAATTCCATTACTTGCTTCAAGTATGAATATGCAAGCTTCCTTTTGTTGATATAATGATCTGTTAATAACTTCCAGACTTGAGCATAATTATTTTCTGTCAAAGTGACATTAGAAATTAATAATCGAACAGGTCCATGTAAACATGATTCTAGGAAAAGAAATGTTTCCATATTAGACAGAGTAGGCTCATCATGAATGAGAGATTTATAAGTGTCTCTAAATAGGGGCCATTCTTGAGAATTTCCTCCAAATTGTGGTAGGTTAATTTGTGGAAGTCGAGCTCGTACCAGGTGGTTTTCATTTATTCCTGTAGAAGTAGCGCTGGCGGGTACGGTCATGCTCTGTGCCGTAGGGGGAATGGGGTTCATGTGATATTCATAAATGGCACATGCCTCGTTATAATATCACTCAATAGTGGACATGAGAGCTTTATCGTAATTGGTGGGAAAACCTGCCGATGCGCCTTTATCACATACTAATGCAAGAACACTATCCCATGTTTCGGTAAAACTGTCATAATGTGCATCTAACTTTCTAAACATTCCTTTAAACAAGAATAATTGAGAAGAGTCGGTTGAAATGGCCCTACCTTGCTCCAAAATAGCCTTTATGTTGTTGCCAGATGTCTTGAGTTTTTCCTTAAGACTATCAAATTGTTTTCTGACTGCTGGGTCAAGTGATTCCATGGTGAGGAAATATTTAAAATGAAATGAAAAAAGACAAGTAGAAAACAGACCAATAAAAATTATGGAAGAGCCAAAAGAAAACAAACCAACTAAAACCCTTATCAACGTTAAGGAATAAAAGCTGTGGACAACTGTTTACAAAAAAAATAAAATATCTGTTATATATATTAACATAAATTAAATATGTGTTATGATAATTATTTAATACAATACAGCTGCAATCTGGCCCGGAGGACCAAAATGTGGCGGCAGTGGGTTTTCAAAATTGAAAAAAAAAAACCAAATCTGCCAGCCTTATATAGCGCCAGTAAAATTAGAACATTTTTTTTTTTTAATTGTTAATAAGTTAAGTAAGGAATAAAAATCTAATTGCAGCTGGCTATACTAAACAAAGACTTTAATAGCATAGAAAAAAAAACAAATATTTTAACTATATACACAATATTATATAAGTAATGAATAATTCATTCAAACTCCAAACATTAATTAAAATGAATTGAACTCTTGTAAATTGTGAGAAAGAAAACATAACAAAAAATTAATATTTGCAATTACAAAAAGGGTTATTTTTTATTGCCTTTGTTTGAATAAAAAATTAAATAACGAATTTTGAATAATGATATAGACATTCATCCTCATATGTAATATGTAAAACGTTTATGGAATTGTTCCAGTACCAATGATTAATTTGATGATTAAATGTTGATAGTTACACATTCGGTGTGAGATGTGTTGCCTGAAGAATGGCCAAAATGTGGGCATAAATTGCGATCTCTTCACGTGAAGAATAAAACCACCGTACTCCACCACTGCAAATGCCGTACTGCCGTGGCATTAGATAAGGACGCGTCTTTAATACCTTTTAATACCTTTAATACTTTAATTTAAAAACACGGCATCTATCATTGTAAATATATACGTAGGCATCTTACAGCCGTAAATATACACATGAAATTTAAATTAAAATATTATTCACACTTATTTATAATAAATAAAAATATAATTTAAAATCTAAATATTACATGTTGGCCACAACACTGAATAAATAAAATAATAACATTTCAAAATAATCAAATCTTAATCGGTCGTTTGAGAAAACAGGCGTGTCTACAGATTCAAATGGTTTAGCGAAAAGAAGAAAAAAATCTACTTTGGGGGGGGGGGCGCTTTGATACTTTGAATAAAATTTTTGTCATTTTTGATGAGAATCAAGTATTCCTTATCATCATAGAAATGTTCTGAGGGGGCTTAAATGGCGAAGGAAAATGTTTTAATTTCCCTATAAAGTACCATTGATATTATTTATACGGAGATATTAATTTCCTCTCGTTATGCTTAAAATTAAAAAAAAAAATGGATAAATATGAGAAAAAAATCTATTACCAAATAAAGGAGAAGAGAGAGAAATACTTTATTTAAAATAATGATGCTGCCCAATTATATTGGGTTGCTTCAACACAGCATACTGATTTATCTTATACAGATTATTTTTTAAAATTCTAAGTACTAATAACTAATCAATATATATTATAAAGCAAAGTGTACAATGTGCGTGCCGAAAAGGCTGAAAAACGACTACACGTACTATCAAGATTGTTATGTCGTCATAGTGCCCTATTGCCCCTAACGATGAAGAAGGTTTCAGTTTTCATTTTAAGTGTGTAATGTTGAAGGGATAAAGGCTGTAATTTTAAGCCTCTCGCTACATGTAATTAGCCCCCTTAATAAGCCAAGGCGAGTTATGAAAGAAAAAATTTAGTTCGACATTTGGAAGCCAGGAGCGCTAGCTAAGCTCAATTCATAAGGTTATCGTTCATTAGTTCGGTTTGTTATGGTTTTAGCTTCAGCTGTTTTCTTTAAATTACACGAGATTATGTATAAATAATTATTTTTTTCTGTAATCGTTGAATAATGGTAATATTACTAAACTGAAATGAGTGAAGAAAGTGAAACATTTTGCAATAGAGTGAAGAAAGTGATTACTTTCTTCACAAGTGAAGAAAGTGAATTGCCTTCTTAATTAGTAATAAGTATAAATTAAAAAATAATTTGAAGTTGGAAATTAAATGCTTTTAAATGTTTCTTAACATTGTAAGAATTTATTTTAACAAAATAAATTGAAATGTGAATGAATTATTGGTGGAAATAATCAATATATTTTAAAATTTAAATATAATAATAATTACCTTCCTTGTTTATAACCTGCACTTGTTTATAACTGCACTACTTCACAACCATGCTTATAACCTACCAACAACATACCATAATCTTCACAACATCCTAATTTTGTTCATATTCTGGTTAGATCTGATCATGTATTAAACGATTACAGAAAAAATTTAATATTACACTCGTGAAAAAAGTAGAATTTACAACTCTCGTGAAATTACCACACTCGCTTCGCTCGTGTGGGTAAACGTTTCACTCGAGTTGTGAAATGATCTACTTTCGTCACTTGTATAACAAATAACTATTTCCTTTTTATTTTTCAATAAGGTCATTACATCTCTGCAATGAATTGAAATTAAAAATAAACAAAACCAACTGGATTCCTAAGCGACTTAAGTTTTACAGAAGAGGAAAGAATTGGTCGAAACATTGTCTTTAATCAATATACAATATAAGAGTAAATTTACAACAAAAGAAAAATTGCTTATTAGTGTAGTGAGCTAATAAAAACTAACACTGAATAAAACAGATAACCTATAGATAATATGAATAAAAGATATAACCTAATGGAATATATATCGAAAATAAAGTGTTCACATAATATTTCTGTTTAATAGTTCTGTTCTGTTCGTAAATTTTCAACCGAATTCAAAAAAGGAGAAGTTACTCAACTTGATAAGGATGCGGTACCGTCATGAGAATGGTCTCAACGGAATCAGAACATAGAAACCATAAAAGATGGTACATACCAGGACATATTTGCTACCAAAATAATTTTTCTTAATCAAGAAAAGGGAAGAAAACGCATTGAGAGAACCGCATTAATAGGGTCTCTTATACCCAAACTCTGAGGTTTCGAAACTCACCACTAATACTAAAGTGAAGTTTCAGGATAATACACATTTTGTTTTAATCATGATTAATTTTGGTCTATCTTTCTGTACTATTACATTTTAAAGTTATTCTTTGATGATTCCACAACTCCCTGAGCGAAGCCGGGCCCCACAGCTAGTATATATATATATATATACTACTAATATATACAAAAAAACATAATTTTTTTTTTCTTTTCCCTTTTCCTTTTTTTTTTTTTTTTTACATTTATAACATTTTCTCTCTATACTCTTACTTATTAAAAATTTGAAAACTAGGTAAAATATTAATAATATGGAATAACAACAGCAGCATAAAATAGTATAAAAAGATTTAAAAGCCAAAAAAAAAAAAAAAAAGCAACAACAAATAAAAGAACAATATATAAATAAATACAATAAATAAATAATATACATACATACTTGTCCCCTCAACAATTTGTACTTTAAATTCTAAGAATGGATGTGGTGGTGAATGGTTTCCAGGGAGTCGAGAACAATATATTATGCAATCTTCGCTACGTCCTTGATGTCGGCACCAAGATCCTCCATGAAGCTCCTTGGTATAGTTCTCCGAACCAAAGGCCCATCCCAAACCATCCCTCACGTTGAAGTCTCTCTCACCGAAGCCTTCACGGAACTCCTCTTTAAGGAAAGGGATAGATTTTTCGTAAACTTCCTTCTTTTCTCTTTCAATTTTGCTCGCTAGGTCGAGGTCATTGGATTCGTACCTAACAGTGGGATCCAGAACGATAGCTGACTTTCCGGTCTTAGAAAACGCCACTATATCAGCATATCTCGTGGATCCCTCTGTATCCACACAGTAAACCTCTTCATAGCACGCAAAATCCCTCTCTTTAAGGAGCTTCATCAACTGTTCCGATAACTCTTAAAACACGTTGAGCCCAAGCATGCGTATTACGCCTTTAATTGCAGACCATTATTTAAAATTAAAGACGTTCATGGGAAAGAGGTCTCAACGTGTATGGGAACATACATATTTAATGAAAATAAATTGTTTCTATGGAACTGAATGTTGCAAAGTATAGTATAATATAATTTTTGATAAGTATATTTTAGTTTTAAAAAAATAGGGGAGAGCCGGGTTGGTTGGCCAACGGCTTATAGTTTCCGTCACACCTATTGTGAAGGCCCCACCATTGTACCATGTGACCCGCTTGACCTCGGGAGTCTTGTCCTGAGTTTTCAATCCGATACTAACAATGTAGAGAAAAGTGTGCTTCATTGATTTATTTTACAACATGTAAGTAAATTTTTATATTTTCAGTAAATTTGGTTTAAAAGCATGGTAAAACATTTGACTCCGATTCTGTTCACATAGCCCCAAACTCCTTTGAAAAACCTAACCTTTCGACTAACCAGTTTCTTGTTTGATTGTTCTCCCCTGTCCTGGCAGCCATCTTTCATATGATCTCTCCTGTGGGGTTGGTTGGCTCTCTTCAACTGGGGTTTGCTGGCGCAGTAGCAATTCACAAAAGCAAGGAAAACATAAACAAAGATGAGACTACCCATTGTCTTTAGTTCCAGCAAGGAGGATGAGAGCAATTTTTCTTATGCACAAAGTGACGACAGTCTAAACTTTTGTCTTCTTCTATTGTCATTCTATTTTCCCTTAAAAGTTGTTAAAAACCGATTCAAAATTATTATACCATTATAGAGCAGCTTTTAATGAGAATAATATGTGTCAGGCAGTACTTGAATGAGATGGCTAAAAAAACCCACCTTCTAGGCCAACCTGCCCCACATAGGGGGTTAATTGGCATACTCTGGATTGACGAATTTTTCAATCACCTATGATCTTAGTATTAAATATTATTTGGTCAAAAAAATACTTGAAGTACTCTAATACTTGGAGATTACAGTGGTATCAGCCCTATTGGGATCATATTAACAGGAACGACTCAACACTCAAAAAAGTGAAAACTGTTGCCAACCAACCCCGCTCTCCCCTGCTTAATTATGAATCGACAGCTATTGATTCAAAGTTTTGCCTTAAAAGTTTTTCATTAATTAAAATACTCCTTAACTTATGGATGAAAACAAAAAGATGTGGAAAAAGCAATTTTCCGTGAAGCTGCTAAATCTCGTTTACACATTTATCAAAACACGTTGACTTCTACTCCAAGTAGTTTGGTAAGTGAATGTTGTGTTGCGCGCACCGCACCAGACTTTTCTCTTTTACTACATAGGTTTCGGTACTTGTGTACCCGATAACAAAAAAAAAATCTGGTGCGTGCGCACAAAACACAACTTTCACTAACCAACTTACTTAGATAAGAAATTAATGCCTTTTGTTAATGCCACTTCTCAAAGTTACACATTTTTCCACATTCACTTCTTATTTTTGTTTTCATTTGCTCTATAATCCCCTCAGAACATTTTAATAATGATAACACTTACCTGATATTAAATAACACCTCATTTCCATTAAACATGACGAATATGATGAAAATCGTTAAAGCCGTTTTTGAGATAATCGAAAAATTGGAAAACAAGTTAAGAAATAAAGTGTACCATCCAGTTGATCAATTTTGATGAAATGTTGGCTATCACATCTTTGGTATATACATACATCAAATACCCAGTTTGATCAAAATAGTGAAAGCGGGTTTTTGAGTAAATAAAAAAAAAACACGTGAAAATGATACAAAATCTATTAAGTAAAGTCCCTCCTCCGGTTGATCAATTTTGATGAAATTTTTAAGGTAATATCTCAGGAATATTAATACATCAATACTCAGTTTAATCAAAATCGTTAGAGCCGTTTTTGAGAAAATCGAAAATAACGTAAAAAGTTATTAAATATAGTACCCCCTCCCTTTGAGAAATTTAGATGGAATATTTGCTGTCACATCGCGGGCATTCCATATACGTACACTAAATACCTAATTTCAGGTTCGCACGGTTTATAGTTTTTGAGCTAGTCTGTTCACACACAGACCATTTCGCGGGACTCGGTTATTTGGACTAAGGGAACCTCAAAACGTGTGTTTCCGTTGAAAACCGGAAGTCAAAATTTTTCACGATCGCAATACTTCCACTTACTATATATTTCATATATAGATAAGAGAAAGTAAAAATTCCAAACTTACCAATTATATAAGCCGAAATGACCCATAAGGAGACCGCTTGGGCAAAGAACAGCACCCTAAAGATCTGAAACCACCTTCTGATCCTGTTCGAGCTGTCTCCTGAGTAGGACCAGAAGCCAACTAATATCAGATACTTGGTCAAGTCTGAGAGGTCTCGCTTGGTTGACATCTTGCTCCAATGTCTCTAATACTAACCAAGTCAAACACTTAGAGTAATAATTGTCAAGAGTTACTGAGTTCATAGTTACTTCTAAGATACCATTAATTATTCTTATTAGGAGAAAGTTTTTCTTCTCTGTAATTGCAATCGAAATTGTTTCTTAACAATCTCTTTGGTACTTTCAGAGCAATTATAAAAGTTCATAGAGCTAGAGCATCATATTTAATGAAAATCACTTATCCATCAAATATAGATAGCACTGCCATCGATGCGCTCGATCCTCAAGGTAATGTATCGATTGATGGAAACATCATTATATCGATTTTTTTTTTATTATTTATTTAAATGGCCATATAGTCTTAGAGCTCATTGACAATGTCTCTGTCTTTAGATGTAGCGTATCCGACGTACGCGTCTTCTTATGGTACTGACATCTCTCCAAAGCCCTTGGACATTATTACTATAAGAGATTATTTTATTATTTGTCTTTTATTTCGGGTTTTTATTATACATCCAACTTTGTATTCATTATATACTTTTTATTGTTCATTGGTACAACATTTCGGACATATTGTCCATTTTCAAGTACATTCTAGTTTTTTGTTTTTTAAAAATGTTCAATAAAAAACGTTGTACCAATGAACAATAAAAAGTATACAATATATAGATAATTGGATGTATAATAAAAACCCGAAATAAAAGACACATAATATTTAGAATAAATAGGAAACATCCAAAGAAAGTTGATGTGAAGAAGAAATAAGAAGGAAAAAATCTGGTGCGATGCGCGCAACACACAGCTTTCACTTACCAACTTACTTCCATTAGAAATTGACCTATTTTGTTAATTGCTATTTCTCAAAGTCACACATTTTTCCACATTCATTTCTTATTTCTGCTTTTATATGCACTATTTTTTTTTTTTCTCTATGTAGCATTTGAAAACTTCATTTAGTTACCATGGAACAAATGGTTTCCATTAAATGAACAGAAAGCTTTAATTATAAAAATGGTCTGTCATTAAAGGCGTAGCGCTCAGCATGTTTTATGAGTTAAAGGAGTATTTTTCTTTCTCCTGTAGGTATATGTTTACTTGATTTTTTTCATATTTCATATTTAGCCATTTCTTATTTTTAGGCGTAACGAGAGACATTAGTTTCTCATATAAACAAAAACGAAATGAAAATCATATTAAAGCCGTTTTGAGAAAATCGAAAAAAACGTAAACATTGGAAAAAAAAGTTATAAAATAAAGTGCCCCCTCCGTTGTATCAACTTTGATGAAATTTTTGCTTTCACATCGCGGGCATATAGGCGGGCGCAATCGAATATAGGGTGCGCTAGTAGTTTTGCAAAATGTCGGAAAGAACGGTGTTAGACCTAGTTGATGTGATAGAGATAATTGGTAATTTTAAAAGACCATTAATTGAAGGGCAGGCTATTCCTGATGCAAACCACATATTTACATGTGGAATAATATCTAAAAATAAAAAAACCGTTATTTTACAAGCCTCGTGCCTTTAAACTAGCAATCTTAAAGGACTGCCCCATCAAATAAAAGTGGAAATCAAATTTATTAATAATAATAAGCAATTTTCTTGTCATTGTACGTGTAAAGCTGGTAGTTCTGGTAAATGCAAACACATCATTGTAACTGTACTCGACGTTTTTCGGTTAGTAATAACATTAACTACCTATTCACACAATAATTGTTATGACAGCTTAGATTCTTTGTCATATTATTTATTTATTTGTCAAAACTTTCAGGCTTCGCATTGAAAACATGGAACAATTAAGCACAACGGATGTAATAGAAAAATGGGGAAAATTAAAAAGGAAAAACAAATCTATGACACTACCAGGTCTGCAAGTTTAAAATGTCGTTTTAATTCCAATAGAATGCGCTCTTAGCCTATTGAAGGATTTGCTTATCTCTAAACGCTATTTTGTTTGTTAGTCATTTGTTTACAAAAGTCAGTTGTTTTTAAGTCGTTTACGTGGACGTATCATACCTTTCTTTGGTGTTAAAAATGTCTAATTTTAAGCCAAATAAAGAGCATTTGCGGCATGTCATGATTTTCTTATTCAATCAAAAGAAAAAGGCATCTGAATGTCATCGAATTCTTGTTGAGACTTATGGCGATCTTGCTCCAACCGTCAAGACATGTGAACGTTGGTTTCAAAGTTTCAAACGTGGTGATTTTGATGTTACTGATAAAAAACGAGAAAATCGACCAAAAAAGTTTGAGGACGTCGAATTGCTTCTCAAACCCGGCGAAACAGTCAATACCGACCGCTACCGACAACAAATGATCAATTTGAGTCACGCATTGATCGAAAAACGCCCAGAATGGGCTCACAGGCACGCCAAAGTCATTCTTCAGCATGATAACGCTCCTGCACATTCAGCCAGATTGACTAAAGAAACGATTTCTTCGCTTGGTTGGAAACTCCTACCCCACCCGCCGTATTCACTTGACCTGGCGCCTTCTGATTATTATATCTTCTCATCGATGGGACACTCATTGGCTGAGCAACACTTTAACAATTTGGAGGATGTAAGAAAATGGCTCGATGAATGGATTTCAAATAAAGATGAAGCATTCTTTTGGAATGGTATCCATAAATTGCCCGAGAGATGGACAAAATGTGTAGAAAGCGAGGGCCAGTACTTTGAATAAAATATATTATACTTTTTTTTTAAATTACTGTGTATATATTTTAAGAAATAAACGACATTTTAAACTTGCAGACCTGGTATGGTCTCAATGTTATTTGCATAAAACTAGCATTTTGGAATAATAAAATGTCAAATACTAATATTTACCTGGATAAATATAGTCTCTTTCTTTAAAATAAAGACTACATATCGTCATATGTTTCGAAACAGGCTTATCTATTCTTAATTTTACAATCCACTCTTTAAGAAGCTTTTTATTTTTTGGAAATAAAAGGGAATGACACGTCTTTTGATTTTCTAATTGAACACTGAGGGACCGAGCAATACCTATTAGATATTTTTCAAATGATTTTTTGCTCAATCGGGTTTTAATTATGGAAAAATAAATTAAAAACGCCAAAAAACCCTATGAATCCCAGGTAATGGCCCGGCTTCTTTCCCCGTTTCTCTAGTTCCTGCAGCGCCGTCGCAGAAGCAGCACCGTCGCTTGCGCCCGCCTATGCCTACATCAAATGCCCAGTTTGATCAAAATCGTTAAAGCCGTTTTTTGAGAAAATCGAAAAACATAAAAAGTTATGAAACAAAGGGGGTAGGGGAGAGCGTGGTTGGTTGGCAACAGTTTTCACTTTTTTGATTGTTGAGTCGTTCCTGTTAATATGATCCCAATAGGGATGATACCACTGTAAACTCCAAGCATTAGAGTATTTCAAGTATTTTTTCACCACATAATATTTAATACTAAGATTATAGAAAATTGAAGAATTTGTCAATCCAGAGTATGCCAATTAACCCCCTGTGTGGGGCAGGTTGGCCTAGAAGGTAGGGTTGTTTATCCATCTCATTCAAGTACTGCCTGACACATATTATTGTTATTAAAAGATGCACTATAATGGTATAATAATTTTGAATCGGTTTTAACCAGCTTTTAAGGGAAAATAGAATGACAACAGAAGAAGATAGAAGTTTAGACTGTCGTCACTTTGTGCATAAGAAAAATTGCTCTCATCCTCCTTGCTGGAACTAAAGACAATTTGTTTGCTTTCACCTTTGTTTATGTTTACCTTGCTTTTGTGAATTGCTACTGCTCCAACAAACCACAGTTGAAGAAAGCCAACTAACCCCACAGGAGAAATAATATGAAAGATGGCTGCCAGGACAGGGGAGAACAATCAAACAAGAAACTGGTAAGTCAAATTAGGTTTTTCAAAGGAGTTTGGGGCTATGTGAACAGAATCGGAGTCAAATGTCCTTTAAACCAAATTTACTGAACATATAAAAATTTACTTATATGTTGTAAAATCAATCAATGAAGCACACTCTTCTCTACACTGTTAGCATCGGATTGAAAACTCAGGACAAGACTCCCGAGGTCGAGCAGGTCACATGGTACAATGGTAGGGCCATCACAACAGGTGTGACGGAAACTATAAGCCAATGGCCAACCAACTCCGCTCTCCCCTACTTTGTTTGACTCACGGTTTATAGTTTTTGAGCTAGTCTGTTCGCACACACACACAAACATACCATTTTGCAGAACTTGGTTATTTGGACTCAGGGACCCAAAATGTGTATTTACGTTGAAAAGTTATTACAATTATTTGCTTGAAAAAAATGTATTCTATTATTGCTTCGTCTTAAAAGCCTAAAAAATTGTTGCTTCCAGCCTTCCGGAGGTGGGGGCAGCTGCCCCCCCCCTAGGTACGCCCATGATACTTTCCCTTACTATATATTTCATATATAGGTGTGTAAATAAAAATAAATAGATTATCTTATGTTGCATAGCATTTTTTTATTGGACATTAAATGTGATCTTGTGCACTTTTTTAATAAGGAAAAAAGCCCCAAATTGCTAAAGATAGTGCTTTTTATACAAAAATAGTAAAATTTGATTGGGGTCCTCACCTCCTAGGTGGGGGCGCATCCCCGCCCCAACCCCTCCCTGTCCATCCATCACTGTCAAGAGCAATCTTGTGGTTTTAAGAGTTGTGTTATTCAGAATTCAACAATTGGAATAATTAGAAATCTAAAGTTAACCTCCATTTTAAATGGCCAACAATTGTTAAGAAAATCAGTCCCTAAGAATATGTTAGCGATCTTGGCAAAAAAGAGAAAAGGATATTCTGTTTGAGAACAGCAGCATATAGCAAGTGTTTCTTTTGAAGTCAAAGGTCCTAAACTTGACTTATTCAAATCCAGAAGGTTCTTCAAGGTTAGGATCATTTGAAAGGCACTATAATTACCAAAGTACCTTTTTATCACCAATTATATTTTATTATAGCCACACATTTTGAAATACATATAATTTAATTTAATTGCTTTACTAATTACAGCGGTCAAGATATTTAAGTTAAAAGTGGTAGATGTAATCACCATGCAAAAAAATGCGTAATAACCATAGCTAATGCTGTAATCAATGTTGATCCAATATTCAAAAGTTTATGTTTTTTTTAACTGAAGATGCTGGTTAATTTGAAAACAGTAACATCTTCTTAACCCATTATATCCTAAAAATCACTTTTTTTTTTTTTATTTAGAACTTTGTAAATCACCATAAATTTTAACATCTAAAACTTGCCTCTTGTTTAGAATCATCCTTATGCCACCTTAAAAAGTATGCTGAACAATATTGAAAATTTTAAAAATGAAAAAAACTGGATATAACCAATTCTGCATCTTCATACTTGATATTTGAAACATAAAATATATCAGTGGTGCTGCACAAAAAGGGCCAATCCACTTTATTTTTAATTATAACGAGATGCTATAAGGGCCACCTTTTCAATGAAGTTATGTACATTTCTTGTACTTTGGGGAGGTGGCAATTGTAGGTCGGCCCTTTTTGTTTCTCGTTAGAATGTTAACAAATGCCAGGAAACAGAAAGTAGCAAGTTCATAGCCCACCATGTGGCCTTTGGAATTTTTAATGGGAGTAAAATATCCTTGGTAAGGCCGTCCTGTGGATGGGACATAAAATGAAGGTCCTGAGCCTGTGCAATGTCAAGTGCTCATTAAAGATCCCTATAGTAACCATTACTATTTACTGATTATAGCTGTACACACGTCTCCTGTATATAATGGCTCTGGAATGTATAAAATCAGATTATAATTTTTGGTTTAAGGAATGGCAAACACTAGCAAATATGTTGGAATGCAATTTAGATATTGTATTTGTATCAGTGGAACGTTGGCGCAACCAAATGTATAATATAATAGGTAAAGCCCAAGAATTTTTTAGAAAAGAGTTGATGGTATCTGTCTCAGCCGCTGAATATCATTCGCTGTACAAAGAATTAGACTTTAATGTTAGTTACATTAATAATGAGCATAGTATGGACTTAATCCAAACAATATTTAAAACAAGAGGTGAATTGTATAACTTCAATAGTAAACCTTGGTTGGAGAGCATTGTTTATACATGCTCCATGTGTAATTTAAATGAGGATGAAGATATATATCACATAGTAGCCATCTGCCCTATCTTCAATTCTTACAGAAATAAATATTTTGGCTCTTTTCAGCTAAGTAAGCATCAAATTATAGATTTTTTAAATGGGAAGGATTGGCTCAGGCTATATGGGTTTATGAAAGGTGTTTTAAGGTACAGAAAATTTTTAATTGCAGAATTTAATTTTAATTAAAATTTAGATTCATAATAGACTAACAGATGTGTAAATAGTATTAAGTATCTTTTTTATGTTTATTGAAGGCCTTTATTTTTTAGTTAGAGTTTTTAAAGTTTGTTTTATTCTTTTATTATTTAATTCCAACCTAAGATGTTTATAGAGGCAACTCCTGGCAGACGGTATTAACCATTGTCACAGTGTGTTTTTATTGTAATATATTACTTTGTATTAGCTTTACTACATAATAAAACATGATTATCTATCTATCTAGTAACAATTTGGGACTACCATAGTAGCATCATCCGATTAGCTAAAGCAGCATAAAGTGACGTTAAATAAAACTATAAATAAAACTAAGGGCGATTTGGCCCTTAGGTGCAACACCATCAACAATAGAAAATACTGCAGAGCAACCATATTATGGAATGATTACACAAAATACTCAGGGTCACTGTATAGTGATTAGCATGGCAACCTACAACACTAAAGGTCGCAGCTTCACACCCCATGGTGGCCATAGGATTTATTAAAGGGAGTAAAAAATACTTGACTATGCCGCCCTTTGGATAGGACGTAAAATGGAGGTCCTGAGCCTGTACGATGTCAGGTACTTGTTAAAGATCTGAATCCTAATTATATCTGCAGAAGCAAAATTTAGGACTACCAGTGTAGCATCGTCCGATTAGCCTTAGTGGCATAAAGTAACATTAAATAAACAAACAAAATAGTTACAATAATTCTACAGTGAAATAAATAGGAAGGTATAACAAGGGTTTATTTAATTATTTATTATTCAACAATTCATCCACACATTTCACAAATACAATGAGGAGATAAAAATATATTTGATATGGTAGTTACAATATAAAAGATTAAATACTTTATTTTCTAAAACTAAATTAAGACTATCACAAAACTAAATCAGTCGTTTGAGAAACGTGATTCAGGTTAAAACAACTTTTTTCCATTTTAATTTATTTTTCGGCTCTTTACATGCCGAGACGAATAATTCAAAAGAATTATATTTCTAATACCAAGTTTAAATAGGGTCTAAGTGTTGGAGAAAAATAAAGTTAATTTAAGGGGTTCTCTCAGAGAAAAATTAGAGAGAATTTTTTTTTTCTTGTCCGTAAATTTGAATTTGTCGCTATGCTGCATTTCTCAAACAATTGATTCAATGATTTTAATGAATAAAAAGTAAAATAAAATAAATATACGGTTTTTAAAAATAAATAAAATTTGAATTTTTAATAATATAATTATATAATATTTAAGGATCATTTCGAACATCGATATTTATTGTATAATGACTGACGTAACTCTTTACTCACATTCCTTCAATTAAATGATTAGAAATAAATTAATGAGGTTAAATGATTAGAAATAAGCTAATATGGCAGAAATAAGATGATTTTATTTCTGCCATATTAATTTTATTTTTGCCATATCTCTGAAAAAAGAGAAAAGTTTAAATAATTTTTATATATTTATTATATAAGAAGAGAGATGATTTGCCTAGGACGGGATTTGAACGGGGATTTCCTTATCATTAATACATTCAACGCCAAGTACGTCCCAGGGAGGTACCACTCGGCTAGCCCAGGTGGCCAACTACGTCTCAGGGACGTACTCAGGTATCTCCTATCCTATCCACTTAAAAGCGATGGCCGGATAAGAAAGTTTTTACTTTAGTTAGTCAGCCACCTGCACTGGTTCATGGCGGTCATTTCTGGGTTCTTGGTTTCCTCCTAGCTGCTTTATAGCCAAATATATGAATTTTTAAAGTTTTCAATCAATTTTTGTCTAATTTTAAAATTATTCTCACTAATTACCTTATATTTTATTATTATACTAGCTGTATATACCGGTTTCACCCGGAGAATTTCATTTTGAAAATCTATAAAATCTATAAACTGAGACTTTTATCGACTCAAACGGTCGATTTTGTAAAAACCAATGTAAATCGAGATCAAAACGATTATTATAACAATAAAGAATATACCCAGAGATCGGCTGAAGTTATGCAATTTTAATATGGACAGGTGTTCGCATCTGGTCTGAAAGAACCACTGAGTGAAATTTGGAGAATTTAGGACAAACGGTATGGATTTCTAAAAAGAACAAACAGAATTTCATCTTTATATACATAGATTATAGCTGTATATCCCGGTTTCACACGTGGAATTTCATTTTTCTAAAGAAACGGTCGATTTCGTAAAAAAAAACATTGTAAAGTGAGATCATTATGATTTTTATAACAATAAAGAATATCAGCTGAAGATTGGCTGAAGTTATGCAATTTTAATATGGACAGGTGTTCGCACCTGGTCTGAAAGAACCACTGAGCGAAATTTGGAGAATAAAGAATATCAGCTGAAGATCGGCTGAAGTTACGCAATTTTAATATGGACAGGTGTTTGCACCTGCTATCAAAGAACCACTGAGCGAAATTTGGAGAATTTAGGACAAACGGTATGGATTTCTATAAAGATCAAATAAACAAACAAACAAACAGAATTTCATCTTTATTTATATAGATTACTTTAGCCTGTTACAGTGGATCATTAAAAGAACAAAAAAATATATATACATATTGTTAGGGACAAGAACGAGGAGATTTGTCGATGCTGAAACTGCGCTTGGGCAACCACAAACTGAATATTTTTTTTTCGTTTTGTATATACTAATTTATTCGAATTTCATGTCACAAACCAATTGTAAATAGTGTTAATTATAGCTAGTATTAAAAAATAATTAGGTATAGGATTACAATTGTGTAATTAATTAAAATCTTGTAAATAATCTCATTAGTAGTGTTTTTTTTTTATACCTAATGCTTTTTAAAAATAAAATTTATAAAGAAAAAAATAATAATGCGTTACAGTAATTTTATGATGATTTTTTTAACTGAAAATTCCCATAACCACAATTAGTTTCAAAGGAATTCCTCTTCATTTTTTTTCTTAAATTTACTAGATCATTCTAAGAAATTCTTAATTTATTTTTATAGCAGTAATATGGAACATTAAAAACATAATAACTAAAATGAAAGATAAAAGCGCTTTTTACTTGTGTATTGCGGGTTAAGAAACTCTTTGGCGACTCTGATGGCCAACTACGTCCAGGGGACGCAGCGGCTCACTGATGACCCAAAACCCTGCAGCTCCCTGGCTCACCTAGAGAATATGGAGCCGGGCGATAAATGTGTTAATAAGGCGCTCTTGCCAATTGAGCTACCAGGCAAATATCCCAGTCAAGTCAATCCCTTCTCTTTAGTGACCTCTTTCCCAACGATCTCGCTAATTTTGCAAATTATACAAGGGAGTGGACAATTTTTTCAATTTGAAGACTTGACAGTGGCAAGAGCGCCTAACTATAGTCCGGCCGACGAAAGAAGCGACACGGAATTGCCCCCACCCTCGGCGGAGCCTCCCCCTCCCCTGCCATCTCTCTCTCACCCTAGTTAGCCTTAGTGAACAATTCATAAGCCGCACTTCAGTACTAATATCGTTCATTTTTTATTAAATAAAAACAAAAAAATAAATTAACAAGATTATTAACATAATATATGTTATGTTTTATAAAACATATTATGTTTTAACTGTTGTAAATTGTATGTTGAAAATCAATTATCCTTCGTTTGTTTTTGTTGTTCTCGCTTTTAGAATAAGAACAATAAAAAATATTTTTAATTTTGTAAATAAATTGCATATCATTTTAGTTCATTTTTTATTAAATAAAAACACAAAAAATAAATTAACATAATCAAAAAGAATATAATATGCTGTTATGTTTTATAAAACATATTATGTTTTAACTGTTATAAATTGTAAGTGGAAAATCAATTATCTTTTGTTTGTTTCTATTGTTCTCGCTTTTAGAATAAGATCAATAAAAATATATTTTTTTATTTTTTAAAAAAATTAACTTTCGTTTTAGTTGTGTTTGTTCATTGTTTATAAATTAAAAATGCAAACATTTTTAAAATTGAAAATATTCAGCGTGTTTCGACGTTACAATAAAAAAAAAAAAAAGTTGAGCCCGACGGAGTAGCAAACCTAGTGTTGGGGTGAAGTCGACTGCTCTACCTCCCCTCCTGGAGGGGGTAGCCCGTGGATGGGTAACCCCCACCACCCATGTCACTTCTTTCATCGGCCGGACTATAGCGATAGGGAAATCCTGTTTCAAATCCCAGCCGAGACCAATCTTTTCGCTTCTTATTAAAAATATTAATAATAACATACATGTTATCATGACATGATAAATAATATAAATAATTTTTATTTTTCCACAATTAACATTACAATTCCAAAATAAAACTTCAAAAATGAATTCGTCTACGTTTATTGTTGATCACATCAGCGATTTGCTATTGAAAATATAAATCTGATATGGTCTTAAAAATATGACATCTCAAGCATAACTTCTTTCAATAAATAATCATAAAAATATTTAATTAATCAATTTGAAGACTGGGAATAGTAAACTGAGTTTTATATATAAACATTTTTTTTAACTATCAAACATTTCTGATTTTTAATATTTCAGTAGATTATTCACAATGGAACTTGAAATCTAATTTAACTAATGAAATATATAAGAATTTTTTGGTGCTTTCATTATTTACCATTTCAGTCTTCTATTCACTTTTTGTTTTGTTTTTTCTTCTTTGGTTGAAAATTAAACAAAATATCTATACAATCAGACACAATTCAGTTTGATGAGTCTTGAATCTACAATGCTACATGTCAAAAGGTAGTGTGATTCTTTAAAAATCCACTAAAAATATACTACTGATTGTTTAAATCGACTTTGTAATTATTATTCAAATTCATAACTAAGAAAAACATATTCGTTTCTAATATCTGTGGTATTTTGAAAAAAATATCTTGATCAGCTTTGCTATATTAAAGAAAAATAGATTTACTCTATAGTCATTAAATTTAATTATTAAAATCATATTAGATTGTTTTTTCATAAAATGCTACAAACATTTTTATCTTTAAAAATGACTCATATAAATTGAAGCCCGCTTGCTAAACTCTGTTAAATCCATTATTGTTTGATTAATTTTTCATTGGGTGAAAATCCTTTCTAACATCCTTCCTATCTGTGGTTATAACGATTAGTTTAAAACCCTGTTTAAAAAAGAAACATGGATTAAAAATAAATAAATAATCTTTTCTTTGTTCCTATTTTTTATAATTTTGAGATTTACAATGAATTTGAACCAGTCATCTTACAAAATAAGACATCTAATACTTGCTCAAATGACACATTTATCAATAATATCGTGGCCCAGAATATTTAATCCGCTTTGATGGAAATTCACATCTCTAGGTATTATTGTTTTACTGTAAAATTTCAAAAATTAGATTTAACAGGGTTTGGTAAACAGACTTCAAGCAATATAAATCAAATACAATTAAAAAAAAAAATATTTTTTATTGTGTGGAAGAAATAACTTGGAGAATAATTTTTGAACATGCTAAAATTGAATTATTTTATACTTTGATTTTTGCATTGAACAGCAAGTCTTCTCATTTTAACAAAGGAGAAAGGACTTTACTGCTTGATGTTTGCATTTTATTTTATTTTTTAAATTGATTTAAAGGTTTTTCCACAATACTTTGGAAATACTCTTTATGCATTATAATAATAGAAACGTAAGCATTGATTTCAGCAAGATTGTCTAAAGCTATATCCGTCAGCCATCTTAGTTTCAAGTCTCATCAATAACTACGGATCTTTTGATCGTTATGATTGGCACATAATAAAAAGAATAAATTATAATAAATTACATTCTTCTTAATATTAATAATTTAAAAAAAAAAAAACCTAACGATTCAGTACATCAAGAATGGGCATTCTTTTAATCGCAAATACGGCCTTACAGGTTACAGAATACTGTTCGAATTCACTCTAAACTCTTTTATCTATATTATCACATAGATTATTGTTACACCTTAATTGTTATATGTTATTATATTATGGTGATATCTATGAGGCAATGGATAGCATAAAGTAAAAAGCAGGAATCTCAAAATTTAAAAAAATCAGATTTAAATTGATATGTTTCAAGATTTATAAAAATTCTAATAAAAATAACAACAAAATAATTATATTATTTTTATAGTTACAAATACAATATTTAATCATAAACAATAATGTTTATTCCCTCTTCTCAACCTATCGCATAACAATTTTTGAAGTGAAACTATAAACACAAAAAAAAAAAAAAATCGGTAACAACCAATAATGAATCGAGTAAATATTCTTTTATCAAAAACAAAAGAGTATCACTTTATTTTTTTGAGTTTAAAACCATACAGCACTTAGATTAATCTCAATTCAAGATTGCAAAAATTCCTTCTTATCATATTAAAGTTTCAATACTTGTGTGTGTGTATTAATGTATTAGGTAAAAACTAAGTTTTAAAATTTAGACCATAAACAGTTAAATTTATACATGAATCCTGCAGTTACTGTTCACTATCCATTAATACACTTTAATACTATATCTATGTATAAACAACAATCAAAACTAGATATTTATATTTATAGATTTTTATATTTGTATATAAATATTTATATGTTAGGTATAGACATTTTATATTGACTTATAAATCTATAAAGGATAGATTAAATATATATATATTCAGATTAAAAATACTCATTGACTAGATTAGTTAACCAAAACAGAAACCAAAACGGGCTTGAGAACACTGTATCAGTCCATATGATATTAACACCTAATAAAATCAATTCAATTCGACACATCTATCATGTGGAATATGTACCGATGTCCAAATCATATTTAAACCGGTTCGAAGGGGCTAGTTCCCTCATTCTAAAGATCAGTCTTGTTCGTGTATTACAGAACAGAAACGGGGGAGAGACATCTATTCTGGAAAGAATAAGATCGCTTCTGCCAAGAGGAAGACAAAAAATCGATCGAACAGAATGTAAAGGTACTAAATGGAAGACACTTTAATTTCAAAGTTATAATAAATGCAGGGAACACTGAAAAAGATGTCTGCAGATCGAAAAAAAATTAAATAATAATACGGAATGGTAACTAAGCAATGAACCTAATCAGTATTTTCTCAAGTTGGAATTTTAATTTTTTTTTTTTTAAGTAAAAACTTATCATATATTAATAAGAAATCACAAAAAAAAAAAATCTCAATAAATAACAAATTAATCAGTGCTTTAAATATTCAGATATAATCAGGTCTCATAAATAATGATGAAAAAAAAAAATGTTAACAAAAAGAAAATATCAGTTTTATCGATAGCTAGAGCGAAATACACCAACGAGTATATAATATAGTACTTGTACTTCCTGGCAAAACCGAGTTTGATATTTAGTAGCTAGTCATCTGATAAATAACTCTGCCCTACAGAAAAAAAATAATTTTTTAGTGCCTAGAATCTTACAGCTGATTTTAACTATTTTTGGGGCGCTGATTCCAATAATGCAATCAGATTTTTTTCTATCAACTCTACTTTTTAGTTTCAGCATACCTAAAATGAAACTGTTTGAAGAAACATTCAAGAAAGTCACGCAAAAGAAGCTTCCGAAGTGTGAAATAGAGTCTCTTTGAAATGTAATTGGTTTCTCTTGTTCTAATGTTCTAATGATGTGTGTTTATATGGTTTTAATTGATTTAATGTGTTCTATGAAAAGAATTTTAATACCTTTGTTTTTTTTTTCCACCAGCTATTAACCTGCATCTGTATTCGAGTAATTATATTTTAAGAGGTAAATCACGCCATTTATATGTCTCAACGACTAGAGCTGATAGAGGAAAACTAATGACAAATTTGGATTCAGCGCAGCAATTATACTCAGCTGTGAAACTCATAATCAGCTGTAAAACAGAATCAGCTGTAAAACTCTCGGGACCAAGACCACTGTAAAACTATTGGTTACAGGTCACTTTCTTGGTGATATATCATAATATGAATGAATGATTTGAAATAATTTTCAATAGCATTCAAATTACTTAATAAATAATTCCCAATTTTTTTTTTGGTTGTTTTTTTAGACCTAGTGAGGATATTAGGCTGCGAGATATGGTCTTCTTGCAGACACATATAACTGAGAGCCTGCAGAAGGTAGCCACACATTATGTTGCTGCAAACCATGCCCTTCATGGTGCAGCCGCAGCTGTCCAAAGCTCCATAACCAAACAATCCAATTGCTGTCAGTTCAGCAACGTCTTTCGTGTCAGCTCTTTTAGGTTCAAGGACACACAAAGAGGTCCAGGTCCATGGATTATGACTGCTCAGAATTAGCAAGGTTATAACAGCGCGGATGTCCGTTTGTTTCCAGTCTACTATTTCAAAAGTACCTTATTTTTTGCAATAAGAGATTTTAGTAAACTGAAATTATGATATAATTTAATGTTGGCTCATGAGGCGCTTTACATTAATCCCCAGAATACAAACTAAATATGAAAGCAAGTGAAACCTAATATCACCCAAAAGAATTGAATAATTAAATTAATACTTAGAAATATCCAGGAGTGTATAAATATACCCAAACAGATCAACAACTCAAGCTTGAAAATTTCAATCTATCAGCGGAAAATTAGTGATAAGACAATTATTTCAGCTTAAGGTACTAGTTCTGAATCACTACTACAGACAGCAACACAACAATTTTGAAATTTTTTATCTATAAAAAAGAGAAATTTTATGAACTGTTAAACAGAATTTCTGAAAGTAGTTTCATGTCACTTAAACATAAAAAGAAGTAAACATGATGAAAACTCAAGCCAATCTAACCTACTATAAAATATTTATTTTCTTTACTCCCCTACCAAGCATTTGCGGCTGTAAGCGGGGTTTCCAGGAGGGGGGTCAGGGGATTAATCCCAATTTGTAAAAAAAAGTGCGCTCAGGATTTGAATGCACTAACTTTTGGTTATCAGGGGCAATGCGAATTCCAACACCATCATCTCATTTGGCCACTCCAACCACAATAAGTTTTGGGTTGTTTCGGATTCAATTTAGATTGGGCACTCAAAATCATTCAAAAATCTATAACAGCCAACTCGTAGTTGCGATTAGGAAAAAAAAAAACTTCAAAAACGACTTAAAAAAAATAAATAAATAAATTAGATAATGTGTAAAGAACAAATAAATACATATATGGTGAAAGATAGTTGACCGCAGATGTAAGGAAATGGTTGGGGTTGCGGTCAAAATAAATAGCAGTAATATGTGAGAATTATATATTTTATTTTAACCAACGTTTTGACCCAAGTTTTAGGGTTCTTTGACTGGTAGTATATGAAACCATAAAGGCTTTCAACATAAAAGGATGTGAGAATGTAGCGATCAGGAATATTAACAGAAATCAATTGTTGGAAGTGTTGGACGACCTCTCAAAAGGAGGCTACCCTAAGAAAATACTTCCCCACAGTCGTATCACGATTAGAAGCAACTTGGATCCTCCCGGATTATTGGATCTCACAGATTCTCACGAGGCATGGGGGTTTCCGAGCGAAGCTCGCAGACTACGGTATTAATATCGATCCCCTATGCCCAAGTTGCGGAGTACCGGAAACCGCCGAGCATATCGTACTTTCTTGTACCGCCTATGAGGCACCGAGGGCCAAGCTAATGAGGGAGATAGGACTCTACGCTATGACGGAGAACGGTCTCCCTCAGCTCGTCACGGAGGAGAGGTATCTTCATTTTCAGTCCTTCATCTACGGGTGGAAGGAAGTCCTTGGACCAGCCCACTTCACTCTGGGAAGGAGAAGAGGAGTTGCACCTGGGAGACCACCGGAATGAGGCTCAATTGAAGAGGCACCAAAGAAACTAAGAAATTGAGCGCCAAATGGACTATTGTTTCTTTTGCAGCGGTGGGTTGTTAGGTAAGCCTACCACCCCACAACTGCAAACGCCCGTATTGCCTTAAAGGCAGGGAAGGGTTGTTATAAATAAATAAATAATAACAGTTTTGTTTCCTTTGTCTATTTTAGTAACTATAATGTCATCATGGGATTTCAGAAAGGATCGAGTGAAAGAAATGTGTTTGGAAAATTTGAGGTTGAGGATGATGGATGTTGTAGGTAATTGGAAATTATATTGGATACTGTGAATCCTGAAGAACTTGACAACTTTTTTTCTTCTTTGGAACGATAAAGTAGGACATCATCGTAAATATATTCTAGATCGGAGATAATATGTGGAAAAATTTGGACCAAGGCTAAGGATGTTAATTACGTTGGAAGGGATGTCAGTGGATTTCATATACCACCAATCAAAGAGCCCTGATGATGACCTAAAATTTGGGTCGAAACGTTGGTTAAAATAAAATATGTAATTCTCACATGTTAATGCTATTTATTTTGAAGCGCGCAACCCAACCATTTCCTCTTCATTAAATACCTATAAATTTTTCAAATTAACATTTAAATAACAACTACAATTCTCAGTTATGATTAAAAAAATTAACTATATTATTAAAAATATTAATAATCAATAATGATGTATATACAATGAATCTACAGCAGTAAAAAATATAAATGTTTATAACAAATATATAGACCACTCTATACGATTATTAATAAAATGCCTACGCTACAGTCTCTATGACAACGTTTGTCATCGAAGAGGCACTCCTAATAAAGGAGGCAGTGCTATCCTTTCAATTAATAGACTTTAAAATTACAGTCAAGATCTTTGTACTAATTAATAAATAAAAAAAAAATCAATTTCTTTAAATTATTTGAAAAATAAATAAATAAAATAGAGCCAAATTCCAAAAAAACAAAATTTTTTAAAACAAAAAACCTTGTATACAGATCTATTCACAGAGACCAGAATTTTAAGCCATGACATATTTTTATCTGATTTTTATTATTACAATTTTATCTTCCCATTTATGTTTTAATTTTTATTTATTTTTTATAATTTTATAAAAAAAAAATTCACTTTGATTAAGGTTAGGGCAAGAAGTTCTAAAGGGGCCTTTGGAACTATTTTGGCATCAAATATGCTTTCTCTAAACTTTTCAACCAAAACACTTTTAAACCTAAATCAAATAATCTATACCAAACTATTACCGATAGATTAAAAATAAAATGACGATAAAAAAGTTTTTAGAAACGTAAGATATACTAGAGAAACTAAAATAAAACTTTCAAGTATGATGAAACAAAAATATATTGTGTTAACCGCTTATGATCAAGATGAAGATCATCTAAAAGCTGAAAAAAATGATAGATGTGTTAAAAAATAATAGCCCAACTTAAGTATATAAGTTATAGTAATTAACAAATATGTGATTAAATTAATATTAAATTCCATATTAAATAAAAATTGTAATTATAAGTATTTCTCTCTCAGGAAGTGAACTTGAAAATAAATTTGTTAGAAAAAATAATGGTAACTATTATTTAATAACTAAATTATAATGATTCGTGAATATAAGACAGTAATCGAGTCAAAAGAAATTAAACAATACAAAAACTATTATCCTGAGATTTCTATTGTTTCTGAAATGAGTCCACTTGAAAAACATCTCAAGTATTATTATTCAGTAGTCTATATTTTTTTTTTAATCAGCTAAAAAGTAAATATTACCTTCTCTTAATACTAAAAACAAAAAATTAATCAAAAAAGAAGTTAAGAGAATTAGATCTTACTTTCTTTCTTCTTCCATTTTCTGAAATTAGAGCGATAAAATATATCTCAATAAATCAATTAAATTTTCAAAAAGATTTTCTGGAAAGTATCATATGAAATAAAGAATAATAAATCAGGTGTAAGTGTAGTAAGTAAAGGAATAAGAGAAACATTTACAACAATCAAATAAGAATGAATAGGGAATTAAATTTTGTACTGACAAAATTTTTATGGAACACCACCATATATACTAAAATACTCAGCGCAGTAATGCAAATGCGCTTGCGAGTTGGCTGACAGGTTCCGTAGGGGATTCTGAGTCGTCGGTCTGTAGGGGAGCAGGTGGGTTTCCGTTCTCAGAGGTCGGCGGTAAATAATTGTCCGGCAGCTTGCAGATTGTAGCTGTCTGAGCTACTTCGTCCTCCAGGCTGGAATAGCTTGCGGTAGTCCCGTCGGAATCTGATGATACCCGCTCTTCACCTGTAAAAATGATTCAAATGATAAGTTGTAATTTTAAATTTAAGTAAAATGTAGATAGTCAAGATATAATTTTGATAACAATAACACACAAATGGACGTAATATAGTTTTATTAATTATTCCAAATATGCTGGCTATGTTAGTATCGATCAGTGAAGAATTAGAAGAAACATACAAACTACTGTTGTAATAATTTTTATATTATTTGTAAGAAGAGAATAGATAGACCATAGCCAAGAATCGAATCCAGGTCCTCGGTAACCAAATTTTCAATGAATTGTTACTTTGATACAAAAATAATAAAAATAAAAATAAAATATTACCAAAACCTTACTAGCAACAAATTAAATAGTTCTTGTTGGGTCGTTTGTTTATTTAGCACTTTACATGGCTTATTGGACGATGCTTCTAAGAAAATCCGCCGTCCACTGAAAATCAGGGTCTACAACACAATAATCAAACCCGTGCTAATGTATAGGTGCGAAACTTGGACACTGACCAGAACCTTACAAGCAAGAATCGAAAGATTCGAAAGGAAGGTGCTAAGGACAATTGTAGGCCCAAAGTGGGATAATGAACTGGGACTCTGGAGAAGAAAGACTAAAGAAGAGATTATAGGGGACCCCGAAAATCGATAGCGCACGATATGAAAGCTAAGAGGTTAAAATGGGCGGGACACGTGGCAAGAAGCAGCCCATCAGGCTCCCTCAACATGACGATGAACGCAACAGTGGTCGGTACCCGACCGCGAGGGAGACCCAGAACGAGATGGGCTGACATAATCAACAAGGAAGCCACTGAACATCGAGTGGTGAACTGGAAAGCAATCGCCCAAGATAGACAGAGGTGGAATAGACTAGTTGAGGCGGCTAAAGATCTCCAAGGTCTGTGAGCCAACCGAAAAAAAAAAAAAAAAAATTGGACGATGCTATAGTGGGAGTCTTAAATTTTGCCTATCCAGTTATAATTAGGATATGGATCATTAACTAGTACCTTACATTGTACAGGCTCGCGACCTCCATTTCAGGTCCCATCCAAAGGTCAGCAAAGCCAATGATTTTTGACTACCTTTAAAAGAACCTGCCACCTTCTGTATAGTAGTTAGCTATGCTAACCACTACACCATAGGTGACCCCACTAAATAGTTCTTAAAAAACATTATATATATATATATATATATATATATATATATATATACATTATATATATATATATATATATATATATATATACATATATATATATATATATATATTACATATATATATACATTATATATATATATAATGGTACTTATGTAATAATAATTAACAAGCCAATATAAATATACTTTGTAGATTTCAAATAAAACTTTGTACTTATTTACCTATTTTTTTTTTTTTTTTTTATAAGGAATCAACCACAAGGGTCATTATTGCCTTATATTACAGTGTGGAAATTATAACACTTACTTAGTAACTTTAATTATAATTTATCGTTCAGATTGATGTGTCTTATGAAAACTAAGACTGTTATTGGGTTATTCTGTAAAATGGTGTGATGATATTTACCTATATTAATTGCAAAATTAATTTTTATGTTTTTATTTTTAAGAATATTATTACATAGTAAATCCAAGGCAATTCAATTTAATAATATAGTGATTTTATATTTCATAATTTATTAAAAGGAAAATTTCAAAACAGGAAGGGTAACGTTGAAGCTTCTTGAAACGTCTCAACAATGATACAAACATGTTTTTGCACCAAAATCCAATGCTTGGATTTTTAGACAATAGTTTAAGATCCTTTAAAAGAAATAATCTGCTCACCAAGATTCAAGGAAATTTAAGACTTAAATATTCAATATTTTATATCATTTTGAAAAGTAGACAGTAGAATTGAAATTTGAGATAAAAAAAATTTTAAGGAAGAAATATGCATTGTATGTTATCGTTAGATAGTCAATTTATAATTTTTAAACTATTTAATTAGGAGCCACGGCCACGGCCGGGAATCGAACCCAGGTCCTTGGCATCCCCGTCCCAACCGTGATCAAATCTTTCTCTTCTATGATTCCACCCACCAGGTCTCGCCACATTGTAGGGAAGTACCGGGGGGTGAACAATTGTCCAGAAAGACGGGATGTAGTTGACGTACGTTAAAGATATACATTGTATGTTGTTATGTAGTAATAGTTATCATTAGATAGTCAATTATAATTTTTAAACTATTTAATTAGAAGATAAAAGATTCGACCACGGCCGGGGATCAAACCCAGGTCCTCTGCATCTAGAGCGCTAGCTGCACCTAGAGTGCTGCAACGCAGATGCAGAGGACCTGGGTTCGATTCATGGCCGTGGTCGAATCTTTTATCTTCTAATTAAATAGTTTAAAAATTATGAAGAAATATCCAGTTAATTTTCAATATATTTCTTGGGTTGATCAATCTTCTTAGTTCACCGTATCTTTGCAGTTTGCGAGATGTAGATGAAATGAGAATATCCCTGTTAGAAAGAAGTGAGGATCGACAAAGAATGGGAAAATTAATCAAATGAATCTAAAGTAACATCAAAGAAAAAAATGAAGAAAATTTTACTAAGAGAAAAATTTAAAAACAGTTAATACTGAGTTAATATATTTGTGCCTATAACAGTAGCACACGACACGTACCACAAGATTCTACATCGGCACCGCTGGAGCTGCTTGTATCGCTTCTCTCTGCGCTCTCTTCCTCTTCATCGCTCGAGTCGCTGCAATCATTGGAGTTCCCCTCGGCTTCTGCTGAGGCTGGAGACGGAAAATAAAAACATATTCTTTAAGAGAAAAGTTACACACATTTATTTATAAAAATATTAAAATTATCTTCTATCTAACCTTGAATCAGTTTCTCCAGAATCAATGGATAGAACTCTTTAGCCGTAACATGATTTGGTTCATACTGTAAAACTGATAACAAATAATCAATTAAGATATTTTAAAATAAAAATTAAATGTGAATCCTAGAAATCAAGAATTATAAATAACATTTTTGAAAAAAATCAAGTTAGATACGGGATTATAGTACTAAATAAACCACTCTTTTGATTGGTAAAGATATCGAAGCGCATCTGAAGACATGACAAGTCTAAATAAATAAGTTTTCTAAGAAATGGTGTATAAACCAGTACAAAAATTAATAATAAATAATGTATTAATAAAATAATAAGGAATAGAAATATTTATGAGAATTTATTAAGTAGTAGAAATAATATTTATTATGAAATGAAAGGAAGAATTGAAATTTTGGATATTGATTTATGATTAATGTATAATTGTGACCAACACTGCTAGTTACCGTGGCAACGCTGTAATAACATTTAAAGACTGATTAAAAACATCTGTTAATTTGAATTAGTTAGTTTAGAGGCATGCTAGCATGTTCTGCTCTGTGTTATTCCTTGAGTTAATACCTTTATTTTGATATTATGGACTAAGAGACTATTTGTATCTCTATTGCTTCGCTTGCACGTAAAGTGGTTTTATATGATTGCATTTCTTAGTTTTATGTTGTGTATATATATTTAGGTTATTCGTTTCATTTCTTTACTATCGTTGTTTCTTTATTATAATATAATAAATCTTTTAAATTATATTATAATTGTATACTAATTTTAAATGTACATATTTTTGTAAATAGATTGCATCTAAATAGTATTCTCTGCTTATAAAGAAGAACCAGCCCTATATTCCTGAGTATTGCATGGAGCTTATATGACTTAAGTTTATATATAGCTAGGTATGACATTTTCTTTTACTTTTATTATCAATTTAAAAATATTGCTTAATAGCCAGGCGCTCAACATTATAACTATCTAGCATACCTAGGGTCATCTAATGTTTCATTCTTGTCTGTATGCATCATTATTTTAATTTTAATTATTCAAAAGTACTCACTGAGTTTGCAGTATTTGAGAGCAGTCTCATAGTCTTTCAACATAACAGCAGAAAGGAACTGAAAAACATTATTCGTTTGTAAACAGAAAGTTGCATATTTTTTTTTTTTTTAAATGTACTATAAATTTCGTTACCTCTGCAAGTATTTCTGTAGGTGCTGAAATGCTCTCATCTGCATCAGTATATTCACTGAGATCTTCAACGCTCTCGCTTGTAACGGTACAGTTGCCGTTCAGTTCCATAATACTAAGAATTCAAAATGAAATTACATTAATTCAAACATTAATAATATTGCACTATTGAAATTAGTATTGAAAGTTGCATTAATATCTTCAAATATTGAAATTAACAACATGAGTGGATTTAATTGAATTAAGATAGCTGAGTCTATTTACAACAATCTAAGAAATACGATAATTGGGAAAAGGGAGGATGACAAGATGTATTTTTAAAGGCTACTTTACCCAAAATTATGGGTGAAGGCAGAAACTTTTACAAAAATCTTTAAGTAAAAGGATGAGAAGATTACCAAGAAACTTTTGTAAGGATAGATCTATGCCAAGAGTAGGATTGGTAGATCGGGACTTTGGTGGGCAAATGATATGGCAGAGAATGTGTTGCCCACATTGGAACTTAGGAACTGGAAAGCGGGCGCAATGCACCCAAAAGACTGACACTTGGTGTTTCATGGAGGCCCTGACTACTACAGAATTGAAATGCCAGACAGAAAAACGACAGACAAAATATATACGAGGTGTGGCTATTAAATAACGAGACTGACGCTGTAAAACATTTTATTTTTATTTCATACATTTTTACTTATTATCACCTTCAATATACACCCCTCCTCTATCCACACAACGCTCCATGCGAATCTTCCATTGTTCGAAACAGTGCTGGAAGTCTTTTTCTGTCAGCTCCTTCAGGACGCGTGCCGCTTTCTCTTTCACAGCTTCAACAGACTCAAATCTTATTCCTTTTAATGCAGATTTCACCTTAGGAAACAGATAGAAGTCGCACGGCGCAAGATCCGGCGAATAAGGCGGATGGTCTAACACTGGGATGCTGAATTTGGCTAGAAACCTCTTAACAGACAATGCGGAATGAGCCGGCGCATTGTCTTGGTGGAGAACCCATGACTTGTCCTTCCACAATTCAGGTCGTTTTTTTCCTTATTCTTTCGCGGAGTTCAGCAACAGTTTCAGCAATCGCACGAATACTTAACCGACGGTCAGATCGAATCAGATTACCGATTTTTTTCAATATTGTCATCCGTTTTTGACGTGGAAGGGCGACTGGGTGTGAATCATCTTGAACGTCTTCTCGGCCATCTTGAAAACGCTTAAACCACTCAAAAACAAGTGCACGCGATAAACATTCATTGCCATACACTTCTTTCAATAAATTATAAGTTTCAGTAGCGGTTTTTCCAAGTTTCAGATGAAATTTCACAACAATTCATTGCTCTACTGTTACACTTAATATTTTTCCGGCGAAACAAAAAAACAACTCTAATGCGAACGAAGGCTACGGCTGTACTGATTTGTTTACAGAAGCGAGAGGCGCTACATTCGAAAGAGAAGGCTTCACGATAACAGCTGTTGGTTGTTGGTGTTTGGCGCATGCGCACTTCTTCTGTAGCAGCGTCAGTCTCGTTATTTAATTGCCACACCTCGTATTTAACTACTAACCTCTCGATACCTGACAAATACAAGTTCTTCAGTACCTATCTGTTTAATCATTGATAAATTAACATATTGTTGTTAATCTAAAAAAATAAAGACCCTTTTTCACTAAAAATGTCTTACTTTGTTCAATAAGCAATGTGCCATTCTCAAGTCTATACATTTTTTTTTTCAGAATCATTGCTAATCTTTTTTTTCTTTTTTCGGTTGGCGCATTTGGCCGCGCAGTTTGGTCTTCTAACAGATATTTGTGTTGCTTTTGGGAGCACCGACAGCCTGGAGAGGGTAACCCAAACATTGCTGCAAGCCATGATCACCATGGTGCGGCAGACTGCCCATGGCTCCATAAGCAATTCCATTGGGGCCAATTTGGCAAGGTCCTTGGGACTTTTCTACTTTACTCCCCCTATGATTACTTATATGGAACAGTTACCTTAGAGGTGACACATGATCAATAAATATGAATTCATTGTAAAAAAGTTAAAAGGTTAAGTGCATATATTTCTCATTTATTGTTTAAAAGTTAATAATGAACGGATTTGAATTGTATTCATACCTCGGAAAAGATGATAAAAAAGCATTGCAAATGTTTCAGGAAGAAGGTATAATATTGGGTTGATGCAAAATTAATGCAGGTTTTTAATATTCATTGAAAATAGGCCATATCTTTACTTTAACTATATATATTTAATCAAAATAATTTCCATCTGAATCAATGCACTTTTGCCAACGTTCAACAAGCTTTCTTATTCCACCAGAAAAAAAATCTGAATCCCTGGACTCAATGAAGTCACGAAAAGAATTTTCAATTTCATCCTGGTTTTGAAAATTTTTCTCCCTCAAAAAGTGATCCAGATGCCTGAAAAAGTGGAAGACTGTAGGAGAGAGGTCAGGTGAATAAGGTGGGTGAGGGAGAACTTCGTAGCCCAACTCGTGCAGTCGTCATAGCGTTGGTTGTGCGACATGTGGTCTGGCATTATCATGGAGAAGGATAGGTCCCTTCCGATTCATCAATGCTGGGCAAAGACGTTGTTTTTTTTCGATTCATGTTGTCAATTTCTTTACAGTACTTGTCAGCAGTTATAGTCTCACCTCGATTGAGAAAGCTGTAGTGGATAACACCAGCAGTATACCACCAAACTGTGACCATAACTTTTTTTGGTTGCAGGTTGGGCTTCGGGAAAGGTTTTGGTTGTTCATCTTTGCCCTGCCATTGGCTGCAACGCCTTCAGTTGTCGTATAAGAACAATTTTTCATCGCATGTCACAATGCGATCGAGAAATGGATCATTTTTATTGCGTGTCACAAGCATGGAACAGATTTCAAAGCGGCGATTTTTTTGGTGGTCGTTTAATTGGTGTGGCACCCACTTGACCAACTTTTTTACCAATTGCTTCCAAGTGGCGTACAACTGTGGATTGGTTCACGCCAAGTTCTACCGCTATTTCTCAGGTGGTTTTGGTTGGGTCTTCTTCCACTATTGACCTCAGCTGGTCGTTGTCAAGAGCAAAATGACGGCCCCGACCCTCCTTGTCACTGCGAAACTTCTGGAACCAACGCTGCACCGTGCACTCGTTAATAGCCCCCTGACCCCACACTTCGTTAATATTACGAGCCGTTTGCGCAGTGCTGCGCCCTAATTTAAATTTGTAAAAATAAATTTGACAAAAATCGTACTTTGACATTTTCGATTTAAGACCTTTGAACACACTGAACAAAACGATTTTACTGATCAAATTCATGGTGAAAGAGAGGGTATTAGATAAGGTTTGTTTTGGTATAATAACGATCAATGTTAGGATTTGCTTTGTTTACACAATTGGAATTAAGATATCGCAATAGAGGAAACCTGCATTAATTTTGCATCAACCCAATACATACAGCTAGGAACTTACGTGAAGCTTTTTTTAGTGAAAAAAGAGGATTTCGTTGGCGGTGTTATAATTATAAATGTTGTCGTTATAAATTATGTGAATTTGTATGAAGGAGAGGATTTATTCAAGGTTTTGTTAAAAAAAAATATTAATGAATTTTATACTATTTAATTCATTTGACAATTGTTTACAATTTGTATTTGGTTATGTATTAATAAAATAATTTAAATATACATGTGTTTGTTTATGTAAGGTTAATTAAAAAGTAACAGATATATAAAGTAATCATAGGGGGAGTAAAGTAGAAAAGACCCGAGTCCTTCTCACCGATGGCATCAGCTCTCTCTCAGGTTCAAGGACAGTGACAAACTGGTCTAAGTCCAAGGATTATGGTAGCCCAGAGTCAACAGGCCCCGAGGACCTATATTTCTTTCTCTGAAGCATACCGTCCTTGTAACAAACCTCCAGGCGGTTACTGATATCCTGGAAAACCACACCACGGTTCTTGATGGGATACACGGGGAAGGTACATCACTCCCGGTCGGTGTGAGTTGCCTCCAGTAGGCTGAAGGGTCTCACATACCCAAGGAGTAGGCTTGGACTGCGTGGCATTCATTGGTGGGTGGTCACACGAATAGAGCGGTCACCCATCCAAGTACTAAACATGCTCGACATTGCTTAACTTTGATTACCTATTGCTAGCACCTTTGTCCACTCAACCATCCCTGCCCCTGAATCATTGCTAATAAATATTGCATAATATTTAGAAATTTCACAATAAAAAGTCACGTAACTGGAAGATGATTAGAGAATCAAATTTTGGGGATTTCTAAAAAAATTGTTTTCAGAATCGGCGATGATACATAAAATACTCTTTTTCCTTTCAATTCGAAGAGCTTTTATGTGAAAGGAAGTCATCAAAATTAGTTGAATAAAAAAAAAAATTGTTAATAAGTAATTGCTTATTTATTCAAATTATAATCTCCGTGTAAGCATCTGTCCGTGTGGGTCGGTTTTCTATAAACTGAATGTCCTAGTGTGAGGTCTACTCATGCATGCATTGGCCCTGAAGAAGCGAACAGTATGATGGGTCAAAGCTTGCCAGTTGAAAAACCAGTTACATGGTCAAACTCTGAAGAAGAAATGCATATAACTTTAGTTTTTAATTTTTAATGCATCAAAATAATAACTAAATTTTAGGCACTTTTATAAGAAACTCATGTTCACTTTACTTTTACAGTATTTTACTTACACAGTTTTATTAAAATAATTTTGATGGCTTCGAAACAAATGAAAATAGATATATTCAAATTCTCGATAAAATAATAAATCATTTTAGAGATATCTAAATACAGCCCTATACCTTATCTAAAATAAATTACTTAATACATTAAAAAAAAAAGGAAACTGTAAGTTTTTTGGTCATGTTGACAATTGTATTGAATAAACCTATAATGTTAGAACTCATATGTTGAAGGGGTGGATAGCATTTTGTTATTTTAACCTAAGGCAAAACTGAGTATAAATAAAATAAATATTTTAGTAATTTTTTGAATATTATTGAATAATTTCAAGCAAGGGAATGAAGTCGATGCTTAATGACATAATGAATTGTAATATCTTCGTCTTTCCTGATTCAAATATTTGTTTGCCTTACTCTTGAGGCTAAGTAAATAAATCTTTCTTCCAAAAATCTTTCCATAAGTCAAGGGTGCAATCTACTCTGAACTATTCTTAGTAGGATATCTCGCCAGAGCTACGCTCCCCTAAAAGTGAAATAAGGTTATTTCCAAGAGATAAGCATGGACCTTATTCGCACCAGGGCGCAATCTAAGTGAGAGTAAATAACCCAGGATATACTCAGAGGGATACCTCGCCAGAGCCACACTGCCCTAGTGAAAGTTTACTTCCAAGAGATAGTCATGGACCTTCTTCACAAAAAGGTGCTACCTAAGCGAAAGTAAGAGCTCAGTGGAATATCTTGCCAGAGCTATACTGTCCTATCCAGAGGAATGATGAAATAAGGTTAATTGGTGAATTGATTACAATTTAATAAAGCTAGCAACTATTAAACATCAACATCTTCACCCCGAGTTAATACTAAGGTTAGTTCAATCAATTAAAATATCAGAAACAAAAATACAGATCATTTAAAATAATTAAAAAATTAATAACAATTAATTAATATTAGAGCTCATATGTTTAAGGGGTGGATAACATTTTGTTATTTTAACCTAAAGCAAAATTGAGTAGACAGAAAATAAATATTTTAGATGGTTTAGTCATTCTATGAATAGTTATAAGCAAGCAAATTCAAAGTCAATGCTTAATAACATAATGGACATACCTTTGATAAGTGGAATTGAAATGTCAGGGTAGGAATCATTTATAACAAGTAAACAATACCCGGCAACAGTTGATTCATTCTCAGATCAATATAACTTAAGAGTATCTTTTGAAGTATTATCATGGTTTATTTATAGTGAGTGATTATACCATTTACCAATGAGTGATTACTTATGGATTACACCATAATTACTCGAAAGCGGCTGCAACAATTTTGATCAACCAGGGTATTTGATGTATGCATATGCCCGCGACGAGATAGCCAAAATTTCATCAAAATTGGTCAATCATTATTAGGTTTTTTTTTTTTCAAAAACGGCTGTAACGATTTTGACGGCTTCGAAAAAGATGAAAATAGATATATTCAAATTCCCAATAAAATAATATATAACTTTAAAGATATCTAAATACAGTTCTATAACTTATCTAAAATAAATTACTTAATACATTTAAAAAAAATGGAAAATGTAAGTTATTCAGTCATGTTCACAATTTTTTTGGCTAAACCTATAATATCAGAGCTCATATGCTGAAGGGGTGAATAATATTTTGTTGTTATAACTTAAGGTAAAACTGAGTTGAAACAAAGCAAATATTTATTTTAATTTTTATGGTTAAGTAAGTATTTGAATATTATTGAATAATTTCAAAGAAGGGAATAAAACCAATGCTTAGTAACATAATGGACATACCTCTTATGGGTTGGGATGAAACATCAGGGTAGAAATCATTTATAACAAGTAAACAATACCTGACAACAGTTGAGTTATTATCAGACCAATAGAACTTAAGAGTATCTTTTGAAGTATTCTCTTCGTTTATATATAGTGAGTGATTACACAATAATTACTCAAAAACCGCTGTAATGATTTTGATCAAACTGGGTATTTGATGTATGTATATGCCCACGAGGAGAGCGGGGTAGCCCACTGGTAAGGCAGTGGACTGCTGTGCTTAAGGTCCCGAGTTCGAATCTGACATGGCTTATGATATCTTTATTATTCGCCACAGTTCGTCTCGTGGGCCGAGAGACCCTCCTGGGGCAAACCCAGCCTCTATAAAGTGGGTACCCTTAATTGAAAAATTAAGGGGAAAGAACCTGGCGGTTGAGTGTGATCACGGTCAAATCACCTCCTTGCACGACCGCTGACCAAGAAACAGTAGTCTTCCTTACATAGTACTGCACCCAAGACCCTTTATGGGTTGTAGTGGTACAGGTTTTTTTTTTTTTTTTTTTTTTTATATGCCCACGATGTTACAGCCAAAATTTTATCAAAATTGGTCAAATGGAGGGGGGGGGGGCACTTTAATTAATAAATTTTAGCTCACTTACAGGTTGTTTTTTTTTTTTCAAAAATAGCTGTAATGATTTTGATTGCTTCGAAACAAATGAAAATAGATATATTCAAATTCCCGATAAAATAAAATATAATTTTTAAACATAATTATACAGATATCTAAATACAGTCCTATACCTTACCTAAAATTAATTACTTAGTACATTTAAAAAAAGAGAGAAAATGTAAGTTATTCAGTCATTCTGACAATTGTATTGACAAAACCTATAATATTAGAGCACACATATTGAAGGGGTGGATAGCATTTTGTTATTTTAACCTAAGACAAATAATAACTGAGTAGAAATAAAATAAATATTTTTGATAGTTCAGTAATCCTTTGAATATTATTGAATAATTTCAAACAAGCGAATTCAAAGTCAATGTGTAATAACATAATGGACATTCCTTTGATGGTGGTATTGCAATGTCAGAGTAGAAATCATTTATAACAAGTAAACAATACCCGGGCAACAGTTGAGTTATTATCAGATCAATAGAACTTAAGAGTATCTTTTGAAGTATTCTCTTCGTTTATTTATAGTGAGTGATTAAACAATAATTACTCAAAAACCGCCATAACGATTTTTATCACACTGGGTATTTGATGTATGTATATGCCCACGGTGTTACAGCCAAAATTTTATCAAAATTGGTCAAATGGAGGGGGGCACTTTATTTAATAAATGTTACCTCAATTGCAGATTGTTGTTTTTTTTCTCAAAAACAGCTGTAAAGATTTTGATTGCTTCGAAACAAATGAAAATAGATATATTCAAATTCCCGATAAAATAAAATATAATTTTTAAACATAATTACCTATACAGATATCTAAATACAGTCCTATACCTTACCTAAAATTAATTACTTAATACATTTAAAAAAAGAGAGAAAATGTAAGTTATTCAGTCATTCTGACAATTGTATTGACAAAACCTATAATATTAGAGCACACATATTGAAGGGGTGGATAGCATTTTGTTATTTTAACCTAAGACAAATAATAACTGAGTAGAAATAAAATATATATTTTTGATAGTTCAGTAATCCTTTGAATATTATTGAATAATTTCAAACAAGCGAATTCAAAGTCAATGTGTAATAACATAATGGACATTCCTTTGATGGTGGTATTGCAATGTCAGAGTAGAAATCATTTATAACAAGTAAACAATACCCGGGCAACAGTTGAGTTATTATCAGATCAATAGAACTTAAGAGTATCTTTTGAAGTATTCTCTTCGTTTATTTATAGTGAGTGATTAAACAATAATTACTCAAAAACCGCTATAACGATTTTTATCACACTGGGTATTTGATGTATGTATATGCCCACGATGTTAGAGCCAAAATTTTATCTAAATTGGTAAAACGGAGAGGGGTACTTTAGTTAATAAATTTTGCCACACTTAAAGGTTTTTTTTTTCTTTTCAATAATAGCTGTAATGATTTTGATTGCTTCAAAACAAATGAAAATAGACATATTCAAATTCCCGATAAAATAAAATATAATTTTTAAACATAATTATACAGATATCTAAATACAGTCCAATACCTTATCTAAAATTAATTACTTAATACATTTAAAAAAGAGAGAAAATGTAAGTTATTCATTCATTCTGACAATTGTATTGACAAAACCTATAATATTAGAGCACACATATTGAAGGGGTGGATAGCATTTTGTTATTTTAACCTAAGGCAAATAATAACTGAGTAGAAATAAAATAAATATTTTAGATGTTTTAGTAATTCTTTGAATATTATTGAATAATTTCAAACAAGCGAATTCAAAGTCAATGCTTAATAACATAATGGACATACCTCTTATGGGTTGGGATGAAACATCAGGGTAGGAATCATTTATAACAAGTAAACAATACCGGCAACAGTTGAGTTATTCTCAGATCAATATAACTTAAGGGTATCTTTAGAAGTATTTATCATGGTTTATTTATAGAGAATGATTACACCATATAGGCAATTATGGTTTAGTTTAAATATATATAATTATTATTCACTAAAGATTGTCAACTAGTTAGTTTAAAAGAAAAAAAGAAGTATATTTTAAATGCAAAAATGTGTGCCTGTAAATAAATGAAGATAAAATTGCAAACCTTTAACGACGAGAGCATTACAACGACCAGACTGGAAGTTAAATCAATACTCCACAGCTGATTTCCACGCGCTTCTTGTTTGGGTCTTGTCAGTTCTAGGCTTATATTTGAAATGGCATCTTTATATTTTTTTCAGGATAACTTTGCTTAAAATTCATCGAACATCTTATTAATATAATCGACAACGATAACATTATACTCGTATCATAACGACTGGTTCTAGGATTTTCGCAATAAACATTCTAATCGGTGTAGAAAAAAAATTGAACATCTTCATTTGAAAGAGACTGAAGGACTAATTTACATTTAAAAGAATATGGGGTAAACCATACAGTTATTGACACCCCAACTTTAACTTAAAGAAATAGGTAAACAAGTACTAACTTTATTACAAGATATACATGAGTCTAATGTTAGAAGGGTCCTCTATGTCATCTATGAAGTAAGACTTTAACAAACTAACCATAGGGAAGATTTCACAATTAAATCTACAGGGTGCCAATAACTAGATTTGGCACTTATAACAATAAATATTGCCATATTGTAAAACTATTGAACTTTTGACCCAAAAAAACCTCTTTAGTCTATATGAGGACAGATAAAGAGGAGCTATAGGAACTTTCTATTTGATCCCTTCATAAGAAGTATTCTTTTTAATTTAAACACAGAAAAGTAGTCTTAAGGGTGCCAATAACTGTACGGTTTTCCCTTGTTAAATTTGAATTCGAATGCGTTGTTTATTTTACGAAACATGCAAGCGTTTTAGAAATTGATCAAAGATTCGTATTTGAATTCCTGATTCGCATTTATTTCTTTTTGCTTTTACTTACCTATATATGAAATATATAGTAAGGGAAAGTATTGTGATCGTGAAAAATTTCGAATTCCGGTTTTCAAAGGAAATAAACGTTTTGGGGTCCCTTGAGTCCAAATAACCAAGTCCCGCGAAATGGTCTGTTTGTGTGTGTCGTAAGTTACGACTCGTAACACATTAGCTGAAAAACTTACGATGAACCGTACGAAACTGAAATTTAGTATTTGAGGTAGGTATAAGCCCGTGATGTGACAGGAAAAACTTTGTCAAAATTAAATAAATGGAGGGGGTACTTTTTTCATAGAATTTATCACATTTTGACGTTTTTTTTTTTGCGATTTTCTCAAAAACGGCTATAAAGATTTTGATTAAAATCGTCATGTTTTTTAATAACCAAGTATTCTTTAATATCAGGTAGCTTTTATCATTATAGAAATTGTTTAAATGGAGAAATTAAGTTTCTCTCATATGCTTATTAATAAAAAATGGCAAAACATGAAAGAATTTGAAAATTATACACAGGAGAAATATAGAAAGGTGTTAGTTCCTTTAATGTGTGCTAAGGATCTCAGAAAGAATAATATTGTTTTCAGTTCAATAAAGACATAAAATGTAATATGCCCGGAAAATTCGGCATAAAAACATTTTATACATCAAAAAATATGATTTGTTTGTTTAACGCCCATTTATGCAACTAAGGCCAATCGGAGGATGCTACAGCGGGAGTCCTAAATTTTGCCTATCCAGGTATGATTAGGATAGGGATCTTTAACGAGCACCTAACATCGTACAGGCTCGGTAATTCCGTTTTACGTCCTCTCGTGTATGTTCCAACAACACTTAAAACAATAATGAAGATAAGCAATAGTAAAAGGATTTGATTTAAAATATGCATAACAAAACTTTATTGAATTTAAAAAAAATAAATCTATTAAGTGAGGATATAATATGTCTGAATTAAAACGCTTCTTATTAAGTAATAGTTTTATACAATATTTTCTAACCCTTCATCAGCTGATGTCCTAGACTGAACTGATGAGGAACTGGGTCACCTGTGGTGTAGTGGTTAGCATACTAGCTGTTGGGTTTTGGGGTAAGAAGAAGAAAAAACTCAGCGACTGCTCTGGGCTTTTGAACGTGGATGAATAATCTGTCGAAAGGATAACCATAAGTAGTGAAAAATGCTTAAATTCCCACAAATAAAACGAGTTATAGTGAAAAAACTATAGAAACATGATTTGGATGGTGTAAATAGATGACACAAGTGTTATTATAACAAAAACATCACGGGAAAAGAAAATTGGCAAACCACGTTGTAAGTACACGTTTAAATTTGGTATATTAGAACGTTTAGGGAGTTTAAATTTGGTATGTTAGAACGTTTAGGGAGTTTAATAATTTGGAAATGAATAATTAACGAAAAGTTAACGTGTTTAAATATAAAAAGCAGAACCATAATCTTCTAGAAAGGAAATAAACATAAAACCAAAAGTTCATTTAGAATGTTTAAAGAGTTTAATCGTTTAGGAATGAATAATTGACTGAAAATTAGTATGTTTAAATATTGAAAGGAAAACCATAGTCTTCTAGGAAAGCTATAAACATAAAACCAAATTTTTAAAACATAAAAATTCTTCAAGTTTTGATAAAAACTTAACACTAGCTAAAGATCCCTATAAGTATAATTAGGATACTTGGATAGGCAATAACTGCTACAATTCCCATTGTAGCAGCGTCCGATAAGCCTTAGGCATTAAGTGACATTAAACAAACAAACTGATAAGGAATTATTTTTATTAATTCTTATCTATAAGGCTTTGGAAAAGAAGCGCCATCATTAAATGAATTCCGCACTTTCCCTGTAATATATTATCGATCGGTAGCCTATTAATAGCTGAGTGGGCTTATTGTCTGTCCATCACTTTAGAATCATTCGCTAACGTTCTTTTAATATAAAATACATCAATTATTATTAACACAATAAGCGATAACTCTTCCCCTATGTCACTTCTCAGCTAGGTTATATTACCGTGATTAAAGGGGTCATAGAAGAAGTGTTATTTAAACATGTGATATGGTTTTCATACAGCCAATATATCCATAGCTGTATGTAAATATAAGTGTATATGAGAAGTGAGAAAAAGTCGAATTTTTATCCCATAATTCCTACTGATACGATGGCAACATGGCTACAATCTGGGATAGCTAGAGTGTAAGGAAGAGTATACGAAATATGTTTTCCATGAAGTGCTGAAATGAAGTTGGATAGCATTTCAAGGAATCGACATTAATTATGCAACGTCGGCACCATTTTTCTGGAAGATTGTAACGGTCCAAGAATTTATAAGGGGGAGAAAGTTCGATGTTTTTTGTAAATAACAAGAATCGATAAGAAACTTAGTCAGCTGATGAGAAACAGCTGTCGGCACCATTCTCTTTGATGATGCATTAAATTATAAATTCCTTTAAAAAAAAAAAAATTGAGCGTAACGGGACTCGGCATATATGACACATAAAGTTGGTGATGTTGAAATCAGAGTAATTCAACTTACTCAACCGATTTTGATATTTATTATTTCCTGAAAATCATGTAATAATTATTATTTTGGTTTGATTTTTAACTTAAATAATCATGTCTAATTTATAAAAAAATATATATCAATCTTTGAAGTTTATTGATTTGATAAAAAAAAATCTGGTGCGTGCGCGCAACACACAACTTTCACTTACCAACTTAATTTGATTAGAAATTGACGTGTTTTGCTAAATATCATTTCCTAAAGTCACACATTTTTCTACATTCATATCTTATTTTTGTTAATCGTTAAAGCCGTTTTTGAGTAAATAAAAAAACCCGTGAAAATGATACAAAATTTATTAAGTAAAGTCCCCCCTCTCGTAGATCAATTTTGATGAAATTTTTACAGTCATATCTCGGGCATATAAATACATCAAATACCAAGTTTGATCAAAATCGTTAAAGCCGTTTTTGAGTAAATAAAAAAACCCGTGAAAATGATACAAAATTTATTAAGTAAAGTCCCCCCTCCCGTTGATCAATTTTGATGAAATTTTTACAGTCATATCTCGGGCATATAAATACATCAAATACCAAGTTTGATCAAAATCGTTAAAACCGTTTTTGAGTAAATAAAAAAACCCATGAAAATGATACAAAATTTATCAAGTAAAGTCCCCCCTCCCGTAGATCAATTTTGATGAAATTTTTACAGTCATATCTCGGGCATATAAATACACCAAATACCAAGTTTGATCAAAATCGTTTAAACCGTTTTTGAGTAAATAAAAAAACACGTGAAAATGATACAAAATTTATTAAGTAAAGTCCCCCCTGGGGTTGATCAATTTTGATGAAATGTTGGCTATCACATATTTGGCATATAAATGCATCAAAAACCCAGTTTGATCAAAATCTTCAAAGCCGTTTTTGAGTAAATAAAAAAAACACGTGAAAATGATATAAAATTTATTAAGTAAAGTCCCCCCTCCGGTTAATCAATTTTGATGAAATTTTTACAGTCATATCTCGGGCATATAAATACATGAAATACTCAGTTTAATAAGCAATAAGCATGGTGGTTATATAAAATAAACCAGTGGTCGAAAAAGTCATTAACTTTTTTAAATAAGTAAAATTATATGAAAAACCTATTACGAAAAAGTTTGGTCAATAAAAGTTTTTTAATACCTTTATGATAAAAGTTTTTCTTCAAAAAATTTAAGGTTCATCCTTACATTTTTACTTTCACTTACCTATATATGAAATATATAGTAAGTGGAAGTATTACGATCGTGAAAATTTTCGACTTCCGGTTTTCAACGGAAATACACGTTTTGGGGTCCCCTGAGTCAAAATAACCAAGTCCCGCGAAATGGTCTGTGTGTGTGTGTGAACAGACTAGCTCAAAAACTATAAACCGTGCGAACCTGAAATTGGGTATTTAGAGTATGTATATGCCCGCGATGTGACATCAAAAATTTCATCAAATTTGCTCAATGGGAGGGGGTACTTTATTTAATAACTTTTAAAGTTTTTTTTCGATTTTCTCAAAAACGGCTCTAACGATATTGATTAAACTAAGTATTTGATCTATTGATATGCCCGAGATATGACTGAAAAATTTCATCAAAATTGATCAACCGGAGGGGGGACTTTACTTAATAAATTTTGTATCATTCTCATGTGTTTTTTTTATTTACTCAATAACGGTTTTAACGATTTTGATCAAACTTGGTATTTGATGTATTTATATGCCCGAGATATGACTGTAAGAATTTCATCAAAATTGATCAACAGGAGGGGGGACTTTACTTAATAAATTTTGTCCAATTTTTACCTTTTTGATCGATTATCTCAAAAACGGCTTTAACGATTTTTATCAAATTCGTTATGTTTAATGAAAATTAGTTGTTATTTATTACCAGGTAAGCTTTATCATTATTAAAAGTTCTGAGGGGGCTTAAATGGGGAAGGGGCCTTTTTTGTTTTTCTATAAAGTACTTTTGTTTTAGTTTATATTGAGAAATTAACTGTCTCTCATCACGCTTAAAAATAAGAAATGGCTAATACTTTATCTTCTAATAAAATAGTTTAAGAAATGGCTAAGTATGATATATGAAGAAAATCAAGTAATCATATACAAGAGAAAAAAAGAAAAATATTCCGTCAACTCATAAAACACCTTGAGCTCACGCATGCGCCGTACGCCCCAACCCTAGATAGGACTGTAAACATTTCATCAAAATTGATTAAGCGGAGGGGGGACTTTACTTAATAAATTTTATACCATTTTCACGTGTTTTTTTTTTATTTACTCAAAAACGGCTTTAAAGATTTTGATCAAACTGGGTGTTTGATGCATTTATATGCCAAATATGTGATAGCCAACATTTCATCAAAATTGATCAACCCAAGGGAGGACTTTACTTAATAAATTTTTTATCATTTTCACGGTTTTTTTTATTTACTCAAAAACGGCTTTAACGATTAACAAAAATAAGATATGAATGTAGAAAATTGTGTGACTTTGGGAAATGATATTTAGCACACGTTAATTTCTAATCTAAGTAAGTTGGTAAGTGAAAGTTGTATGTTTCGCGCACGCACCAGATTTTTTTTACACCTTTTTGATAAATTAAAATTAAATTGTGAGTTTAACAATAACTTTTTCGCCCTGGGTTGTGATCATAAAAGTTTTATCATAGGAAAAGAGATTGTTTACTTATACTGAAGTTTATTTTGATGAATAATCCTATGATAGGATTAGTTCAAGGTTTGTTAGTTTGTTTGTTTTAACGTCACTTTATGCCACTTAGGCTAATCGGACGATGCTACAGTGGGAGTCCTAAATTTTGCCTATCCAGGTATAATTAAGATAGGGATCTTTAACGAGTACCTGACATCGTACAGGCTCGGGACCTCAATTTTACTTCCTATCAGATGGACGGCAGAGACAAGGATTTTTTCCTTACATTAAAAAATCCTAGGATCACCTCGGGACGCGATCTCGCGACCTTTAGTATTGTAGGTTTCTATGCTAAACTACACCACAGGTGACCCCATTAGTTCAAGGTATTCATAATGAAGTTAATTTATTGACCATAGAAGACATGAAGGAGGGTTCTATCACATAGTTCAAGGTATATTTATTCCTATCCTATTATTGTTATAGAGCGCGCAGTTTTTTAATTTGAATTTTATTATTGATGATTATAGGCCTAAATAACAAAGTAATGTTTTGCTTAAATTAATTTTTGTTTTTATTTATTTTTTATTTTTTTTTTTTTGGCGCATTAGGCCTAATGAGACCTTTGGCCGCGCAGTGTGGTCTTCTTACAGACATTTGTGTTACTTGCGGGAGAACAGACAGCCTGGAGGGGGTAGCCCAAACCTCACTTTGCTGCAGAGTTGGGCATATTTAAATAAAAATGAAATCATGATTATGACTAATAATCAAAAATGTGAATAATGATTGTAATCATCATTCACAAATCATTGTTTAGTGCGTAATCATTAATCATGAATTGTATTAATCACTAGTCGTGGAGTATTCATGAATATAATGTATTCAACAATCATGAATGACCATATTAATTATTAAATGTTAGTCAGTAATCATGATTAAGAAGAATTCATTATTCATTATTACTAATTACTCATTAATCATGAATAATGGGAATTCACTACTCATGATTACAGATCATTCATTAATCATGAATAATATAAATTCATTAATCATGATTACAAAAAATCACACTTCTGAGTACTAATACTCATGAATGATGATTGAAAATTTGTTTGCTCTTTCTATACTTATCAATAGACCTTTACTAATACGCATTGGAATAAGGGTCTAATTCTTTACTTGTGACTTCTAATGTTGTTCAGTTGACTACACCCACTCTTAGGACTTGTCCTTGCTCATTAGGAAATCTTTTAATTCAGAAATGTATCCTCGTATTTTAAATTTAAATGTATAATGATTATGAATATATCATATTCATGATTGATGATTGGTGAATATTTGTTATTCGTGATTTATGAATATTAGGCATTCATGATTGATGAATATTATAATAATCCTGGCTCATGAATATATTTTATTCATGAATAATGACTAATTGAATTTATCAGTATTCGTTAATCATGAATAATTGAATACCAATTATTCATTATTCATTTCAAATGAATACCATATACACTCAATAATCATCAAAAATACTCCGCACTGATTATGAATAATGGTTATTCATTATTCATCTGTTGTATGATTACAATTATTCATATTCATTAATCATTATTCAGATTACAATTTGCCCAACTCTGCTTTGCTGCAAGCCATGGTCACCATGGTGCAGCTGCAGACTGCATATTTACAAACTATTAAAAATTATAATCTGCTGAAATAAAGTTGCATTTTCGAAATTATTTTCTTTGACTAAAACCTTTTTATGAATAAGTTTCAAAATAATTGTTTGAAATGAACTTTTATGGAAAAAGTTATTTGGATAAAAGTTTTAAGATAACTTTATCAAAACTTTTTCGCAAAAAATTATATAAGTTTAACGTAAAATTTTTTAAAATAAAAGTTAACTTATATTTTCGACCCCTGAAATAAACTACAGAGTGAATTAAGTTTTTATAAAGTTTATACTCAAATTTTAACAAAGCGACGAATTTTTTTTACGTTTCCAACTGTTATCGACCCCCCTCCATTCCCCCCCCAGTTTGGGCTATTGCACGAGATGATTACCCAAATTACTTTAATCAACTTGAAAAGATCTAGATGTTCCAGATCGAAAGCACTTAGCTCAGTGACACATGAGGGAATGTGAGGAAGTACTTGCCAAGGTAAACAAACCCATTTAGCTTGTCAGCGTTGACTTAACTTCCGCTGACCCACTTTCGAAATTTCATGAAAGGATGAGTGGATTTGAAAGTTAACGAGGATGCAGATATATTAGAGGCTGTATTTGACCGACTTGAATTACAACAGACACCACAAAGGACTGTTGGGAACGATGTTTGCAACTACTTCGCTTTCTGACCACCAGGGGCGATTAAATTGGACCAAACAGACCTGTTTACACGGTTACGTTTTTGGGATGAACATGTTGTCGGTCAGTTATTAACCGGTTAGTAAACATGATAATCATCACCGGTCAATAATCATCCCAAGATTGATCGAAAAATTTTCATCTATTGTCATTGCCCATGGCGGTATTATACTGAAGCAACGTTTGGTTTGATAAATTAATATGTTAGCATTTCAACGGACGTACTAACGTTGAATTTGGATAAACTCCAGAAGGGTTAAGTTTTTTGTTTAAAATTTTTCTTGAATAACTGGGAAAAATTCTGAGTAAATGGGTAGGGGAGAGCGGGGTTGGTTGGCAACAGTTTTCACTTTTTTGATTGTTGAGTCATTCCTGTTATTATAACCCCAATTCGCGGCCACAATCGATTATAGGGTGTGCTAGGGGTTTTGCAAATTGTATAGACATAGTTGTTGTGATAGAGATAATTGCTAATTTTAAAAGACCATTAATTGAAGGGCAGGCTATCCTTGATGCAAACCACATAATTACATGTGGAATAGTATCTAGAAGTAAAAAAGTAGTTATTTTACAAGCCTTGTGCCTTCAAACAAGCTATCTTAAAGGACTGCCCCATCAAATTAAAGTGGAAATCAAATTTATTAATAATAATAAGCAATTTTCTTGTACGTGTAAAGCTGGTAGTTCTGGTAAATGCAAACACATCATTGTAACTTTACTCTACGTTTTTCGGTTAGTAATAACATCAATTACCTATTCATACAATCATTGTTATGGCAGCTGTCATTTTCAGGACAGCTTAGTTTCTTTGTATATTATTTATTTATTTGTCAAAACTTTCAGGCATCGCATTCAAAATTCGGAACAATTAAACACAACGGATTTAAGACAAAAATGGGGAAAATTAAAAAAGAAAAACAAATATATGACACTAAGGTCACAATGTTATTTGCATAAAACTACCATTTTGGAATAATAAAATGTCAAATACTAATATTTACCTGGATAAATATAGTCACTTTCTTTAAAACGAAGACTACATATCGTCATATGTTTCCAAACAGGCCTATCTATTCTTAATTTTACAATCCACTCTTTAAGAAGCTTTTTATTTTTTGGAAATAAATGGAATCACACGTCTGTTGATTTTCTAATTGAACACTGAGGGACCGAGCAATACCTATTAGACATTTTTCAAATAATATTTTGATCAATCGAGTTTTAATTATAGAAAAATAAATTACAACCGCCAAAAAACCTTATGAATCCCAGGTCTGACCCGGCTTCTATCCCCGTTTCTCTAGATCCAGTCAAGAAGCAGCACCGCCGCTTGCGCCCGCGAATAGAGTTTTTACCACTGTAAACTTTGAGTATTAGAGTACTTCAAGTATTTTCTTCAACTCAGAATATTTAGCACTAAGATCATAAAAAAATGGAGAATTCGTCGAGCCAGAGTCTGCCAATTAACCCCCTGTGTGGGGCAGGTTGGCCTAGAAGGTGAAGTTGTATAGCCTCATCTCATCTTATTCAAGTACTGACTAACACATTTTATTGATATTAAAAGCAGCTTTATAATGTTATAATGATTTTGAATCGGTTTTTAACAGCTATTAAGGGAAAATAGAATGAAAAATGGCTGCATTTTACCATACGGCTGCATTTATTTCAATTGAACAAAATTATATAACATTTCAAACAGCAGAAGTTCAAAAATTTAATAGCTTAGAAGCATAATTCCGTTAGAACAATGTAAACAAATTTTTTATAAAACTAAAGGAATTCAAAAGATCTTCAAAAACTTTAGTAGGATAAATATTCTTAGGTGAACAATAACTCCTTTCTAAATACTTACCAGTCCTCAAAAGTCAATAAAGAAATTTTTTTTGGCATCACAGATCATTTTCGGTAGCGGAATTATTTTAACAACATCGGCGAGTGGGTACTCTATTTCTTCGTTCTTTTTTGGCCAAGACCAAAACTCATGCTTCTTTTCCATTGTGCTGGCTAATAGATCTGTATCATCAATTGCAGTCACGATTCCTGGGTGTGTCTTGCCCCGTAGTTTACATCAATATATTCGCCAGGACAGGGGAGATCAATCAAACAATAAACTGTATAGTCGAAAGGTTAGGTTTTTCAAAGGAGTTTGGGGCTATGTTAACAGAATCGGAGTAAAATGTTTTGCCATGCCTCAAAACCAAATTTACTGAAAATGTAAAAAATTTACTTATATGTTGTAAAATCAATCAATAAGGCAAACTCTTCTCAACATTGTTAGCATCGGACTGAAACCTCAGGACAAGACTCCCAAGGTCGAGCGGGTCACATAGTACGATGGTGGCGCCTTCACAACAGGTGTGGCGATTACAATGGGTCAAATAGTCCTTATTACACGGTTAGGTTTCTTTATCAATCTTGTGATTGTTATTAACCGGCGATAATTATTGTTTTTATTAACCGGTCAGTTAGTGAACTACATCATTTTCATTCCATGATTCGGATCGATCAACTTAAACAAACAGGTAGCGAAGTTGCCATAATTTTACCGCGTAAAGATGCCTTAAACATAAATTGATATCGAACAAACAAAAGAGGTGATTAATAATGTCTCGTTGAAAATTTGATCTAAAAATATTTTAGTATGACCTTAAAATTGATGAGTTGTCATTTTAAAATTAGTTCATTAACTGATGAATAGAGAAAGATCACCTGTGATTTACAGAGAGGTGATTTGATGGACAGGAATAGTTTTGGTGTGAGTCAGCTGTTGAAGGCCACGTGATCGATAAATATATTTCTTTGCTAGTCTTTCTTTCTGTCTTGTACTAGTTCATAACTATCTCTTTGTAGTTATCGATTATCTAAAAAATAATCGTTGATTGCTTTATGATTATTCCTGAATCCTATAATATTTTGTTTGTTTAACGTCACTTTATGCTACTACGGCTAATGGGATGATGCTACAGTGGGAGTCATAAATTTTGCGTATCCAGGTTTAATTAGGAGAGGGGTCTTTAACGAGTACCTGATAACGCACAGGCTCGGAACCTCCATTTTACATCCTATCCGAGGGACGGCATAGCGAAGGATTTTTTACTCCCTTAGAAAAATCCTACAGCCACCGCGGGACGCGAACCCGCGACTTTTAGTATTGTAGGTTGCTATGCTAACCGCTACACCACGGGTTACCCCGAATCCCATAATAGTACTGCTCAAAGTACTGACTTTGTGTGATACAATTAAGTACCTACTGTGATTTTTACAATGTCTTCTAATATTTGAAATTGTAATGTATGTTATTTTAATTTTAAATACTTACCTTCGTCTTAAACCTACGACCACCTGATCCTTTAAGAATCCTCCACTTGTCCCTGTAGAACAAATCCGCTACTTAGGACTCCAACTGGACAAATTTTTACTTTCACTTACCTATATATGAAATATATAGTAAGTGGAAGTATTGCGATCGTGAAAAATTTCGACTTCCGGTTTTCAACGGAAATACACGTTTTGGGACCCCCTGAGTCGAAATAACCAAGTCCCGCGAAATGGTCTGTGTGTGTGTGTGTGTGTGTGTATGTGAACAGACTAGCTCAAAAACTATAAACCGTGGGAACCTGAAATTTGGTATTTAGTGTAGGTATATGCCCGCGATGTGACAGCATAAATTTCATCAAAATTACTTAAAGGGAGGGGGTACTTTAAATAATAACTTTTTAGGTTTTTTTCGATTTTCTCAAAAACGGCTCTAACGATTTTGATTAAACTGAGTATTTCATCTATTTATATGCCCGAGATATGACTGTAAAAATTTCATTAAAATTGATTAACCGGAGGGGGAACTTTACTTAATAAATTTTGTAACATTTTCACGTGTTTTTTTTATTTACTCTAAATTGGCTTTAACGATTTTGATCAAACTTGGTATTTGATGTATTTATATGCCCGAGATATGACTGTAAGAATTTCATCGATAAATTGATCAAAACATCAATAAATTCATCAGTAAATTTCATCAAAATTGATCAACAGGAGGGGGGACTTTACTTAATAAATTTTGTCCAATTTTTACCTTTTTGATCGATTATCTCAAAAACGGTTTTAACTATTTTTATCAAATTCGTCATGTTTAATGAAAATTAGTTGTTATTTAATATCAGGTAAGCTTTATCATTATTAAAATGTTCTGAGGGGGCTTAAATGGGGAAGGGGCCTTTTTTGTTTTTTTATGAAGTACCTTTGTTTTAGTTTATATTGGGAAATTAACTGTCTCTCATCACGCTTAAAAATAAGAAATGGCTAAGTATGATATATGAAGAAAATCAAGTAATCATATACAGGAGAAAAAAAGAAAAATATTCCGTCAACTCATAAAACACCTTGTGCTCACGCATGCGCCGTACGCCTATAATGACAAACCAATGCGTTATAATTAAAGCTGTTCTGTTCATTTGAGAAGTGACAATTAACAAAACGCATTAATTTCTAATCTAAGCAAGTTGGTAAGTGAAAGTTGTGTGTTGCGCGCACGCACCAGATTTTTTTTATTTTCGCACTAATTTTTAGAAACTCTATATTTCGAATATTATATTTTATACCATATTTTTTCCAAAATTGATTTAATTCTATTTAAGTACCTTAAAGAATAATGCTTATTTTTCATTTTCCTCTATGGTTTACTGATTATCCCATTAGTTTTGCGCCCTACTCATTATTATATTTACCTCTTTAATTTCAGATAAGCAAGATTTTGTTTAAGTTTAATATGATTTTGAAAAATCATAAAATGTTCTATTACTAATCGATTATTTGTTATAACACTGATGGCGCCCTCCCCATTATATATCGATGATACATACGCGATGTATATACGTACATCGATTATGGCGGCCTCCCCCTCGATCCGCCAATGGACGGCAGTAAAGTTATTTACAATAATTTAGGCGGTCCGAGAATATTATGTAAGATAGTAGTAGATTAATATCTTATTTAAATGATATGCATATTATCATTTCATGAAGGCTTTTACGTCTCGAAACTTTTGTTTTGTCAAGTTTTGTGAAGGAGATAATACAGACGAATATTATTAGAATAATTGGAAGAGCTGCGAAAAAACGAAGCAAATATTTGACTAGGTCGCCATAATTTGCCAATGTTTGATCTGTCCCAGTTGAGATTAGATAAGAGCTTAGCAAACAAGCACACCTGACGCCTTCGCCTACCGCAATCTATCGGACATTCTTACAACTAGTCATCTTTTTACTAAACATACTTTCCTCCATTTTGATAATCTTCGTTTGCTCTTGTACGATGGAATTCAATATACAATGGTATTTCTACCTGAGACCTATTCCTGGACACGGGCGTCACCGCTGGGGGGGGGGGGACAAGTGGACGTGTGTGCCCCCCCAATATTCTGGCAGGAGAGGACCCAATTTAAAAAATTAAATAAAAATGCGATTTTACAGACCTATCCGAGTTTAACCAATAAAATATTAGTTAATTACAGCACACTCTATTGCTGAAAGCATAGTCAGGCCTATTGTATATTTGATGAATTATACATTTTTTATTTCAGCTCGAACTGTTTTGTTTTATGAATTCTTCAACAAAGTTGTATCCCCGGAATTGAGCTCCATTTCTTTTCTAAACTTCCGTTTATCATAACAGAATCATAAGATGAACTTGGATGAAATTCAATCAAGAAATTTTGGCCCACATCCTTCAACATTAAGCCTTAACATCTCCATATGTTATAACTGAGGCATAAATTGATAAGTTTTAAGAGACTAAATATCTTTAATATACAGCGTTAGAAGATAAATTAAATGTCACAAAAGTTGTTTAGGACTTATTATTTCAACTTTTAGCCCCTTGAATTTTTACCTACCCTATGTAGGAAAGTAATATAAGTTCCCCCCTCCCCAATTATTTGGTGCTGGTGATGCCCATGTTCCTGGGGATTTTCCATTGTGGTCAAATCTTAATTCTGAACGAAGTTTCTTTTCTCTATCTTTAATAAATAATAATATACATATCACATATGTACATTTATTTTTAAATTGCTTTCTCTTTGGAATTTCATAGTGGTAACAAATAACAAGGTTCCATCTAGTACAGGTTAGGTTAGGTTATATTATTTTATGTATGCGTCATTTTGTGTTAAAAATGGCCTTCTTTAGCTTTTTTAGATTCCAGCTTCCGACTTCTTTATTTATCAAAATACGTCGATTTCTAATCTAAGTTAATTGTAAGTAAAAGGTGTGAGTTGCACGCATCGCACCAGATTTATAAATAAATTTTGTGCATATAGGCGGGCGCAAGCGACGGTGCTGCTTCTTTACAGGAACTAGAGAAACGGGGATAGAAGCCGAGCCATTAACTGGGATTCATAGGTTTTTTTGGCGTTTTTAATTTATTTTTCCATAATTAAAACCCGATTGAGCAAAAAAATATTTGAAAAATGTCTAATAAGTATCGCTCAGTCCCTCAGTGTTCAATTAGAAAATCAAAAGACGCGTGATTCCATTTATTTCCAAAAAATAAAAAGCTTCTTTAAAGAGTGGATTGCAAAATTAAGAAAAGATAAGCCTGTTTCGAAACATATGACGATGTGTAGTCTTCATTTTAAAGAAAGTGACTATATTTATCCTGGTAAATATTAGTATTTGACATTTTATTATTCAAAAATGCTAGTTTTATAAAAATAACTTTGGGACCATAGTGTCTTAGATTTGTTTTTCTTTTTTAATTTTTGCCCAGGTTTGTCTTACATCCGTTGTGCTTAATTGTTCCAAGTGTTCAAAGTTTTGACAAATAAATAAATAATATGACAAAGAAACTAAGCTGTCATGAAAATGACAGCTGTCATAACAATGATTGTATGAATAGGTAATTAATGTTATTACTAACCGAAAAAAGTAGAGTAAAGTTACAATGATGTGTTTGCATTTACCAGAACTACCAGCTTTACACGTACAATTACAAGAAAATTGCTTATTATTATTAATAAATTTGATTTCCACTTTTATTTGATGGGGCAGTCCTTTAAGATCGCTTGTTTGAAGGCACAAGGCTTGTAAAATAACTGTTTTTTTTACTTCTAGATACTATTCCACATGTAATTATGTGGTTTGTATCAAGGATAGCCTGCCCTCCAATTAATGGTCTTTTAAAATTACCAATTATCTATAACACAACAACTATGTCTATCCCTGTTCCTTCCGACATTTTGCAAAACTACTAGCGCACCCTATAGTCGATTGCGCCCGCGTATTAAGAATTCAGACGCTTGCGTTTCAGATATTATCCCTTTGCACTCGGCACCGTTTCGGACGTTACCTACCGGCAACTCGACGCAAATTATTCGCAAAAACGTACACCTTGAAAACGGAATATTATACAGTAAAATTTTAGAACCAAGGAATTGTAATGAAATTTAGATTATATGTATTTTTGAAGTTTCAAGAACACAGTTACAAAGACAAAAAAAAATAATTTAATTTTATATATTTTTTTATTATTTTATTATTATCATTATTATATATAAAAGCATAAAAAATCTAATTGGAGTAGTAAAAACAGTTAAAAAATTACGAGATGGGACCCTTTTAGTTGAAGTTTTCTCAGATATCCAATCAGAAAAGCTCCTATAATGTGAAAATCTACTTAATCACTTTCCGGTTAAAGTAGAAGCTAAATCAAAGTAAAGGGATTATTTGGTGCCCCGAACTAAGTTATTGTACAATTGAGGAAATAAAAGATGAATTGAAACCACAAAATATAGACGTTAAAGATTAAAGTACTATAAAAATAATGAAAAACACCGCGAGCCACGACCGTCATTTATCACCAAAAGCAAAATATCCTATAAATAGTTTTTACGTTTTGTTTATGTCCTTATATGTTAAAAACTGAAAATTATTTGCATTATCTCCGTAGCGGAGCCCTCCCGCTTGAAGAAAATTTTAAATGGCTCCGCTACGGAGACCTCGAGTGCAAAGGGTTAATAAACCCCAAAACGTGACATTTTAAGTTGCGATCAGGGCTATACTAAACGAAGTACAATCGATTTAAAATATTTAATGGGGATTATTTGTTTCAATGGTAATTAAATGCTTGTATTCCCGTATCATTGCAAAAAGAATTTTTTTATTCAGAATAAACTTTTAGAAACTTATAATAAACAGAAGAAACTGTTATTCAGCAATAGAACATTATATTGTTCTTCAGAGAGTAAATACATGATGCTCAAATAAATGAACACTGAAGAAAATATACCTTCCATCGATTCACCTTCAAGTTTTATTAACAACAAACAACTCTCACTAAAATGAAGGGGTTACCTGTGGTATAGTGGTTGGCATGGCAACCTACAATACTATAGGTCGCAGGTTCGCGCCCCGCGGTGGCTCTAGGATATTTAATGGGAGTGAAAAAATCCTTAGCCATGCCGTTCCTCGGATGGAAGGTAAAATGGAGGTCTCGAGCCTGTACGATGTCAGGTACTCGTTAAAAATCCCTATCCTAATTATACCCGGATAGGCAAATTTTAGGATGCCCATTGTAGCATCGTGCGATTAGCCCTAGTGGCATAAAGTGATGTTAAAGAAACAATCATTAAAACGAATTCCAATATTGATTATTTTGGACCCCGTTAAAAAACAAAAATGTACCTAATAAATCAATATATATATATTGAGGATTTTATAAAGTTTTTCAATAATTATAATACTCTTTAAATTATGGAGAATAACAAACAGATGTGGAAAAAACTATTTCTGTTTATTATTCTCTGACTTTCTGTGAAGGTGTAAATGGTGTTAACATATTTATCTGAACACGCCGATTCTAATCTAGTTGGTAAGTGAAAGTTGTTTGTTGCGGGCATCGCACCAAATTTATCAAATACATTTTGTGCATAAAAAGAATGTGAGTCACTCGAAGAGAGCTTACAATCGATTTAATTTGATGCTAAGAGAAACATCGACGCGAGGGGGCTTGGCCAAAGGAAAAAGTTGCTTCTGAGAAAGAGGCGGAGGAATCTTGTGACGTAGATCATTCCAAGAAGTAATCATTGGCTATCAACGTTGAAAAATTCTTCTCGTTAATGATTAAGGTAAAATGTTTTGGAGATTATAGTGATTTCTTTAGGGCCTATATAATAGTATTTAGCTGAAATACTATTATTATTTTTTTTTTTTTGAATTCTAGGAAAAAATCAGGTTTGATAAGTAATTTACAAAGGATAAGGTTTATTGGCTTAAATGTAACAACATGTAGCCTTATAGACTAGCCCAAGTTTTGTTTATATGGTTAGTTACTATTTTAAAATGTAAACAAAACATTATAGTATTTGCTATATAATAATTACATATTATATGGTTAGTTACTATTTTAAAATATAAACAAAACATTATAATAATAATTATACCATTATATAATAATTACATATAAGCATATTTACCCTTATATTACAGTTAATATCAATAGGTTATCAACAGTCATGGTTCCAGCTCAGTCTCTGTATTACTCTGGACTCAAAGGCCCTGATGAAGATCCACATGTGAGATCGAAACGTTGGCTTTTCAAAATAAAAAAGTGTTAACTGAAAATCCTGACAATCAATCGTAAAGAATAAGAGTTGATTATCTTTCAACTCCATTCAGTTAAAATATAATTATTTATAGTTAACTAATGTATTGTAGAGTACTAGATAGCAATTTAATTAATCCTGGATAACTAATATTTTCAGAGTCACCTGTGATATTGTGGTTAACATAGCAACCTAAAATACTAAAGGTTCTTAGGATAGGGATCTTTAACGAGTACCTGACATCGTACAAGCGCGGGAGCTCCATTTTACGTCCTATCCGAGGAACGAAATAGACAAGGATTTCTTAATCCCATTAAAAAATCCTAGGGCCACCTCGGGACGCGAACCCGCGACTTTTAGTATAGTAAGTTTCTATGCTAACCACTACATCACAGGTGACCCCCAATGGGATGAGAGTGTTAAATAGCTTGGTAATGTGTGCTTCATTCCAATAATCATATAATTGTATTTATTTAGTTTCTTCACAATAAATAGGAAATTAATAATACTTGATATGATAGATATTCATTTCATTTGATATATTAATTTTCTTTCAATCCAGCTATGAAGTTTACAAGCCAAAATAAATTTGACTGGAATACAATTGTTAGCTCTTTGGTTTGAACTGTTTGAGGACACCCATAACATTATTTAGGTCATAGGCACTTTGACCCCTGGGATTCCCCTGGCGTCTACGTCAATGCATTACTCTCTTGTCATGACATTTTCTTCCTTCAAGATTTATCTAATTTTTAAATATTTTCCCTCATTCAATGTTCATAGAATTTATTTATTTTTTTCTAAACGGCTGGAAAGTCCTAAGTTTTTAGTTGGTTATATGGGGATAACCGGCATAGTGATAACCTTAATTTGTAATTTCAATGATAATAAAAATAGGTCTTTTGAAATTTCCTCAAGAAATTTCTGACAAAAACAAGGCATACAAGAAAATGAAATATTACATAGAACAAGGGTGTGTTCTAATGGACATGAAATGAAATTATTTTCAGAAAAAAATGAAAGATATAAATAAATATTCATAGCTGAAATACATTCTTGTTATTCTTATCTAGGCCATTATTTGCAAATACAGGTTATAAATTTTGTTAACAAATTAAGGGTAAGGGTACTGAAGGGGAACACACCCCCCCAATATTTTGGCAGGAGAGGACCCAATATAAAAAATTAAATAAAAATGCAATTTACGAATTTATCCGAGTTTAGCCAATAAATAAAAATATTAGTTAGTTTCAGCACACTATATTGTTAAAAGCTAGTCAGGCGTATTGTATATTTGATGAATTATATATTTTTTATTTCAGCTCGAACTGTTTTGTTTTATTGTTCTACATTTCTTTTTTAAACCAAGCAGCTTGATCCTACTTTCCATCAATTCGAAGAAGCTTATAGAAGTTGCTATGTACCAGGTCAAGAAGTAGGCAAAATATTTATATATAATTGTCATAGCTGATGATAGATCCACTTACCAATTAGAAAACTTAATAAGTAATGAAATAAAATATATCTTGTTGGATATCAAAATTTTTCATTTTTAATAAGGAGTCTAAATTTAAAATCAGCTGATCAATATTTTTATTAATAACTAAATTAGTAGGTCTAGGTGGAAACAGGTAAAAAGGACTAGGTGCTGATCGAATGCGGAAACTTCATTTCCTTCCAAGTTCCTGTTTAGGAAGATAATGTGCTAAATTCAAGACATCCTGTATTTGTTTACCAGAGTAGAGCCGTTTCGACCACTAAAATGAAAGCCGTTAAAATAGGATATAGTCCCCACGCTATCTGTTTTTTATTAATTACTCCCTTAATAACAAGAACCATGCAAATTAAAGTTTACAGGTGTTTTCACTGGTAGAGAACCTACAAATATATCATTTTTGTTTTCATTTAAACGCCTTTTTAATAAATTTGTCAGTGGAGGAATATTTCACCCTACATTCTTTAGGTGAGGTAAGGGATGTTCCAGTGGGTTACTCTTGGATATGACTTCATCACATCCATATTTATGTTTTATCATCAAAAGGGGAAGGTATTGTATTATTTCAGGGGAAGTAAATATTTTATTAGTTTGGGCATTCCTTATAAAATGCTCTGGCATCCCATTAAATCATTAATCACTTCTTAATTAAAAAAACAATAATACATTAACCCCCATTGCCTAGCAAAGTTGATGGGAAGCAATGAAATTATTGGGGTCAGGATCAGAAGAAAGAGTACGATAAAATTCAATCAAGAAAATTTGGCCCACATCCTTCAGCATTAAACCTTAACAACTCTGACGGTCAATACCTTTAAAATGCATCGTTGGAGGATGAATTTAAATGCCCTAGCAGTTGTTTTTAGGGGTAATTATTTCAACTTTTAGCCCCTCGAATTTCTACATACCCTATCTAAGAAAATATTGAGCCGTCCCCCCCAATAATTTGGTGCTGGTGTCGCCCTTGATTTCAACCACGTGATTATAAGAAAGGGGAGTCATGCCCCTCCCCCGCCAAAATTTTGTATCCAATCCGCCCCTGATTTAGATTTTGAATACCTAATGTATTACTGTTCTCTTTCCAAAGGTATTTATCCAGTCATCCTTTTTTTTTTTTTAATATTCTGATGTTGTCTTCTATTTTATTAAAGTTGAAGGTTGCCAAGGCCGGTGGAAGGATGTGTTGAATCATTTCATTCATTTCGTCAGCACCTGACCAAACCGTCGGGTATGATTTGTAATTCAAATTTCTATCTCTAACAAAGAAAAATATTAGTCATGGATTCCCAACCAACCAGGAGGACTGGTAATTATAGGGAGGTGTGTTTCCTCAAGATGAGCAAGACTGCTCGATAGCAATATAATATCAAAATTATATAATAATTTATGAAGGAAGGTTCCAAAATTAAAGCAGGTAGTGTCTCAAACAATTTTATTATATATTGGCTTTTATAGAGTCAGAGTCACATTGTATTATTTGCTGACCTTTCGCTCGTCTGCGATCATTCCATGTTTATAGTTTTAATAGCACCTTGTGATTACTCCAGCTCAATGCAATAGCAAGATAATAATTGCAGGATAGTTTTTTGAACAACCATGTTACTACTGTATTCTTTTTTATATACTAGCTCTAATCATAAGTTACCAAATGACATCAGTTTTTTTAAAATTGTGACTTTTGTTGAAAAATTGGTTAGTGAGTTCCTGTGTTTGCATTGTTTGTTTTCTCAGAAGTTTTTTAATTGTAAAAAAAATTTTAACCACAAGACTGTGATTTTTCCCTTTATGGTCTTTTTAGCTTTGAAAATGCTCGCAGACGAGCGAAACGTCAGCAAATAATACAATGTGACTCTGACTCTATGAAGGTCAATATATAATAAAGTTGTTTGAGACCCTACCTGCTTTAATTTTGGAACCTTCCTTCATTATCATAATGGTCTTGTCTTCTTCCAATTGAAGAATTTATTTTGTTACAAAAAAAAAAATTCTACCAATGGTCCTTTACGGATGCGGAACGTGGCCGTAATACATTTATTTATATCAATACAAGTTAATAATAACGTAATATTAAAGTAAATAATAACGTAATCAACAGTAAAACTTATTTATATAATTTTTTTTTTTTTAAATATTTGTATATTTAAACCTGCAATAACTTCTTAGTTAGGGAAAGGTTTCAGATTATTATTATTCAATGCATCATCAAACCATATCATCAAAACCTGTTTGAAATGTACAGACCGAAATAACTGCTTTTATAATTTATTTTTTATTTATAAAAAAAAGCTACGAAAGAGCGGACTTATTATCTTAATGAGTACACCACTTAATTTATTTTTTTCCTTCCTGCACTTCAACTCTTTTTCTGGCTATCCGGGGTTTTTTCCAAGATGGTGGGGGGGGGGGGTTGAGAAATGAATGCCCAGTTGTGAAAGCACTCCCTTCAATTAGGGGGGACCCCCTTTAAATATTTTGGCTTTTTAATTTTTTTATACGAATAATGCAATTAGAAAGTTACTATGCCCAAAACATAACACTTTAAGTTGTTTAGATCAAAGACCTTCTTAATAGAAGGTAATAAACACATACAAAAATGTTGCTGACACCCACGTGATTGAGACAGGGGGAGGCGCGCGACCCCCCCCCCCCAAATTTGGATTTAAATCCGCCCCTGATAATAAGGGAGCCTAGGCACCTTTCTCAAATGAAAGGAGATCGTATGCATATATTCCATATACTGTTTTTATACTAATCAACATGCAAAATCATAAATAAAATTTCTTCAGTAAAATTAAAAATTTAGGATACAATTTTTGTTTATCAGACGAGTAAAAAAAATAATAAATGTTCATTTCAATTTCTTAAAGTTTTATACATTAGAATATCACTCTGTCCCATTTGGAGATATTAGAAGCATTAATTAAGCCCTAAATTTAAGTAATATCAATTTATAGTCAGTTGGATTTGAAGATATTGTGAGATCTTTCCTTATCAAACTATTATAAAACGGAATCAAAAAAGATATCTCAGTTTTTAAATTTTCTATAGAAGCTAAAGGTTATCTCATAATTTTATAAGGGGGTATAAAGATATACCGGGATTATCTTGAACAATAAGGAAAATTGAAAGATAATTCTTTGAAAAAAAAAAAATGCTATTTTGAGTTAGACTAGTCTTGTATTGAACGAGTGATATATTAGACTATTATAAACTATTATAAATTATTATACTTTCATACATGTTATTAATCTATAATAATCCCAGGATCAAAACTAGTGGGGGGGGGGGGGCAAGCTATGGTCGTTCAGGCTGTAACATCTTACCTCGGAAAAGGTGAATGAAACCAAAATTATGTATAATTATAGCAGTGCTTTATCAACTAAGTTATTACAATTATTTGCTTGAAAAAATCTGGGGCGATGCGCGCAACACACAACTTTCACTTACCAACTTACATTAGAAATTGGCATGTTTTTTTAATTACCATTTCTATAAATAATATTAAAAAAAAAAGACTTGGTTTTGATTAAAAATGATTAATTTAATCAAAATCATTAAAGCCGTTTTTGAGATATTCCAAAAAAATATAAAAATTAGAAAAAAAGTTATGAAATAAAGAGCCACCTGCATTTGACCAATTTTGATGAAATTTTGTCTGTCACATTGTGAGCATATACATACACCAAATATCCAGTCTTATCAAAATCATTACAGCCGTTGTTGAGTAAATAAAAAAAAAACCTAAACATTAGATAAAATTCTTTAAGTAAAGTACCCCCTCCGTTTCTCCAATTTTGATGAAATTTCGGCTGTCGCATCGCGGGCATATACATACATAAAATATCCAGTTTGATCAAAATCGTGAAAGCCGTTTTTGAGTAAATAAAAAAAAAAACACGTGAACATAAGACAAAATTTATTAAGTAAAGTACCCCCTCAAAATAATCAATTTTGATGAAATTTTGACTGTCATATCGCAGGCATATACATGCATCAAATATCAAGTTTAATCAAAATCGTGAGAGCGGTTTTTGAGAAAAACGAAAAAAACATAAAAATTAGATAAAATCCTCTAAGTAAAGTACCCCCTCCGATTTACCAATTTTTTGAAATTGTTGCTGTCACATCGCGGGTATATCCATAAACCAAATACCCAATTTCAGGTTCGTTCGGTTTATAGTTTTTGAGCTAATCTGTTCACATACACACACACACAGACCATTTCGCGGGACTTGGTTAATTGGACTCAGGGGACCCCAAAACGTGTATTTCCGTTGAAAACCGGAAGTCGAATTTTTTCACGATCGCAATACTTTCCTTACTATATATTTCATATATAAGTAAGTGAAAGTAAAGAATGATTCTATTACTGCTTCCCGCCTTAAAAGCTTAAAAAATTATTGCATCCAGCCTTCCGGGGGGGGGGGGGGGGGGGCAGCTGCCTTCAAAGTTCAGCTGTATTTCTTCCAGCTTAAATATATATATATATATATATATATATATATATATATATATATAATATATATATACTAAAGTAAATCTATATTATTGTAGAGAGAAGTTCTGGAAGCGTTGGTAGCTAGTTGGAGATGGGTTACATAACGGCGGGGAAAGCTGGGGCTTGCCTCTGAGTCATCCGTACCAGGCTACACTGTCTCCGTTCTTCTTTCTTACAAATCGATTCTTCTATTTCGATTTATTACTATATTTATCTTATCTTTTTTATGTAATCGAGTCAGAAGTCGATTATTAAATAATTTCGATTAGTCCCCATACATATCCCCTACCTAATGGAAAAACTCACTATATAATAATTTTTTTTAGTTTTTCGCTTTAACTAGATAACAGAACTCCAACGTGTTATCGCTTTCTTTTTAGTAAAATAAGAATTGGAAAAAGGAAGTAGGTACATACAGAGAGCATTGGTTAGCAACTTCCAACTTCCTCTCACCACGTTCGCCTAAAAAAATCCTTAAGGGTTAATAAGCCCTGCTTAAACTAAACTAAGCATAAACACCTAAAATATACGTGATGCCGTAAATCACTCGGGATTTAGTTCGAAATAGAAAATTCTAGAAGGACCAGTAATATTCTCGAGACATCCAGAACGTATATTTAAAACAGTTTTAACTCTTCTCAATGTAACAGAAGAATAATTCCTATGATTTTTATTTATTTGACAGCTTACTAACTGTAATAATGGATATATCATCATTTCTAAAAGATGTCTTTTTGTCTTTACACCATAATTTTGTTAAAACCTGTTTTTTTTTTACTTTCACTTAGCTATATATGCAATATACAGTAAGGGAAGACATTACGATCGTGAAAAATTTTGACTTCCGGTTTTCAATGGAAATAAACGTTTAGGGGCCCCTGAGTCTACATAACTAAGTCCCGCAAAGTGTGTGTGTGTGTGTGTGTGTGTATAGACTAGTTCAAAAACTATGAACCGTACGAACCCGAAATAGGGTATTTGGTGTATGTATATGCCCACGATGTGATAGCAAAAATTTCATCAAAATCTGTCAAACGGAGGGGTACTTTACTTCATACCTTTTTACGTTTTTTTTTTAGATTTTCTCAAAAACGGCTCTAACGATTTTGATAAAACTGGGTATTTGATCTATGCATATGATCATACCGCGATGTGACAGCAAAAATTTTGATGAAATGAAATTCATCAAATGGAGGTGGCACTTTATTTCATAACCTCTGTTCCCAATTTCATGTGTTTTTCGATTTTCTCAAAAAATAGCATTAATGATTTTGATCAAACTCGTCATCTTTAATGGGTATCAAGTATTTTTTAATATCAGGTAAGCTTTATCATTATTAAAATGTTCTGAGGTGTTTAAATAGGGAAGATGCCTTTTTTGTTTTCCCATAAAGTACCTTTTTTTTTTTTTTTATGGAGAAATTAACTGTCTCTCGTTACGCCTAAAAATAAGAAATGGCTAAATATGAAAAAAGCAAGTAAACATATACAGAAGAAAAAAAGAAATATTCCCGTCAACTCATAAAACAGAGCCTACGCATGCACAGTAGGTACGCGTTTAATGGCAGGTAATTTTTTATTATCCATGACGTTCTGTTCATTTAATATAAATTATTTGTTTCATGGTAACTAAATGAAGTATTCAACAAAAACATAGAGAATTATAAAATCAGACGCGATGGAGTATTATGCTTGCATTATCGCAAGTAAAAACTTTTATTTAATAATAAAAAAAATAGTATACTTTTTTAGTATAGTAGTATAGTATACATTTTAGTAAAAATGTGTGACTTTGAGGAATGGCATTAACAAAACACGCCAATTTCTAGTATAAGAAAGTTGTTAAGTGATAGTTGTGTTCGGGCATCGCACCAGATTTTTTTTCTTCCTTGGCAAAATCTGTGCCTAACGGTGCCTTTAAAATGTGCGAACCGCCTCACACAGGGGTATTTGGCCCTAAAAGTTGGCCAAAACCCATTTTTTGAAATTCGAAATTTCTGGTAAATAATGACTGGAAGTTCAAGTAGAGGACCTGTTGGATCATGTAAGATGATTTTTATCTCTTCCAGGCCCTTAATCCGGCGGCTATTCTAATTCAAATCTGACCTTATCCTTTAACTCGTCTGTGCTATAAGTATTGGTCTACAAAATATATTAATTTTCTTCGTTCTTACTGAAGTATCGGCATTATCATATGATGGATAGTTCGAGGCCAGGTTTCTACTTGTTATCCAGATAGTTATAATTTTTTTGTATTCAATACTAGTATCAATATCTTTTTGTTTTTCGGTAGGTATATTTTAGAGCTAAAAATTAAATTTGAAGGTTGAAAAGTTATACTTCTGGGCATTTCTGGGCAACGAAATATTTTTTATGATAATGTATAATTATCGTAGATTATGTTTCTTGAAAAAAAATCTGCGAATAGCTGCGATTGGGAGACTTATAATTTTTTATTACTAAAATGTCAATTTCATTAAATAATAAAAAAAATTCAATTTTGTTATATTTTCATTTATTTGTATTTTAGGATCTTATGGAAGAATAACTGTAACCTGAATGGAATTATTTGACATATTTTTAAAGTCAAAACATTAGCTTTTTAAAAAAAGAAGGAATTTTTAGTGTCCTTTCTCATTGGGAAATATTGTAATAACCTAGTGCATGTGAAAGAGCTAAAACGAAATTATCCATTTTGAGGCATGATTTCCAAGTAATATAGAATGCTTCTTCAAGGCAAAGAAATGTTTTTGAAACAACAAGAAATGGCAAAGTGGGACGATGTCAATCAAAAGCTCAAGATCTGGTGGACGCTCTAAAAAATCATTTGTTACTTTAAAATTTACAACGGATACGGAGAAACTTTATCAATGGTATGCTATGACACCATCTGTTCACTGGTCAGGTTCTGGTCTTTTATCTGAAGAAGCAGCAGAAACACGAAATAACCATTTCCGGGTTACAGTGAAAATAAGACCAGAAAATTTTCCCGGACAGAGTGCAATCTGTAATTAATAGATTAATATTGACATCAGATCCAGTTATCACAGGTATGAGAAGTTCAAGAAAAAAGGTATCAGGTTATGTAAGGAAACTTTAGAAATGTCTCCCCCAACCAACTTGACCGATAGTGGTGATTCCGAAAGTTCATTCAGTGACAAGGAAAGTGAATAATGAATAATTAAATTTAATATGCATTTTTAAGAAAGGTTAGTGCGTTTCTTCCTGGGATATAAGTTGTGTTTCGAAGAGGTATTAAACAATTCTTAATGAATTAGTAAAACATGTTTTTTTCTTTATCACCATAAGTTTTTATATTCACCTGTTTTACACTATTTTCATTTTTTAAAAATAATAGTAATAGATAAATGATCATAAATCTTTAATTAGTTATAAGCATATTTCATGGCTGCAATGCACAAAGAGAAAATATTATGAACATAAGTTTTAAACCCATGGATGCCTATTTCACAGACGGTGGAGTTATTTAAAAATTTATATGAAAATTTTCTCCTTAGAGTATTTTTTTAACTGCTAAAAAAACATTTTTAATGTCTATTACAAATATAGAAGCCATTTTGAGGACTTTTGAACTAATAAAATGGAAGGAAATAGTTTTGGCCAGCTTTTCGGGTCAAATACCCCTGTGTGCGCCTGTTCGGAACATCGTTCTTCGAATCTAAACAAGACAAGAACTCGAACAGGTAAGTACTATATCGGTACATGGTCGGTTATAGCGCTAGTGTCGCTTTTGAGTTAGTTAAAATAAGCTTCTAGACTTCCTTTTAGAATTTTTTTGTTGTTGCTTATATCCAAAAACAAGTTAGTGCAAAAGCTAGAACAGCGGCTAGTTCCGAGCCAGCCGTCTTTGTGATGAAAATTATTGTATTAAAGTGCATAGGTGCGGTCAGACTTCATTGTTCGCTCGACTTCACGTTTAAGTGTAAATAGCTGTTCGTGGTACGCCGCACAGTGGTTGAAAATCGACTAGTTTCGGAAAAAACCTTGTCAAACCCGATTTGTGAGCCGCAAAAAAATAAAGTTGATATTATCATAACAACGATTGAATTTCCTATAAAATGTATAGGTTCGATCCCCGCTTAACCGGCTATTAGGATTAACCGGCAGTGTAAGGAAAATAGAAAAAAAATTATACGTCATTTTTCGACTCGAAATCGGCTAGTTTAAACACTTGTGCTGTTTTATGCTAGTAATATCATTGATAGTACTTGCAATATAATTTTATTTCATGAAAACACTCAAGTTAGGACATAGGAACTATCAATTATTTTTGACATTATGTATTAAATGTATATCATATTAAAATATAAGATTGGGATCATCCGACTTTAATATAATTTTGATATGAGATGGTGGGATTTTCTGTTCAATGTAGGTTTAATAACTGCAACTCTATCTGTGAAAATTTAGTTCCCTTATTCACGCTAAATAATAGCTGAACCTTTTTTTTAATACCAATCTTCTAAAAACAAATGGATGCTAAAAAATGAAAAGTGCCGAAGCCTTTAAGTTATCGGAGGTCATGTTAATAAACTTATTATTAATAATTTCCAAATTCATTCTAAAATCACGGTAAGTGAAAAAGTTGATTTATTATCGACCTAACAACGATTCAGACTGACTTTATTAATGATGCTACAGACCTGGTAAGTAAGGCATGGTGTTTTACTAAACGATTAGTAATAACCTAATTCGAAGCACAAGCTCCATAGCGAATAAACTGCACGAAATAGCTTAGGTATTTCAATAAAAAAATCCCACATGTACAGACGCAGGTGGACGCAGCTAGAAAATGTTTTAATATTTCCTTGAATGTATCTTCTTCTTAAAAAAATGGATTTTAAAACTGCGCTCGGCTGCGCTTGAAAAATGTGGATTACCAAAAAAATGTTTTGTCTTAATTTTATTGCATTTATTCGGGATTTTATTTCTGGGTTAAAACATAGAGCAAATAGCATCATTTTTATGCTAGTGTAATATGTGAGATCGCTTTACATGATTATGAAGGAAAATCGCTCTAAGAAACAAAAATGCGAGTTGTAAAAATTATTAAAGTGCTATAAATTTTCCGTTGAAAAATAAACCTTTTCAATGATCGATTTTCAAAGGGTCCTAACAAGTTTAAAAATCAGAATTTATCCAAATAAATTGATGGAATGTGTCAGGTAACTATTCTATTAATTAATATTGAAAAGAAAAAGAATATTCCAATACCTTCAAAAAATGGTTTTTTTCCGCCTTTCAACCACTGTGCGCCGGTAGGGCAAGGTTCGGGTGGGGGTGGGGGGAGGGGCTGCCTGTTGGAGGGTCAGGTTTGTTTGTTTTAACGTCACTTTATGCCACTAAGGCTAATCGGACGATGCTACAGTAGGAGTCCTAAATTTTGCCTATCCAGCTATAATTAGGATAGGGATCTTTAACTGGTACCTGACATCGTACAGGCTCAGGACCTCCATTTAACGTCCTATCCGAGGGACGGCATAGACAAGGATTTTTTACTCCCATTAAAAAATCCTAGGGCCACCTCGGGAAGCGACCCCGCGACCTTTAGTATTGTAGGTTTCTATGCTAACCACTACACCACAGGTGACCCCAGGAGGGTGAGGTTAATTATTCCTTAAAAAAAAATTTCACCAATGTCCGTTAGATAGTGGACAAGTCCTTTTAATTAAAGTGGATCATTATTTGCAGCCGGAAACCATCTCTCAGCCGTTCCACTAATTTGAGTGGATCAATGGCGCCGAAATATTTTCGTGTCTGGCTACTTATTCAAGGTTTCTAGAACTCTACATCCCTTGTTTGTTAGGTGAACACGAAAGTTTGCGTTGCCTATTCAATTAGCAATAGCTGTCTGTTGTTATTACCTCAAAATTCATATTGCAACATTATTAGTCTTGAAAATAATATAATTTTAATTACACATAAATAATAAATAATCTATATATTTTATTTATATATAATTTCGGGCTTTTAGACCACCTGGATCATTTTCGCCCTGTACTACAATATAGGAATAATCTACATAAAAATACGAGTTATCCTATAATTGTCATAAGCATGATTAAGTATATAAATTTAAGTGAGTAAATGGATATAAAATTCATATATATGTTTATTAAATTTTTTTTATTAAGAATTTCTTCATATTTGAAGCTTCCCTCCTCCTCGGTTGAAGGTCCTCGACACCTTTCTGTCTTTCGTTTCCTCTTCCCTCAATCAATGACCGGCCATACTTTACTTTATTTATCCACTGTATACGTGGTCCCCTTTTTCTTCTTCCTTCTGCCTCCCATTCAAATATCATTCTTGGTATTCTATTTGAACCCATTCTTTTCATGTGGCCATACCATTTTAGAGTTCTTTTTTCTATTGCTTCAAGTATATTTCTTTTAAGATTCATTTTTTCTCTGATCTGGCTGTTTTCATATGGTCCATCCTTTAAATCCTGGCCGACCTCCTCCAAAAATCCATTTCTACCGGCAAGAGTCTTTTTCCCTGTGCTCTGTTAAGAGTCCATGTCTCTGAGCCATACAGCATGATACTCTCGACCAGTGCACTTTATATTAATTTTTTTGTTTTGCCAAGAATATTGCTGCTCCAGAGAAGAGGATTCAGCATACCAATCAGTTTACGGCCACTGATTATTCTTTTATTCAGCTCCGAGTCCGTAGAGCCATTACTCTCTAATAGAGATCCAAGGTATCTAAAGTGTTCCACTCTTTCTAGATTTGATATAACAGAGTCGTTCGCTTCACCCACATCTGTTCACACGTATTTTGTCTTCTTCTCATTCACTTTCAATCCCCATTCTTTGTATTGTTCCGTTACTTGGGACTTTTCTACTTTACTCCCCCTATGATTACTTATATGGAACAGTTACCTTAGAGGTTTCTTTCAAATTAGAACACATGATCGATAAATATGAATTCATTCTAAAAAAGTTAAAAGGTTAAGTGCATATATTTCTCATTTATTGTTTAAAAGTTAATAATGAACGGATTTGAATTGTATTCATACCTCGGAAAAAATGATAAAAAAACATTGCAAATGTTTCAGGAAGAAGGTATAATACATACAGCTAGGAACTTACGTGAAGCTTTTTTTTAGTGAAAAAAGAGGATTTCGTTGGCGGTGTTATAATTATAAATGTCGTCGTTATAAATTATGTGAATTTGTATGAAGAAGGAGAGGATTTATTCAAGGTTTTGTTTAAAAAAAATATTAATGTATTTAATACTAATAATACTAATATTAATATGTAATATTAATGAATTTAATACTATTTAATTCATTTGACAAGTGTTTACAATTTGTATTTGCTTATGTATTAATAAAATAATTTAAATATACATGTGTTTGTTTATGTAAGGTTAATTAAAAAGTAACAGATATAGAAAGTAATCATAGGGGGAGTAAAGTAGAAAAGACCCCATTACTTTCCTAAATAAGTAACTTATATCATCTTCATCTTGTGCAATGATCACCTGGTCATCAGCGAATAATAATGATGTTTTAATGTGTGTTTTAAGGAAGACTGCTTCAGAAGTTCTAAGTTTATTTATTAATAAGTTTATTAAATCAATTATTAATAGTAGATAATAGGCGAGCGCAAGCGACGGTGCTGCTCCTTTGCAGGAACTAGAGAAACGGGGATAGAAGCCGAGCAATTACCTGGGATTCATAGGGTTTTTGGCGTTTTTAATTTATTTTTCCATAATTAAAACCCGATTGAGCAAAAAATCATTTGAAAAATATCTAATAGGTATTGCTCGGTCCCTCAGTGTTCAATTAGAAAATCAAAAGACGCGTCATTCCCTTTTATTTCCAAAAAATAAAAAGCTTCTTAAAGAGTGGATTGTAAAATTAAGAATAGATAAGCCTGTTTCGAAACATATGACGATATGTAGTTTTTATTTTAAAGAAAGAGACTATATTTATCCAGGTAAATATTAGTATTTGACATTTTATTATTCCAAAATGCTAGTTTTATGCAAATAACATTGAGATCATAGTGTCATAGATTTGCTTTTCTTTTTTAATTTTCCCCATTTTTCTATTACATCCGTTGTGCTTAATTGTTCCATGTTTTCAATGCGAAGCCTGAAAGTTTTGACAAATAAATAAATAATATGACAAAGAATCTAAGCTGTCATAACAATGATTGAGTGAATAGGTAATTAATGTTATTACTAACCGAAAAATGTCGAGTAAAGTTACAATGATGTGTTTGCATTTACCAGAACTACCAGCTTTACATGTACAATGAGAAGAAAATTGCTTATTATAATTAATAAATTTGAATTCCACTTTTATTTGATGGGGGTAGTCCTTTAAGATTGCTAGTTTGATGGCACAAGGCTTGTAAAATAACCGTGTTTTTACTTCTAGATATTATTCCACATGTAATTATGTGGTTTGCATTAAGGATTGCCTGCCTTTCAATTAATGGTCTTTTAAAATTACCAATTATCTCTATCACTTCAACTATGTTTATCCCCGTTCTTTCCGACATTTTGCAAAACTAGTAGCGCACCCTATAGTCGATTGCGTCCGCCTATTGATATCTTCATACTTCATAAACAATTTACTATTTAATAAACATATATAAATGTATGCTTATTAAATTGTAAATTGTTTATGAAGATATCAATTATCTACTTGAGATATCAAAATAAGGTAAAAAACATGTTTAGTTTAAATAAACGATAATAATAAAAGATATTTACTTATCAAAGTTCAACATATTCGAAATGTAGACAATTAATAGATCACAATATTGTATTTATCTTATACTTTAAACAATATCACTTACATAGTTAACTATTACCTTTATTTGTTTAATCATTAAAACATTACTATATTTCAACATCGATTTAGTTATCATTCACAAGAGGCACTTGTCCAAAGAGGTAGAAATTATATAAACATTAAGTTAACCGGAGAGAACCAATTTCTTATCTCTATTTTTTTATAAAGTAGCATATTGTTTTTGTTTACTTTTTTTATATAATTGAATGACTTGATTTATTTTTTTTTAAAGCTTTCATCTCATGATGACTGCAGTATATTATTCATTGATTGTTCTTTCAAGAAATCAATGACGTATTCTATTTTAAATGTTTTTAAGAGTTTCGCTGTAGGAGAAAGCAATTTTTTCAGCGTTTATAGTAACGTTTTATGTTAAAAAAAATTATTGAATACTACTCTCCAAAGTAAAGTTTATTGTTTACAACTACTTTGACCCATATTTCTGATACTTTTTTTTACTTTCACTTACCTATATATGAAATATATAGTAAGTGGAAGTATTGCGATCGTGAAAAAATTCGACTTCCGGTTTTCAACGGAAATACACGTTTTAAGGTCCCCTGAGTCGAAATGACCAAGTCCCGCGAAATGGTCTGTGTGTGTGTGTGTGTGTGTGTGTGTCTGTGTGTGTGTGTGTGTGTGAACAGACTAGCTCAAAAACTATAAACCGTGCGATCCTGAAATTGGGTATTTAGTGTAGGTATATGCCCGCGATGTGACAGCATAAATTTCATCAAAATTACTTAAAGGGAGGGGGTACTTTACTTAATAACTTTTAGGTTTTTTTCGATTTTCTCAAAAACGGCTCTAACGATTTTGATTAAACTGAGTATTTCATCTATTTATATGCCCGAGATATGACTGTAATTTTATGTTGTTTGTAATAATTTCATCAAAATTGATTAACCGGAGGGGGGACTTTACTTAATAAATTTTGTAACATTTTCACTTGTTTTTTTTATTTACTCTAAATCGGCTTTAACGATTTTGATTAAACTTTGTATTTGATCTATTTATATGCCCGAGATATGTCTGTAAAAATTTCTTCAAAATTGATCAACCGCAGGGGGCACTTTACTTAATAAATTTTGTATCATTTTTACGTGCTTTTTTTATTTTCTCAAAAACGGCTTTCACGATTGTGACCAAACTGGGTATTTGATGTATGTATATGCCAAATATGTGATAACCAACATTTCATCAAAATTGATCAACCGAAGGGGGGACTTTACTTAATAAATTTTGTATCATTTTCACGGGGTTTTTTATTTACTCAAAAACGGCTTTAACGATTAATAAAAATAAGATATGAATGTAGAAAAATGTGTGACTTTGGGAAATGATATTTAACAAAACACGTAAATTTCTTATCTAAGTAAGTTGGTAAGTGAAAGTTGTGTGTTGCGCGCACGCACCAGATTTTTTTTTTTTTGGATTTGATGTCGATCATATAGTTTTTATTCAAAGAAATAGTCACTTCCAATTTTAATAACTTTTACCTCCACATAATCATCGAAAACTTTTACCTACGTTCCTATTTCTATGGTAACGTGAAACAAAACACAAAAAATATGATTTCAAAGAGTTCTAGATTTATTGTTGGAATAAACTGTTCTAGTAGCTGTTAGGAAATAATCTACGCTTGCCTAGAACCTTCCAGACTGTTGTGTTTAAAGATAAGACACCTGGCTATTCCTCCATGATGCCCCCTTTCCCTTATGGTTCTTCTTCATCGTGGTTCTCTGCATATGGCGCTAAACGATTATAATGGACTACCATGTGTGTTAGAAATCGAGATGGCCACGTGAATTAAAAAATATAATTAAACAAATGGTTGGTTTGGTTATGAGAGAGATGTTCCCCAAAAAACTGAATTTTTATATACCTTAATTTTTTTCTCTTTAACTTGTTAGGTTAAATGATTCTGATTGTGTTTTTTGTTAATTGCAATCTGTTCTACTAGGTGTTCGGAATAATCAATATAAGGAACGGTAGTAATTTAGGAAATGGTAGATTTTTTTTCCTCAAGAAAATGAAAGAGACTTTTGGATAACGCTGTCGTATTTTTTTGTCTTAATAAATATTATCAAACTTGAAGTGCTTAAAAAATGTTTAACTCTATTCTATGTTTTATAGGTATTAGCTAATAATTATGTTTACTTATTATCATACAATTTTTATCTACTCATATAAATTTACTTCCCCATGCTCTAAGTCTTTTGAGGAATATACCCTTAAAAGGATTTTCCCTGGGTTTGACGTTGCGATAAGATGGCAGCCCGATCAAAATAAACGTCCAGCTTATTATATAACAATGTAGGATCTCATCTCTGAGGAATTGAGCTATTTATCTCTTTTTTTTTTTTTTGTTTGATGACTCCTTACAGAACGACCGCTTAGAAGAATTTATTCCCCTGAGAGAATTCTCACGTTACATAACTATCATTTTTCTTCATAGTATAAATGAATATATTTATTTGTATAAAACATTTTACAACACGGGCTGAATCTATGGCTTCTCAAATTGAGGCTTGCCACAACTGCCCCTAGCGTGTCTCCTATACCCTGCTACATAACACTACTTATTGTTATTTAGTATAGACAAAGGGTTCTCGAACTTTTTGTGTTTCCGGCCAGGGTGATCAGACGTCCGGATGTTGGAGGCCATGTTCTGTCCAAGTTCACTTGTTAATCGGTTTTCTCAGATAGAAGCAGTCGACAAGTTTAATCGAAAATCAGTTTCCTCGACAAAAAAAACATCGGAAATCAAAGCATAAGAGCTTATTTCGATGTGGCAGGTACCATTGCGAGGAAGATTGTCCATTCAAGAATGCAGTTTGTTTTTACTTTCACTTACCTATATATGAAATATATAGTAAGTGGAAGTATTGCGATCGTGAAAAATTTCGACCGGTTTTCAACGGAAATACACGTTTTGGGGTCCCCTGAATCCAAATGACCAAGTCCCGCGAAATGGTCTGTGTGTGTGTGTGTGTGTGTGTGTGTGTGTGGTTTAACGAATTGATTAAAGGCTTTAACGATATTGATTAAACTGGGTATTTGATGTATGTATATGCCAAAGATGTGATAGCCAACATTTCATCAAAATTGGTCAAGCGGAGGGGGCACTTTATTTCCTATTTTTTTTTTCCAATTTTTACCTTTTTTTCGATGATCTCAAAAACGGCTTTAACAATTTTTATCAAAGTCGTCATGTTTAATGAAAATTAGGTGTTCTTTAATATCAGGTAAGCTCATCATTATTAAAGTGTTCTGAGGGGGCATAAATGGGAAAGGGGCATTTTTGGTTTTCTTATAAGGTACCTTTGTTTTTGTTCATATGAAGAAATTATCGGTCTCTCGTTTTACCTGAATATATGAAATGGCTAAATATGAGATATGATAAAAATAAAGAAAACATATAGAGAAGAAAAAAAGAAAAATATTCAGTCAACTCATAAACTCGTTGAGCCCACGCATGCGGAGTACGCCTTTAATGACAGACCATTGTTCATAATTAAAGCCGTTCTGTTCATTTGAGAAGTGGAAATTAACAAAACGCATTAATTTCTAATCTAAGTTAGTTGGTAAGTGAAAGTTGTGTGTTGCGAGCACGCACCAGATTTTTTCTGCTAGTGTATGGATCATATTTGAGAGAAAAATAAATAAAGAGAAAAAATAAGTTGATCCGGAAGAATTTAATCAATCAATGGATTCTGAAGATCAGACGGAATCCAGTCGGGACCTATGTAGCCAGCCACCTTGATCTCATGTACTATTTGAGTAGAACTGATGGAGGTAACCCGTTTAATGTTATAATATTGGTTAATGGGAAGATAACAAAATTTAAAATAGATTGGGGGACGGATGTACAAAAAATTGGCCTTGCAGAGGCAAGACGTTTAAATCTAAGAGCAGGCATTATTTCTCGAAATGTTAATAGGATGACACCAAAAGAGGGCCTAAGGTAAGGGGATGTAAGTATAGGAAGATATTATTATTTCAGGGCAAAAAGAAGCCTTGCTTGGAATATAAAATACCCGAGGTCAGGTCAAAAAGTTCTCGGCCTGACAATGAAGGAGGGAGTTAATATAATATAGGCCTAATCCCTTATCATGTTTACCTATTCAATAGTTGTATCTACACAAACTTTTATTATTCTACTGTCTCTTGTCTATTATTTATAATACTTTTAGTTTTACCAGTTTTCTCTTGCCATTAAAATGAGCAACATTGAGTACAGAGCTGTGATGAAATGTTTAGTTAAAGAAGGCATGAAGCCTTTGAAATTTTTTGAACGTCTAAGGAATGTGTATGGGGACTTTTCTCCTTGCCATAGCACTGTGAGAAGCTACCTGTCAAGTTTAAAGTCGCACCCTCGGCCGGTTTTAGGGGGAATCCTGATGATTAATTACAAAGAAAAAAGCGTTAAAATCAGAGGAGAATACTATTGTAATGTTTTGACCCGTTTAAGAGAATCAATCTAGGAAAAGAGGAGGGGGAAGCTGAGCCGAGGAGTAATACTGCTTCATGACAATGCATTCTGTGCGGTGCTCTCGTCAAGTGTAAGCCACGATTGACACCTTGGGCTTTGATGTGATCAACCATCCACCCTACAGCCCAGATCTACTTGATTGTTTCCCGTAATTGTTAGCATTAAATAACTTCTAAAAAAACTCGAAAAACGAGAAACTTCTAGAAATATTTGATAATTCGAGAGACACATTTTTCGATTCTTTACACATCATTCATAATTTACAACTGCCCAAGCGAAGCTCGTGGATAATAAGGGGTTGAACTGTATTTCCATTGAAAACCTACCTGAAGTCGAATTTTTTCACGATCGCAATACTTTCACTTAATGTATACCACTGATGGTTGGGCAAAGAGACTTAAGTCATGGAAAGTGAAGCTTAAAAAACGATTTCCCCAGCTTTTAAAATCATTATAAATTCTGTCTGGATGTATTTCTTTATTCCTGAATAATAAATGAAACTACATAAATTAAACAGAGCATTCCCCGTCGCGGCTTAACCCGCGAGCCTTTAAAATCAATTCTGTGATCATTATCTTGGTATTGATTTAATATAATATGTTAACTGATGTTAAGGAGATTTAGTAGAATCGGAGCTTCCGGTAGGTGGAATGTTGGAGGGGGAAGCTGCCGGCTCGGTAGAAGAGAGGGAGACGCGCAATGGAGAGAGTTCACTAAAACCGCCGAAACAAAAAATTGCTTATTCATCGCGAACGCTTCATTTTTCGGCTTTAAAACATGGTTTTCGACGTCCCTTATGGGCTTACGAGTTAAACTTGTCGTAAAGATCTTTAATTGGACATTTTTTCTCGAAGTGCAAAAAAAGGTGTCCGTTAGAGTTAAACGACAATTTCGCCATTTAACTCTTTAGGGGTTTCATTTTTGAAATTCCTTTCTTAGTGGTTACCTACATCGCATTTAAAATATAAATTCCGAACTTCAAGTTTCTATCATTAGTAGTTTTTGCTCTGCTATGATTCTGTCAGTCAGGGAGTATAGATAGATTCTGTAAGCATCTTATATAAATAGAAATTATGAATTTTAGGAAGATGAGAAAAAAAAAGTATGACTTAGGCTCTTTTGAACAAACACGAATGATAGTAAGGGAATTTAATATGAATGATTTATAGGTAAGTGAAATTAGTAATATAGTAAGTGAAATTAAAAATAAAAGTAGGGGAGGGGCTGGTGGTTGAGCGTGATCACCTTACACGTTCCGACAAAGATATGCACTCTAACTGGATCAAAAGGCGACACCTGTGGTATAGTGGATCGCATGGTAACCTACAATACTAAGGTTCGCGTCCCGCGGTGGCCCTAGGATTTATTAAAAGGAATAAAAAATTCTTAGCTATGCTGTCCCTCGGATAGGACGTAAAATGGAGATCCCGAGCCTGTACGATGTCAGGTACTCGTTAAAGATCCCTATCCTAATTATACCTGGAAAGCCAAAATTTAGCATTTGGGTTTAGGAATCGTTCGAGATTAGCCTTGGTCACATAAAGTTACGTTGAACAAACAAAACAAAATCCAAGACTTTCTGTGATTTGTAGATCTACATTTTTTTTTATTTTTTAGGTTTTTGTTTTATTCAAAGTATACCCACCAAGACGATCTCATAAAATATATCTTTATTTGGTATAATAACAAGGAGCTTTCGTCATCCCGCGCCATATTCATCGAAAAATATAATGGACAACAATTCATAGACAGTATTACAAATTTATAAAAATAACACATTGACATAATAAAGTTTTGTCATTCTACATAATATTAACAATAGCATGCTTACCCTTTAATTCTCCTAAAATAGGGTCGTTAGTGAATTAAGGAATTCTAAAATTTGAAAACCATGGAAAACTGTGAAGGGTACTGCGGGCCTACTGGCTTAAGGTCGACGCGAGCGCTATTGTAATTAATTACGTGTGAATAGTGCTTAGGGATATGGACTGCTTCTTGTTTTGTATTTAATATTTTGTCTTGATTTATTGCAATGCAGATGGATTCTATTATATTTTGTTTTGGCCGGGAGGTGGATTTATGTAGAATTTTGACGTTATACTTTGAACAATACTTTTAACGATCTACCTACTACATAGTTTTTGTTTTATTATAAGAGTGTCTGCCGTGACAGGGAACTCTTCTAGGAACCGCTGAGATAAATATAATGAGCGCCGAAGACAAGAACAAACACCTGCCATGGCAAACACAAACACAAACAGACAAACAGATATTTAGCTATTCGTAAGGTTGCTAAAAATAGCGATGACAGCTGTTCGTCGAGTGTTTACTGGCACCTCTCTTATCAACCTCTGTGCCCTCCATCGGTCGTCCGCTATTGGTGGGTTGAGTTTTCCTCATGTAGATGCTATGGGGAACGTGTACAGAGCGAAATTTAGCAAAATAAACTGAATAAACAACTTAATTTTGATAGCTAAATTCTAATTGAATAGTGACATTACAAAACTCTGCTTATCGAAATTGAGTAAGCAGTGAATTCCTACAGTATTTTTCCGTTGTAGCGGTACCAGGATCATTATCAGAGGGGGGGGGGGTGGCGACGAAAATAATTTTATTGAATTGAAGATAAAAATATCGCACTATATCAGTCAAGCAAAAAATGTAATATTATTTATTTTACAATGAAGCGATGACGACCTTGGAGCGATCCTGTGGAAAAATGGGCAGAATATTTCTCCAACCTATTGGAGGAGGATAGACCAGAATATAAAGTTCAACAAGAAATAAAATTTCAAAGCAATGCTGAAGTTGATCCTGTGTCAGTTGAAGAAATAGAAAGGGCGTTAAAAGAAATGAAAAATAACAAATCACCAGGACCAGGAAACGTACCGATAGAATTGATTAAAACAGGACCTAAAGAGTTAAATAAGATGTTAGCAAACCTTTTTACCATAAGTATGAACCAAGAAGTGCCAGAAGAATGGCTGGTAGGGCACATTACCCCTATACATAAGAAAGGAAGTAAAAAAGACCCATCAAATTATCGTGGCATAACAGTGACAAATAGCTTAAGCCGCCTATACGGCCGTGTTCTAAAAAATAGACTAGAGGATGAACTAAAGGAGAACATTCCCGAGGAACAGGCAGGTTTTAGGTCGGGTCGTTCATGTATAGATCATGTATTCACGGTGGCCCAATTGTTGGAAAAGCAGACAGCTTACAACCAAGAGGTACATTTAGCCTTTATCGACCTACAGAAAGCCTATGACACAGTACCATTAAGTAAGCTCTGGGAAGCATTGGCACTGGCAGGAATTAGTGAGGGTCTGATAAGAGCGATCCAGGGCCTCTATAAAGGAGCAAATGCGAGAGTGGAGGTTGGGAATCGTGTGTCTTCGGCATTTCCTATCAACAAAGGCTTAAAGCAAGGTAGCTGCTTATCGCCTACTCTCTTCAACTTGTATATTGAACAAGCCCTAAAGAAATGGAAACAGAAATGCAGATACATGGGTGTCAAAATTGGTGATGACTGTCTGTTCACTTTGCTATTTGCGGATGACCAGTTAGTCATAGCATCAGAGGAATATGACTTGCAATACATGTTGAGGAAACTTTTGGAAGAGTACTCTAAATGGGGCATGGTGATAAACCTTAATAAGACAGAGTATATGACATTCAACTCATCGAGCATAGGTTTGACAATTGGAAATTGGTATCTGCCGCGCAGCACAGAATTTAAATATTTAGGAGTATTGATTAATGAAAAAGGAACCCTCGAGAAAGACATTTCTATGAAAATATCCCGAGGAAGAAAGATTATTAGCATCCTAAACTCAGTCCTATGGAACAGAAATGTTTCCCTCCAAACAAAAGAAAGGATTTATCAATCCTTTCTATTAGGAACAGTCCTATATGGGTCCGAAACATGGACTATTAAACAACGAGATGCCAAGAAACTATTGGCTCTGGAAATGGACTTCCTAAGAAGAAGTTGCGGCATTTCAAGACTTCAGCACATCCCAAATAGTGCCATTAGAAATAATGTAAGACAAGAAACTAATATCTTATATTATATTGAAACAAGGAGGCTTCAATGGTTCGGCCACTTAATGAGAATGGAAGAAAACAGATGGCCAAAAAAAAGTCTTCCAGTATAACCCGGAATATAGAAGGAAGAGAGGTCGACCAAGGAAGATGTGGATCGAGGATGTGCATGAAACAATGGCTGCGAGAGGCCTGCGGGATGGTGATTGGAATAATAGGAAAGAATGGCGAGAGAAGGTTCTGAGGATCGGAATACAATAATTAATTGTAAAAATCCGAAATAATAATAATAACAATGAAGTGAATGGAAAAATGCGGATTATAATTACAATTTAAATAAGTAAGTGATTTTAGAGAAAAAAAAAGTTATCGTCCTTGGGGCTTAAGCCCCCAAGCCCTTCAGAATATAACAGCATTTTAATTCAAAAAACGCTAAAAGCCCGTTAGAAGTGAATACAAAATGTTGAGAAAAAAAAAAAAAAGAATGGCCATGACTATGTTTCTGTTTTAACTCTCAATACCTAAACTTCTGTTACATTAAGTTCACAATTTTGTTGATTGTTTAACGTCTATTTTTATGCTACTAAGGCTAATCGGATGATGACATTAGGAGTCCTAAATTTTGCCTATCCAGGTATAATTAGGATAGGGATCTTTGACGAGTACCAGACATCGTACAGGCTCGAGACCTCCATTTTACGTCCTATAAAATGGACGGCCTAGCTCCATTTATTGTGAGTTGCGCGCATCGCACCAGATTTTTTTTGGTTGGCGCAGAAAGCCTGATGATACCTTCGACCATGCAGAATGGCCTTCTTACACACTTATGTTGCTTGCGGGAGCACAGAAAACCGGAAGGGGGTACACCAAACCAAACAAACTATAGGAACAAAATAACTATACCATAGTGCAGCTATGGGTGGATCCAGGCTATCGTAAAGGAGGGGGATGCAGAACTAAAGGGGGGGGGCTGAACCCCCACAGCCCTTCTTTTGGATCTGCTAATCAGCTTTTTTACCTTTATGTTCCTTTCCCACAACTAAAATTCTAGTTGTCCTGCACATTATTTGTTCTTTAACTTGCTTCCTTACATTGAGAAGAGTCAAATTCTACCTTTAAATGACAAAAAAGTTTCCAAAGGGAGGGGTTACAGCCCCCACAGCCCCCCTCTGGATCCGCCAATGAGTGCAGCAGATTGAATAAGGTGCTAGGAAAAAAATCAAAATTTCGATCCCAATCAAATCAAAATAAACAGGTAATATTTTGATCACATAGTTGTTGACTACAAACGGACGGATTAAAAGTTGTTCCTTGAATCTTAAAGACTTTTTGATAAGGGTAGTGAGGAAGCAAAATTCTTTCATAATTTTAAATGTAATTCAATAAAAAAACAGAAAAGGGCTCTATGTAAGATTTCAGAAGAACCCACTTTTTTTTTCACGGTCGTTCATGAGTGGCGTAAAGTGGGTTCCTCGACCTTCACGTGATCATTTTATTGTGGCATGCTTTAACACACCTCACACCTAAAAGCACTTCAAGCGTCATCGAATGACATAGCAACGAAATTCCCTTCGCTTACATTAAATTCCTGATTTCATATCGTAACTCTTCTGTGGGTTAAAAATATTTATTCAACGAAAATATAACAATTGTCAATGCCACACGAATTATAAAAACACAAATATTAAAGAAGGTTGCAATAATTATCACTTTGTAACACTAAGTGAGGTGGCTTGAGCTTCACAATCAAGACAAAGACTGGCCTGGAACGTTCCAGACTTGCGTGGAAACATCCAGGCCTTGAAATCGAACAATCTAGTCCCAAACACGTACTCTGACGGTTCATTCCAATCGCTAGTTCGTTCCAACAAAAAAAATTGGGTTTTTAAAGCATATTTTTTTTTTTTTTTAACGATTTAACGTAACAATATTATATTGAAAATCTTGTACAGAAAAAACAGTGGCGTATATAGAAAACGATTTCAGGGAGAGTGGGGAGAGAGAGAAGGCATCTGGTGATGATCTGTGGGGGGGGGGGGGGGTCCCACCTCATTTTTGGCTTAAATAATTGTTGCCTTTTCTCCATATAAAGTAATAATCAAAATTAAAGGAATTGTTAAATAATTCTTATTTTGTTGGTGGCTGAATGGCCTAGTTGGCGAACGCATTTGGAAAAACTCGTTGCTACAGGCAACAAATGATTGATAACCCGAAGATAGCAAGTTCAAACCCCGGTGCCAGAGGACATTTGATCATTATAATCCCCCACACTCTCCCCTGGCCCGGGAAAACCCGGAAGCAACATTTTGCTATTAAGGCAAATTCGACGATGTTCCAGTGGGAGTATTAAATTTTGCCTATCCAGGTATAATTCATTCATGTTTGGGCAAAAGGGCTTAAGTCATAAACTTTTTTTTTTGTTTGTATCTTCTCCTTAAAATTCATAATCTATATAAATAAAGTTGAAATTCTGTTTTTTTGTTTATTTGTTCTTTATAGAAATCCATACCGTTTGTCCTAAATTCTCCAAATTTCGCTCAGTGGTTCTTTCATACCAGGTGCGAACACCTGTCCATATTAAAATTGCGTAACTTCAGCCGATCTTCAGCTGATATTCTTTATTCTCCAAATTTCGCTCAGTGGTTCTTTCAGACGAGGTACGAACACCTGTTCATATAAAAATTGCATAACTTCAGCCGATCTCTGGGTATATTCTTTATTGTTATAATAATCGTTTTGATCTCGCTTTACATTGGTTTTTACAAAATCGACTGTTTGAGTCGATAAAAGTCTCAGTTTATAGATTTAAAAATTGGAATTTTCCGGGTGAAACCGGGATATACAGCTAGTTTACTATAATTTATACGTTATTCATAATTTATGATAGTCTCTGTTGGAAGAATATAATTTCATTTATTATTCTGGAATAAAAAAATACAATTAGAAAGAATTCATAATGATCTTCAATAGCTTGGTAAATCGTTGTTTAAGCTTCACATTTTGATGACTTAACCCCTTTTGCCTAAACACCAGTGAATTAGGATAGGGATCTTTGGGATACTACGGGATCTCCATTTCACGTCCCACCCGAGGGACGGCAAGCCGAGGATTTTTTACTAAAAAATCCTAGGGCTACCTAGAGACGGCTACTTGTTAAGATTTAAGGGAATATATCTTGAAACAAAACATTAAAAGTAAGGTTGAAAATTTCTTTAAAAAATATTCGTTGAGTACAGTAGAGGATCCAGAAATTTTCCGAGGGGGCGCACTTTTTGTTTTTAAAATTTGTGTGTGTCATGAAGGACCTATTTTAATATATTAGTGAATATTTGCGTTGTGAATTTCTATTCAATATTTATATGCAATCTATTTTTCATTTAATGAGTTAAAAAAATTACTAAAGATAGCCATTTTTATACAGAAACAGTAGGTTGGTCTCCTCACCTCTTGGGGGGGGGGTGTCCCTCCCCTGTATCCGCCAGTATATATTTCTAAATGTATCCGAATCTTTTAATTCCTTCTTCGTTTTTAATACTTTTCCTCACTTCTATTATATTTATCTAAAATTACAATATAAGTTTTTCTCGTATTCTTAAGGAAACAATTTTTAAATAACTATACAATTTTTAGCTCACTTACCTCCGCATACAAACAATTGTTATACTTTGGAGTGGTTGGTATGTTATGACCCCCCCTGTCTCATATTCAGGTGGCTAACCAACATTTTTTAATGAGATTATTAAAAGTATTGAAGGACTAGTAATATGTTTTTAAATTATTTTATTAGAAGATAAAAGATTCGACCACGGCCGGGAATCGAACCCAGGTCAAAAATACAAAGAAATTGAAAAGCAACAATATTTGTGTAGGACATGACCCCGTGCCCCCCCCCCCCCCTTAATGCGCAGATGCTTTGGCATTTGTTCTATCACATGCACTTTCTCTAATTTAAGCATTATGGTGTTCAAAGTTATCAACTCTTCAACATTATAAGCTAGCATATAAGATATAAATCCATAAATGGTTTCCCATTTTATTATAAACAAGATGATTTAAAACAAAAGTGATTATTGAAGAAGATAAAAAGCGGCATTATCTAATCATCGCCAGCATTTGGATAATTAAGTGTAAATAACTCGAGGCATTTTGTTATGTAATGCTTATGCAACTATTATATAACCATGTACATAGAAGGCATACAACAATAATTTTAGAAAACATATACGTTGTAAGCCCTTCATATAATCGAAGGATGTTATTGTATAATTAAGAACCAATAACCACAGTTATTGAAGGAAATGTTTTATCTAGAGAAAAAAATTACTAAACAAAACAGGAAAAACCACATCCGACGAAAAAAACAAAACAAAAAAGTGCCAAACGAATCATCACTACTTTAATATTCGATCAGGTTACAAAAATTATGACTTGAAAGCACAGAAAGCATATGGCATGAGCTTCGCAGTCAAGACACAGACTAAAAACAACTGGTCCAGTCACTCGCTACTATATACAGTCGTAAAAGGAATGGTCTGGAATGGTCCAGACCCCCGTGGAATCATCCAGGCCTTGAACTTCAACAATCTAGTCCCAAACACGTGCACTGACGGTTCGCTCCAATCGCTAGTTGTTTTTATTAAACGATTTAACGTTACAATATCTTCTACATTATTGAAGGTAATAGAAATCAGTACCTCATTATTTTTGCAATATTCTTGTTAATTTTCCCATATTTTAACCAAATACGTGAATGTTAATAAAGATGTTTACACAACAAAGGTAGAACATTTATTAACAAAAAAGTTAGAATCAACAATACATCACATGCTTGATATTGTCATGTGAATATAAACCTCAACACCCCCTCTCAATATCAAGCGCAGTGATAGCTAAGTCCAATTCTTGAAGTTAGTTCCTGGAACCTCTTGTAAGGAACCGGCTTGGTGAGAACATCAGCTTCATTCTCTTCAGAAGGGCAATATGTTATCAGTATTTTATTTTTCATAACCATGTCCCTCATAAAGTACTTTCGTATATCTAAGTGTTTAATCCTTGCGCTAGCCTTTTCGCTTTCTATAAATTTGATGCAACTTTGATTATCCTCAAAAATGCTAGTAGGATAATCTTGCACATATCCCATGTCTCTAAGAAGCATTCGAATCCAAATAGCTTCCTGTGTTGCCATGGTAACTGCCATAATTTCCGCTTCTGTTGAAGATAAGGCTACAGATGTCTGTTTCTTGCAGAACCATGCTATGCAGTTTGATCCAAGTTTAAATAGATAGCCGCTGATTGATTTCCTGTCTCCTGTATCCCCTCCCCAATCAGCATCTGCGAAACAGGTTAAAATCATATCTTCTGATGCTCCTAACCTTAGCTTCATATCTCGAGTTGATTTCAGGTAGCGAATAACTCTTTTGACCGCATTCCAATCGCTTTGAGTAGGCTTCTCAACACGCCTGGAAAGGATTCCTACTGCTGAAGATATATCGGGTCTAGAGGTAGTTGACAAATACAATAGCGAACCAATAGCCTGACGATATCGTCGGTTATCTGGAAGGATAGGGGAGTCTCCAAATCGATGTGCCTTGAAAAACCCTTCATCCATTGGTGTCCGTATAGGTTTTGAATCTTGCAATCCGTAAGTCAAAATCAAGTTATCTATCTTCCCTTTTTGGTGTATAAAAAATTGTACACCACGTTTTTCAACTTCTACTCCTAAATAATTTGACACCTCTCCCAGATCTTTCAATTCGAAATGTTTTGAGATCATAAAATAAGTATGTTTAACGCTTTCGTCCGAGCCAATACAAAGAACATCGTCAACATGTATAATCACGTAGGTTGGTGCATCTCCAGTATTTTTGACGTAAAGGCAGGAATCAGCTTCACTTCTAAGAAAACCAGCTTCTAACAGGACCTTATTGATTTTCTCATTCCATTTTCGAGCTGACTGTTTCAATCCATACAAGCTTTTTTGTAATTTGCAAACTAAATGCTTTTTATCTTCTTGAATGAATCCTTCAGGTTGCTCCATATAGATATCTTCATCCAAATCTCCATTTAAAAATGCCGTTTTCACGTCAAAATGATGAACAACTAAACGTTTTGTAGCTGCGATTGTTAGTAAAATCTTTATCGTTACTGGATTAACTACCGGTGCAAAAATTTCGTCATAATCCTCACCATATTTTTGTGAAAATCCCTTCGCAACCAACCGTGCTTTGTACCTTTCAATTCTACCATCAGCACCAAATTTGGTCTTGAAAACCCACTTACAGCCGATCATATTTCTTCCTTTAGGCAACTCTACTAAATTCCAAGTGTTATTCTTTTCAAGTGATTTCATCTCTTCTTTGGCCGCAGTAACCCATTTTTGTCTTTCACTGCTTGATAATTTATCTAACTCTTTCCAACTTTTAGGTTCATAAATTTTTTCCTGATCTGCGATCGTTTCAAATATTATTTGTTCAAACAAATCGTCTTTCTTTTCAGCTAACATAATTAACCTTTCTGGTGGCACTCCTTTGTTCTTCCTCTGAGACCGCCTCGGCTGATTATTTTCATCTTCGTGTTCCATTTTATCATCTGGAAATATGTCAGGTTTGAAGCTGTCATTTTTGCCTTCAACAATGTCATCCATACTTCCTTTTATTCGTTTGTGATTCAGGTTATCTCGTTGAGGCAAGCTCTGGTTCGAATTACCGACTGACTTATTGTTCGAGTAATAATCCAAAATTACTGGCTCGATCCTTGTCTCTGTTTCCTCGATTAAGGGTAAACTTTTCGCTTCAGCCTGGCCATCAGAAGAATCAACAAATTTGACGTCTCTTGTGATAACAATTTTCTTATCCCTTTTCCGCCACATCCTGTATCCTTTTGAAGTGTCTGAATATCCGACGAAGATCGCTTCTTCAGAACGAGCATTGAATTTTCCTTTTCCCATTCTTTTGTTTAATATAAAAGCTTTAGTTCCGAAAGGCTGAAAATACGATACATCCGGTCGTTTACCTTTCCATAGCCTATAAGGTATCTCCCCATCAAGTCCTTCAGTTGGGCAATGGTTCCGAACATGTGCTGCCGTTGAAACTGCTTCAGCCCAGAAAACTTCAGGTAAATTGGCATCTAACATAAAACATCTGGCCATATCATTCAGTGTTCGGTTCTTTCTTTCCGCTATGCCGTTCTGTTGCGGCGTTCCACTGCAAGCTAGTCTTCGTTTAATCCCACAGTCGTTTAAGAAATTATTAAATTCCGTACTGGTGAGTTCCCCTCCATTATCGGTTTGGAAATATTTAATTTTTCTTCCAATAATATTTTCCACCTGGTTTTTATAATTTCTAAATGCTTCTAAGGCATCACTTTTGTTCCTTAAAAATCTGACCTCAGTCCAACGAGAGTAATCATCCGTGAATGTGATAAAGTATCTCGACCTACCAAAAGATTCCGTTGTCATAGGACCACATATGTCTGCATGAATAATTTCTAAAATTTTGGATATTCTGCTTGATTGTTTTGGAAATGGTTGACGAGTGAATTTACCTTTAATACAAGTGTCACAGAATGGCACATCTTCGTCTCCAGTAGCGTCGATACCATTCACAGATTTAGCTTTAATTATCCCTTTTAAATCCCGGAAATTGAGATGTCCAAACTTTTTGTGCCAGTTTAATAGTTTTGATCCCCCAGAAGTCATATGTACTTGCTCCTCAGGCCCCTGACGGATATAGTACAGCCCGTTGTCTCTGTCGGCTCGAAGGACCGGAATATTCTCCCTATTTAGTATAAATGCCTCTTTTTGTTTAAATAAAACTTGGTAGCCCTTATCTGTAATCTTTCCAACCGAGAGAAGGTTGGTTCTTAATTCCGGAACAAATAAAGTATTTGAAAGTTTTATTGTACTTCTACCGTTATCCAATGGCATCATTGCCGTTCCTATACCACCTGAATTTGTGGAGGTCTTATCAGCCAGATTGATTTTCCGACTATCATCTGGTTGGCATGTTACAAATATATCTCGCTGATGAGACATGTGAGACGTACATCCACTATCTAAACACCAACGAACATCCCCTGTGATCAATTCTTTTGTAATATTAGATTCGTCATTCATAGACAGAACTGCCTGCAATCCACTTTCTACTACAGCAACCGATGAATTCTGATGTTTCTTATTAGGGCAAAAACGAGCTTTATGGTTTTCTGAATTACAAATGTAACATCTAAATTTAAATGAATGATTATCTACAGAACTAATTTTTTTATCCCTGGACATATTATATTTATTATACCTATGATTTCCAAGAAAAGCATTTCCACTATCATCACTTCTATGTTCTTTACGTGCATCAAATTCCTCAAGAATTTTTACCTTTAATATTTGAGGGTTTGGAAGAGTATCACGAGTTTCTATGGCAATTCTAAAATTTTCGTATTCCTCCGGCAATGAATATAAAAGAATAATGGTTAGAAGATCATCGTTAATATTAATCCCCATGTTTTCTAATTTATCAATTATATCAAAAAATTGATTAATGTGATCCCTTATATCTTTATCTACCCTGAGCTTAGTCAATATAAGCCTTTTAAGAAGCGTAGCTTTCCTTGCCGGTCCACTAGACTCATAAATAGAAATCAGCTTATTCCATACCTGATTAGCTGTCTGGCATCCTTTCACCTGCTTGAGTTCACTGGGACTGATTGCCAAAATGATATCTGCTTTAGCTTTTCCATCAGCCAACTCCCATTCCAGTGCTGCTGCTGGCTCACTAGGCTTTTCTATCTTCCCCAGAGCATAACCCAGAGAATCATTCTTGGTAAGAATAGCTTCCATCTGCATCTTCCAAGTGTCATAATTTTCCCTAGTTAGGGCTTCTATCTTCATATTTATTCCACTCATTCTAGTAAAAGCTTTAGAGATTAAGTCTCATAATCTGTTAATAAAGATGTTTACACAACAAAGGTAGAACATTTATTAACAAAAAAGTTAGAATCAACAATACATCACATGCTTGATATTGTCATGTGAATATAAACCTCAACAGTGAAGGCATCTTAAAATGACTGGCTGATTGTGAAGTATGTTTGTTTGTTTGTTTTAACGTCACTTTATGCTACTAAGGCTAATCAGACGATGCTACAGCGGGAGTCCTAAATTTTGCCTATCAAGGTATAATTGGGATAGGGATCTTTAACGAGTACCTGACATCGTACAGGCTCGGGACCTCCATTTTACGTCCTATCCGAGGGACGGCATAGCTAAGGATTTTTTACTCCCTTTAAAAAATCCTAGGGCCACCACGGGACGCGAACCCACGACCTTTAGTATCGTAGGTTGCCATGCTAACCACTACACCACAGGTGACTTCTTGAGCAATAGCGTTTACACATTTATCAGAACAGGTCAATTTCTAATCTAAGTAAGTTGTTAAGTGAAAGTTGTATGTTTCGCATCAAATTATTTTGGTTTGTTTTTTTGGCTTTAAGACATTAGCAAACTTAACCTTGCATACAAATGTTTCCTCGATAGTTAATAAAACATGAACTGCATCATTAAAACAATATTGTTTCATATTTTTGAATAATAGACAGGTTTTTTTTAAGATAGGAATCTTGAGTCAGCTGACCTTATATTGCAGACTTTTTTTATAATCCAATTAGGTACTTCACAGGCATGTTGCCAGGAATTCACTTCAGACAGATATAATTATTTTATGATAAAAAATTCTTCCTGATTTGGTAGAAAGAAAAATATGTTATTTTTTCTTTTTTTAATATTACATGTTAGCATTTAAAAAATTTAAAATAAAAATAAATCAAATTATATGTTTAAAAAACTTACACATTTTTTAAAAAAGATTTAAAAAATATCAAATTAAATTATAAAAGCTAAAACTAAACTACACAGCTAAATTATGATCGTAGAAAAAAAGGTATTGGGAATTTAATTTTAGACTTTTTTCGTGATTACAACTTAAATTTTTTCAATTTTAATCCCGACTAAGTTGATTAATGAAAAGTACTTGCTCAGTAGTCTTACTGTACAGAACAGCTTGTTGGAACAAACCTTCAAAGTTGCCGTGTTAACAGTTTTACGTATAGTTACAACTAGTTGTACGTAGATAGATAGATATATGTTTTATTGTTTTTAAGGTCAAACAATCATTATAACAAGAAGTTGGCGCCTGCCCTGGTGGCCCGTAGATTCTTTGAAGGGAATAAAAAATCCTTAGCTACGCCCTCTCTCGGATAGAACGTAATATGGATGTTCCGAGCCTGTACGATGTCAAGAACTCGTTAAAGAACCCTATCCTAATTATACCTGTATAGGCGAAATTTAGGTCTATCACTGTAGCATCGTCCGATTAGCCTTAGTGGTATAAAGAAACGTTAAATAAACAAACAAGAAGTTGGCAGCTTATTTCAATACAAGAAAAGAACATTAAAAAATAAATAGATTAAAAATAAAATAACACAAAACGTATCATAAAACTTGACTAAACTAAACTTATAATAAAAATCTGGTGCGTGCGCGCAACACACAACTTTCACTTACCAACTTACTGAGATTTGAAATTAATGCGTTTTGTTAATTGACTCTTCTCAAATGAACAAAACGGCTTTAATTATGAACAATGGCCTGTCATTAAATGCGTACTCCGCATGCGTGGGCTCAACGTTTATGAGTTCACTGTATATTTTTCTTTTTTTCTCCTCCACATGTTTTCTTTATTTTTATCATATCTCATATTTAGCCATTTCTTAGTTTTAGGCGTAACGAGAGACACTTAATTTCTCCATATAAACAAAAACAAAGGTACTTTATAGGAAAACATAGGAAACAAACAAACAAAAAAAGGGCCTAACCCCCCCCCCCCCCGAAAAAAGCCCCCTCAGAACATTTTAATAATGATAAAGCTTACCTGATATTAAAGAACACCTAATTTTCATTAAATAAAAAAAACACGTGAAAATGATACAAAATTTATTAAGTAAAGTCCCCCCTCCGGTTGTTCAATTTTAATGATATTATTACAGTCATATCTCGGGCATATAAATGGATCGAATACTCAGTTTAATAAAAATCGTTAGAGCCGTTTTTGAGAAAATCGAAAAAAACTTAAAAACTTATAAAATAAAGTACCCCCTCCCTTTGAGCAATTTTGATGAAATTTTTGCTTTCACATCGTTGGCATATACATACACTAAATACCTAATTTCAGGTTCGCACGGTTTATAGTTTTTGAGCTAGTCTGTTCACACACACACACACAGACCATTTCCCGTGACTTGGTTAATTGGACTCAGGGGACCCCAAAACGTGTATTTCCGTTGAAAACCGGAAGTCGAAATTTTTCACAATCGCAATACTTCCGCTTACTATATATTTCATATATAGGTAAGTGAAAGTAAAAATTCACTAAACTAGAAATAAGAAAATATTGATTTAAACAATAAACTAGAGAGTTAATTTTAACTGTATAACAACAAATAATCTGTTTCATTAACTATTTTTCATCAATGATAACTATTAAACTTATTAGTTTATAATAACTAATCTTACAGTATCATATTGTAATAACATCTTACAACGTAGCGATACAGATTTCTTATTTTCTCGGGTGAGGGCAGTAAATATGCAAGATCGCTAAAATAGAGTAGGCAGTATTGGCGAACAGGGTTGTACATGGGACACTTAAGCTGAACATTTTCGGTACAAGTACTGAAGTGAGGCAGATGCGTCGTTCACTAAGGCGCCCTCCTAAGTAAGGCCCGATCTCCACTGAAAAGGACTGTTTAGGGGTTTTTTTTATGACTGAAGAGCGAGCGCAGGGAGCGGGAGTCGAAAGCTAGAATCTATTAAAGCCAATCAAGGCACTTTTAACTGAAATAAAGGCGATGGAATTTCGATAACATCAAGGTCACATAACCTCTCAAAACATGCCACTTCAGTACCTTTACCAAACTTTCTTAGTATTTCAGTCTGATAGAATTAAAAACGCTTTATTTTTATACGTAGCATTTAGCAAGATCGAGTATGATTTGTAGGTTAGTAGTTCTAATAGGGTGTATAAAAAAAAATGACCGTTTTAGACAAAAAATTAATATATATTTTTTTTATACTTTACAATAAAATTAATATTCAAAATATAACCCATTGTTATCTAATGTTGCTTGCCATCTTTCCACCAGTTGCATGATCCCCTGCTGGTACCACTCTTTAGGATGGCTATCGAAGAATTCTTTATTACACCTTCATAGTTCCAAAATACGCAAAGCATTGATTTTTTTTCGAATTGTCCTCTTCCAGCAACCGGAAAGGCCGTTTGACCTTGACTTAACCACTGCCCACTAGTATCAGGATTTCGCCAGTAAACCCACTTTTCATCACAAGTAACAATTTTTTTGTAAAATCGCAAATCGTTAGGGTGATTCAAAAGATTTTTGCAAATCTCTACCCTTTTGGCAGATTGCTGGGGCGTCAGCTCGTGCGGGACCAGTCTGCTGCTCCTTTTCACCTTCCCCATGCTGTGCCGATGGCGACACACAGTATCTTTCGACGCTCCGCACTCCCTGGCAAGGTCTCGAGTACTTGTGGCTGGATTTAAGTCTATAGCTTCCTGAAGAGCATCATCTATATCCAACGATGGTCGCCCTGACCCCTTCTTCCGTTCTAAGGTCGTATCTCCACTGTGAAATTTTTGGAACCAACGCCGCGGGGTACGCTCGTCAAGGAGACCTTCTCCTTCAATTCTGTTGATTTGACGAGCCGATTTTTTCCAATAATGTCTCAAAATAACAAGAATTTCGTAAGACACCGTCATGTTGCTTCTCCAGCAAAAACTTGTTAACTGAGGTATTATTGAGTAAGTCCAGTGTTGATAAATAAAGTTGGATTAACATTCTAAAGAGTACAGGACTTGTTGGTAAACAATAAATAGGATTAACGTCTTTACAGTCCTTGGAATTCATGCATTTGACGAAACGGTTATTTTTTTTTTATACACCCTATTAGTTGTAGGTAACTACATGTGTATTGTGTTTCCATTTTGATAAATGGACGAGTCTCAAGGAGTAACTGAACAAATGTTAGATGGAGAACATTAAGTTAGGATAATATATTCTCGAGCGGGACGTGAAATAATTTATGAGTGTTGTGAAGATAATAGGGAACGGCATCAGCCAAGGTCGGAGAGGGACAAGATGGCCGCCGCTGACTCAGCCTTCCCATGACGTCATCGCCTCTTCCACGAACCCTGTCCCGCCCGCTCTCTCTTCTGTTTGTCGGCGCCGCGACCCACTTCAAACATTTTACATTCACAACTTAGCTTCAATTGAGCTCTACAAAAAACGTTTGTTTAAATATTTTACAATAAAGAGAGGTTAAATATTTGTATTTCGTTGATAAGTACAAAATTAATGATAAATGTAAGCTTATATGTCACCGTAAACCGGGGTAACTTCTGTACGTAGGCTCTGGCTTAACCGACTCCGGATTAATCGACAATAGTGATATAAGACAAAAAAATAACAATAATAATAATAATTTAATATTCTTAAAAGAACTTATAATTTTGTGAGGTTTTCCATAACCATTGGAAGATCCAGGGGGGGGGTGCCTGTGGGGGCTGCAGCCCCTCCCTTTGGGAAATTTTCGTCATTTAAAGATAGAATTTGACTTTCCTTAATGTAAGGAAGCAAGTTAAAGAACAAATAAATACGCGTTGCCCATTGCAACGTATGATTGAGAACCGAAACATAGCAAATTCAAAACTCGGAGCTTGGGGAAAATTTAATAATACTCGGTATCAATCCCCCACCCTCGCCCCTGGCCCAGGAAACCCACAAGGCGAGGAAGGGGAGGACCAATAAAAATAAAAAAAGTTAAAGAACAAATAATGTGCAGAACAATTAGAATTTCAGTTGTTGGAAAGGAACATTAATGTAAAAAAGCTGATTAGCAGATCCAAATGAAGAGCTGTGGAGCTGCAGCCCACCCCCCCTTTACAAGCGGCTGGATCCATCCACCCATGTCCATAACTGGCCATAAATATATCTTTTAAATTTTTTTTTAGCATGATATAATAATTAATCCTGTATGAACTGCATGAACATGCCTGTTGTGAAAAGAGTGAAAAACCTAATTGGATTATAAAATAAGTCTCCCAGATAAGGTCAGCTGACTCAATATACCTATCTTACATAAAAGTTTATGATAGGTAAAATGATAGTCAGGATTTTCAGTTTACAATGATTTTATTGTGGTAAGCCAACGTTTCGATCCAACTTGTAATTGAATTGGATCTTCGTAATTGAAGAACAGTTGACTATCTCTCACATCTACTAAAACTTTTATATAATTCAAAAATATTAGGTTGGGTTGCGGTTCAATAGATGTTAAAAAGATTAATATATGGGCAAAAAAGTTTTCAGTGGCGGATCCAGTGAGGACACCATTCAACTAATACTATTTACATATAACAAGGTCTACCATCTTTAGTAATTTTTTTAACTCCTTAAATTAAAAATGGATTTGAAAATTTATACTTTTCATATAAATTTACAACGTAACTATGCACTAATATTTTAAATTAGATCCTTATGAAAAAAAAAAAAAAAAGGGCGCCCCCTCAGTAAAAATTCTGGATCCGTTACTGAGGGTTTTGTTTATTATCCATATAAATAAAGATGAAATTCTGTTTGTTTGTTCTTTTTAGAAATCCATACAGTCTGTCTTAAATTCTCCAAATTTCGCTTAGTGGTTCTTTCATACAAGGTGCGAACACCTGTCCATATTAAAATATCATAGCTTTATCAGATCTCTTGGTTTATTCTTTATTGAACCGTTATTAAATTCGTTATGATCTCGCATTACATTGATACATTACATTACGATACATTAACACAAAAATAATCATATGATTAGAACTTCAGAGCTAGACAAACTCTCCAGTCTATCACTTCCTATATTTAGCCTGAAATAGAACAGTCTAGAAGGTTCCCGAAAAGCGTAGAAGATTCTCATTCACAATGGAACAGTTTGTAGCTGTTCCAACAAAAAGTCTAGAGCTCTTGTTTTGTATTTCGGATTGCAATATAATATATCTTAGTTCTAATAATAATATTCTAACTTCAGAGCAAGACTAACTCTCCAGTCCATCGCTCCATATATTTAGTCTGAATTAGAACATTCCAGATGGTTTCCGTCAAGCGTAGAAGATTCTCAAACAGTCATGACCATGTAGTAGAAACGTATATATAGTAGGGGAGACCGAGAGGAGTTGAAACAATTTTCACATTTTGTTTCATACCCCAAATCCCATTGACAGAAATCGTATATCAGTACGAATCGATAGGGCTTTCTTTACACTTGCGAATGGCAAATATAAAGACATTTTAAGCGTTAAATATTGTGGTCAAAAACCCACTTAACCGTAACAAGTCAACTTGTTTCAACTCCCCTCATACCGAGGTGAGATGAAAGAGGGGTCGAAGAGAGTTGAAACATGTGATTTTTGAGAAGTATTAAGGTCCATAAAATAAAAATGATGATATAATTTAAAGGTATTTATTAAAATTGAAGTTTTGAAGTACAAAACAAACTTTTTTATTAATATTTTGTGCAGATATATCAGTTAAGTAGGTACCTACAGGTCTAATACAAATAATCAACTCCTAAAGTAGTTAAAAGTACCATAACGTCCTATTCTTAACATTATAAAATAACACTGAGATAAACAACTGGTTTTAAATTATAAATCTTTGAAATAAAATAATTATTAACTTTCAGCCGTTTTTTAAGTATTAAAATCAGTTTTGATCAATATTTCTTCAAATATTTATGTTACAATAATCTCACAAATGTCAAAAATAAAAATATTATGATAATAAAAAAGGTAAATCTGACAAGCAGTAGTGGCAAACATAAAGTTCCCCACCAGTGCAAGTTTCATGAGCCCCGTTGTTGTATTCCAGACATTGCACCGATTTTTATTTGGCTCGGCTATTTGAGCAACAAACAAACAAAGGCAAAAGGATTCTTCTTCTGCAGAATAGGTGCTGTAGTAACCAATGTTCCCCTCTCTGCAGAAGTCATGTCATGAAACATCCTGTTTCAACTCTCCTCGGTATGAAAAAAACCTCACAATTTTTAATTAATCCACAATCAAGAAGCAACTACACAGAAATCAATTGTACCAAACATACATAATAATTCTTTAGTTAATGAGCTTTCGAAACATATATAACTTAAGCCAAAATACAAAACACTTATCAATACATAGGCATGATAAAAAACGTTAAAAACCTACTTTACAGGGTTTTTTTCACATGGCACGCAGATCTCCAAAGTCGCGCGATTTACGCCACCGACGCGAACTGACATGTTAGCGGGCGGAGGGAAGTGATTGATAAGCGAAGTTGCCAAATCGCTAGCGATTTTAAGTTCCGAGAAATCGCTACTGTTTCAACTCACCTCGGTCTCCCCTACTACAAGAGTTTGTAATAGTTCCAACGAAAAGTTTAGAACTATTTTAAATCATATGTTTTGTGTTTTGATTTTTTGTTTATGTTTCAGGATACAATATAAATATGAGTAAAGGAGACAACAAAAATATTTAAATATTTTTTTAATCTTTTTTTTTCGTAGAATTTGTTTTTTTAAGGCAAATTTCGGTTTATGAATACGGCAACTAAGAACTGATAGAAATTTTATGTGTTAAGATTTACTTGTCCACGTATGTATGTTCACAGTGAAGAAGGGAAAAAAGTAGATTGGATATCGATTCTTTTCAAGGGCGAAGCCATTACCACAATAGAACGACATTTATGATATCACGAAAATAGTTGAGTTGTTTTCCTCAATTAATGCCATCATCTATTTTCAGCACGGATATTGATTTCCATACTCCAGCCTACATAATCACGAAACTAATAGCTTCCATTATGGGAGCACACCAAAGACATTAATATTGTAAGCCTTTGAAATCTATATAATGGGTCATTCCACGTCAATTCAACCCAGGCCTGAGGCTCACCATTTCAGATTTTCTTCAAATTAAGTACATATATATGTACTACTTGTATCTACTAGAACAATCGTAAAATATTACTGAGATATGTATATCCGTTTTTGAGTTATTGGTCTCTAAAGCCCTCAAAATTAGGTCCAGAAACAGAAAAAATCATGATTAAAAATAGCTGTAGATGTTTTCCAAATTTGACTGGGAATATGAGATTGGTGTCGTTTAACAGCGCATTCCATGCCGTTTCATATGATATGCAACAATGTATAGGTTGGTACTAAAGAAATTTTCTTAAAACTAAATGTAAAATTTTAATTTCAATGTCATCAAAAAGGGCATTTTTAAAAAATTTATATTTTTTTGAAAAATAGGTATTATTTTATCTATTCATACAACAAAATATAAAAGTGGGATGAACATTTCTTCATTACTAAAAAAATTGAAAACTAGTGATAAAATCCAATAAATCTAGCTTTTTATGATTAAAAATAGAAGTAGGAGTAGATGTTTTCCAAATTTGACTAGGACTATGAGATTGGTGTCGTTTAAAAGCGCATTCCATGCCGTTTCATATGATATAGAACATTGTACAGTATGAACTATTTAAAAAAAAAAAAAATTGCCCTTTTTGAGAAAATTGAAATTAAAATTTTAAACATTCATTACTTTATTTCTTTAGTACCAAACTGTATATCATATGAAATGGCATGGAATGCGCTGTTAAAAGCATGGGCGGATCTAGCCGATCGGAAAGGGGGGGGGCTGCAGTCCTAAAGAGGGGGGCTGCGGCCCCACTAACCTTCATTTGGATCTGCTAATCAGCTTTTTTACCTTTATGTTCCTTTCCCACAACTAAAATTCTACTTGTTCTGCACATTATTTGTTCTTTACCTTGTTTCCTTACATTAAGGAAAGTCAAAATCTAGCTTTAAATGACGAAAATTTTTCCAAAGGGAGGGGCTGAAGCCCCCACAGCCCCTCCCCTGGATCCGCCAATGGTTAAAAGACACCAATCTCTTAGTTCTAGTCAAATTTGTAAAACTTCTACAGCTATTTTTAAGCATTAGATGCTAGATTTATGAAATTTTATTACTAGTTTTCAATTTTTTTAGTAATGAAGAAATTTTCATCCCACTTTTATATTTTGCTCTATGCATAGATAGATTTTTCTATTTTTCAAAAAAATATAAATTTTTAAAAAAATGCCTTTTTTGAGAAAATTGAAATTAAAATTTTACATTTAGTTTTAAGAAAATTTCTTTAGTACCAACCTATACATTGTTGCATATCATATGAAACGGCATGGAATGCGCTGTTAAACGACACCAATCTCATATTCCTAGTCAAATTTGGAAAACATCTACACCATCTTTCAAGAAAATCTGAGATGGTGGGGTTCAAAATGATATATTTTTGTGTTTATTTCACGTGGAATTGCCCTAATGTATATTATCTTTTCATTTACAGGGATCGAGTTTAATATGGCCAGATGTTTGCTTACGTATGAAAGTGAGTGCCATTTTGTTATATAATAAAAATTTACATCAATTATATTCTTAGTTAAATGTTATTCAGTACATTTGACCTTTAAAACAAAATGGAGGCAACAGTTTAAATGTGATATCAACTACAAATAATTTATTACGGTCTTATTCATATTAGTGGATTATTTTTACAATGATATTGTAAAATCTATGCGGGTTTAAATATTTATTAAACGACATACAATAAAAACTGAAATAATAAACAAGGTTACTAAAAGTATCAACTTGTAACGATACAGTAACACAAAGATAACCACATGACACGATCCTCAGAACAAGACTAACTCCCCAGTCCATCGCTCCTTATATTTAGCCTGAATAGAACATTCTAGAACGTTTCCGAAAAGCGTAGAAGATTCTCGAAACATCATGAATAGGTACTAGAACTGTTTCAACAAAAAGTTAAGAACTCTTTTCGATCAAATGGTTTCACGTTACAATATAATACATCTTGGTTCTAATAAAATTAGTTCTTGAGATTTTATTGTTATTTTACTGTTGTTATAACATAATATAATATAATAACATCCACGTTTAATGACATCTGGTCGATTTTTATCAACATCGGAGTTTTGAATATTGAACGTCGATGTCTTTCATTCTGGTCTCTATGTTAGAACCGTTTAAGAGATCCTCCAGGGGCACAACCCAGCCTCTTTAAAATTGGAACTCTTAACTGAAAAAAATCTGGTGCGTGCGCGCACAACACACAACTTTCACTTACCAACTTACTTAGATTAGAAATTAATGTGTTTTGTTAATTGCCACTTCTCAAAGTTATACATTTTTTCACATTCATTTCTTATTTTTGTTTTCATTTGTTAAAAAAAAAAACACTAATTTCTTTTATTAATAAATACAAATTTTTACTTGTGATAATTCGGCAATGCAAGAATAATACTCCAAGTCGTCTGATTTCACAATTCTCTATGTACTTATTGAATATTTCATTTAGTTCCGATGAAACAAATAACTATCATTAAATGAACAGACATCTTTAATTATAACGCATTGGTTTGTCAGTAAAGGCGTACGGAGCATGCGTGAGCTCAAGGTGTTTTATGAGTTGACGGAATACTTTTCTTTTTTTCTACTATATACGTTTTCTTGATTTTCTTCATATATCATATTTAGCCATTTCTTATTTTTAGCCGTGATGAGAGACAGTTAATTTCTCCATATAAACTAAAACAAAGGTACTTTATAGGAAAACAAAAAAGGCCCCTTCCCCATTTAAACCCCCTCAGAAAATTTTAATACTGATAAAACTTACCTGATACTATTGAACACCTAATTTTCATTAAACATGGCGAATTTGACCAAAATCATTAAAGCCGTTTTTGAGATAATCGAAAAAAAGGTAAAAATTTGAAAAAAGTTATGAAATAAAGTGCCCCCTCCGTTTGACCAATTTTGATGAACTGTTGCCTGTCACATCTTTGGCATATACATACGCCAAATACCCAGTTTGATCAAAATCTTTAAAGCCGTTTTTGAGTAAATAAAAAAAAACACATGGAAATGATACAAAATTTATTAAGTAAAGTCCCCCCTCGGGTTGATCAATTTTGATGTAATTTTTACAGTCATATCTGGGCATATTAATACATCAAATACTTAGTTTAATCAAAATCGTTAGAGCCGTTTTTGAGAAAATCGAAAAAAACATAAAAATTTAATAAATAAAGTACCCCCATCCTTTGACCAATTTTGATGAAATTTTTGCTGTTACATCGCGGGCATATACATACACTAAATACCTAATTTCAGATTCGCACGGTTAGTAGTTTTTGAGCTAGTCTGTTCACACACAGACCATTTCGCGGGACTTGGTTATTTCGACTCAGGGGACCCCAAAACGTGTATTTCCGTTGAAAACCGGAAGTCGAAATTTTTCACGATCGCAATACTTCCACTTCCTATATATTTCATATATAGGTAAGTGAAAGTAAAAAAAATGAAGGTTAGAAAACAAAACGGTTGAGCGTGAACACGTTCAAATCCCCTCCTGACATAAGTCCACCATTAACTGCCCGAAAAAACAGTACCAAAGACAGATTTACTCTGTGATAATAATGGGTATAAGTGAGTAAAAAAAAACAAAACTATATGATTAAAAGTCCAATTTTGTACTGCAAGTCCAAAGCCAAGAAAAATTATTACAAACGGTTCAATTAGCACCTGTTCAAGTTATTTCATTCAATTAATTGAACATCAGGCAGGTATATTTTATTTTGCCAAATCTCATTGCGGATAAAAATAAAATAAAAATTTATCTTGGCCAACTCGACAAATATCTCCTCCGTCCATTGCCAAGGCTGAGCTGCCTGCAGTCATGCCATGCCTCGATAGTTTCTTATTATTCTTTGGGTTATTTTTATTATAATCTCCTTGCTATCCCGGTGTGACAAGAATGTAGACTGACATTTTTGGCTAAAATTATAGTTAAAATTCTACTTTTGAAATGCTCAACTGGATCATGGGATATCCACATGATGGCAGATTACTGCTAGAACCTAAAACGAGACTATTTGAAGAAACTTTCAAGAAAATTACGCAGAAGGGGCTTCCGAAGTGTGAAACAGAGTCTCTTTGAAATGTAATTGGTTTAGGTACAACGTGATTATATAAATGATGTGTGTATTTATGTGGTCTTAATATCTTTGTTTTTTCCACCTGCTATTAACCTGCATATGTATTCGAGTAACTATGTTCTAAGAGATAAGTCACGCCATTTATGTAGATATCTTAACAAATAGAGCTGATAGAGGAAAACTAATGGCAAACTTGGATTCAGCGCACCAATTATACTCAGAATCAGCTATACAACTCTTGGCACCAAGACCACTGTAGGGCTGAGCTTTATAACATATAAAGGTCTGTAAACATATAATAATAACCATATAATACATACCTACAAGACGCAGTATGGCTTTGAAACTGATGACATCGATGGCTAATTGGGACGGGTTATCTACGGGTAACCAACCTCTTCTAATCTATGGCAAGCCGCTGAGTCTGTTCAGTGAGGCCGTCACCGAACCCGGTGACCAGAATCGAGCGGGCTTAGGCGAGATTCTAACCCGCCAGCGTGGAAGTCGGAGACGCTATCCTTTCGGCCACGCCGCGGCCCGAAGGTACATTTTTAAGGGGATATTATATCAGAATAATGATTGGTGATTTGGGGGGCCGGGATGGCCGAGTGGACAAAGACAGTTGCAATAGGTAATCGAAGTTAAGCAACGTCGAGCGTGTTTAGTACTTGGATGGGTGACCGCCCTGAAAGCCACGAAGTCCAAACTCCCCCCTCCCCCCGGGCGTGATGAGGCCCGTCAGTCTACTGGAGACGTCTCATTACAGGTCCTCCAAGGTCAACGGGGGTTATGTGTTGGGTCAATCACCCGACTGTGTAAAAATCCAACCGATTACAAAACCAAAAACTAGCCTCGGAACTGATAGTCTAAAACTGGTAACGACCCCGGCTTTGTATAAAGGACACCGTCTTGCCTCGTGGAATGTTCGGAGCTTATACAGACCTGGAGCCGCCCAAACAGTAGTGGAGGAAGCTAAAAGGTACGCTACTGACATAATAGCCGTACAAGAAGTTAGGTGGCCCGAGGATGGTGAACTCACTATCGATGGGTACACGATATTCTACAGTGGAAGGAACAAACAAAACTTTACCGGAGGAACTGCCTTTATAGTAAGCCCCAAGGCTCGGACATCAATCCTAAGCTTCGTCCCTATTAGCGATCGGATAAGTTTGCTTAGATTCAAAGGAAGATGGTTTAACATCTCCATCATAAACGTTTACGCACCGACCGAAGACAAGGACGATGATATGAAAGACGATTTCTATGAGCAACTTGAGCAAGTGTACGATGGTATTCAACGGTATGACGTAAAATTAGTCATTGGGGATTTCAATGCCAAGATCGGAAGGGAGCGTCAGTTTCGGCCAACAATTGGATCGCACAGTCTTCATGAAACGAGCAGCGAAAATGGAGTAAGATGTGTAAGTTTCGCAGCTGCTAAGAATCTGGTAGTCAGCAGCACCAAGTTCCCGCATAAGGGGATTCATAAGTATACATGGACAAGTCCTGGGGACAGGTGGAGGAACCAGATCGACCACGTGCTGATCGACAAGCGACACCAAAGCTCCATTCAAGATGTGAGGAGCTTTAGGGGAGCCGACTGTGGTTCGGACCATGCCTTGGTGGTAGTCAAGTTTAACCAAAGGCTTAGACGAATCCAGAAGACAGATAGCGACCTGAAACGAATAAGATATGAAATCCAAAGACTAAAGGATCCGGAGACCCAATCACGATTCCAAATAGAGCTGTCCAATAAATTCGAACTTCTCGACCTAGAGAATACGCCAATTGAGAGTCACTCGGCGGAAATTGAAAAGGTATTGAAGGAGACAGCGAACAAGGTGATAGGAGTCCAGGCTAAACGTCAACCAAAGAAATGGTACACGGAGGAATGCCGTAAGGCTGTGGAGGATAAAAGGGCACTGAAGATCCTCAGCCTAGGCAAAAGAGACAAAGAATCCCGAGATAGATACGAAGCTGCTCAGAAAGCAGTAAACAAGACACTAAGAAAGGCAAAGAGAGAATTCTTGTCTCAAAAGCTCAAGGAGATAGAAGATAACTGGCAGGGCGGTAAAATATGTGAATTCTATGCTGACATCAGGAAAGAAAGAACCGGATACATGGGTAGGAGCACTCAAATGAAAAACAAACAAGGCAAACTGACAGCAGTCAAAGACGAAGTGCTCGGAATCTGGAAGGATTACTTTGAGCAGCTGCTGAACAGTGAAGATCCCTCAGAGGACGAGGACATGGACCACGCTGAGGACCATCCCAGCGATGTAGTAGAGGAGCCAGATCTACTGGATGTACAGATGGCGATTGAGAAGGTAAAGCGGCGAAAAGCCCCTGGAATAGATAGCTTACCTGGTGAGCTAGAGGGGGTGAGTCACTGACGAGCCATCTACACCAGCTCATCCTGAAAATATGGAGAGAGGAAAAGATCCCGGACGTTTGGAACACAGGTCTCATATGCCCAATTCTGAAAAAGGGATCCATGTATGAGTGCGAAAACTATAGAGGAATAGCACTACTCCCTGTCGCATACAAAATCCTGACCTACATAATTCTAAACAGAATGAACCCGTACTATGAAAAGTCCCTTGGCGACTACCAAGCAGGGTTCAGAAGAGGAACAAGCAGGTCCGATCAGATCTTCATCCTTAAACAGATACTCGAGAAACGTTGGGAAATAAATCAAGATGTGCACGTCTTATTCGTCGACTTCAAAGCAGCCTACGACTCGGTCGACAGGAGCTGTCTTTGGAAAATACTGACGGAACTGGGTTTCCCAGGGAAATTGGTACGATTGACTCGGGTGTGTATTAATGGATCCCGATGCCGAGTCCTGGAACAAGGAGAAATGACTGAAAGCTTCGACGTGAAGTCAGGATTAAGACAAGGCGACTGCCTATCCCCGATGCTGTTCAACCTGGCCTTGGAAAAAGTTATCCGAGAATGTACCAAGGCATGTGGGGGAGTACACGTGGGGAGAATGCATAAGTTCCTCGCATATGCGGATGATGTGACTGTGCTAGGAAGTAAGAAAGAAGACATTCAGTCACTCGCCGGTTCCCTGATCACTTCAGCGAGAGACATCGGCTTACAAGTTAATCAAAATAAGACGAAGTACATGATAGTAAGCCGAAACCTACACGTAATCGACGATATAAGTGTAGGAAGCTATACCTTCCTTAATGTAGATAACTTCAAATACCTCGGATCTACAGTAACCTCAATAAACGACCAACTAACAGAGGTCGACCAACGAATAGCCAGTGCCAATCGTGCGTTCTTCTCGGTCTCTCGAGTCCTAAGATCTAAGAAAATCTGCCGCCCACTGAAAATCAGGGTCTACAACACAATAATCAAACCCGTGCTAATGTATGGGTGCGAAACGTGGACACTGACCAGCACGTTACAAGTAAGAATCGAAAGATTCGAAAGGAAGGTGCTGAGGTCAATTGTAGGCCCAATGTGGGATAATGAACTGGGACTCTGGAGAAGAAAGACTAAAGAAGAGATTATAGGGGAAACCCAACAATCGATAGCGCACGATATGAAAGCTAAGATGTTAAAATGGGCGGGACACGTGGCAAGAAGCAACCCATCAGGCTCCCTCAACATGACGATGAACGCGACAGTGGTCGGTACCCGACCGCGAGGGAGACCCAGAACGAGATGGGCTGATATAATCAAGAAGGAAGCCACCGAACATCGAGTTGTGAACTGGAAAGCCATCGCCCAAGATAGACAGAGGTGGAATAGGCTAGTTGAGGCGGCTAAAGATCTCCAAGGTCTGTGAGGCAACCAAAAAAAAAAAAAAAAAAAAAAAAAAAAAAAAAAAAAAAAAAAAAAAAACAATGATTGGTGATTTAATATGGTGGCAAAAATAAACCAGAATTGAAGGGAGATTAATTAGTGATGGAGTACAGATATAGACAATATAGATGAGCTTAGAATGTGATGTTCAATCTAATGAGACAATATGATTGGCAACCCGAAGATAGCAAGTTCAAAACCTGGAGCCAGGGGGCATTTAATAATACTCGGTATTGAACCTACACCCTCTCCCATGGCACGGGAAACCCCGTATAGCCTAATATGGGAAGAAAAAAAATTGGTTTCAAAAACAACAAACAAGATTTAAAACCGTATGACAACAATAATTGAGGGTAAAATAAATTAAAAAGTTTTTAATTTATAATTTATAATTCATTATTGGGTAAAATAATAACGCAAAAGTTTTTAGGAAGTACTGCTTTTATAACCCCCTTCGATCATAAGTTCCACAGGATTTTCAACGAATCTGGGAAGGCATAGCGAACTAGAAAATAGTTTAACACGTTATGATCGGCGACGTATTTTAGGGGTATCCTGAATTGAACAGTATCGGTCGCAGGGGTCCGACTGCTGGGATGAGCCACAGGCGATATCGGGCGTCGGGGTCCGGTGAGAATGCTCTGACGAAAGCGTTATTTTTTTACTGAAAAGTGAATTAAATGAGCGTCTCAAGGGCATTATCTCTTGGTAAAGATTGAAACTAGACACAATAGGCGCAGGACAGACCCCCGTGTTCCGATACAGGATTTACGCCATACTTTATCGAAAATAAAATTTAACTGCTGGAATTTTGAAGTGACATCTATATTGATAATTTTTGCAATCTCAACAACATTCTACTAGCAACAACCACTCACTCTATGATAAAAAAAAAATCTTTTTAAAGAAATGAATTTATATAAAATAAATAAAGCAAATATTAGTAAGTTTTATTTATAACTAGCTAGGGTGCCCGGCTTCGCTCCGGTAGTTGTGTGGCAGTTTTAATAACAGAAAAACTTTAAAATTAAAGAAAGTATAGAACAAAATTAGCACTTTCTTGAAAATTTTAACATTATATCAATATTAAGATTCAAGATCTGCAGTGTCCGCCCAAATAAGGAACCCTATATACTTTAAAGGGGGATTGAAAATGGTGAACGAACGCTTAATTTTGCTGCAACTTTATCGAGTCATGCTTTTCTTTTAATGGTTTTCTGTGATTCTGAATCCCATAAGCCCATTCCAAGCAGTCAGCAGAGAATTAGTTATTAGATTATTAGTTAAAAAACTATATTTGGAGTACAACTTAAGCGCCGACTACTGCGATGGTCCCATTAGATCCAGAAGTTTAGAAAATACCGAAGATTCATAGAAACATTTTTTGTAACACCTTTCTTCCAGCTCAACCTCCCTTAATATATACCCCCCCCCCCACTCACCCTAATTTGGCCGAACTCTGCACTTCTCCAATCTTACTACTGTTACTAAGTGAAAACCAAAATATGAGCGGTGATAAAATCTTATTGAAAAAATTGTATTATTGGAGTCAATTCATCATTTTGTCAACTGGAATGCTCATCATATACAATAAAACCATTTTTCATAACTACATACAGTAAGAACACTTCAAACTTGTTATTTTCGGTTTATAATCAGTCTATTCAGCTCTTCTTTTTTGTTTTATTCGCTCACTCATATTGCATTAAATTTACTTAAGTATATGTTAGATATTGATTAAATGTAATGTGTTTATCAATTAATCTTCTTATGAGAAAATTAATTTTGTAAAGTATCCAGTCGGTTTTCCAATTGATTGCAGATATGTAAAATCATTAACTTATTTTAAAAGAAAAGGTGAAACTAATTATTTTCGCTTGATTTTTAAGTAATTTAAAAAGAAAAGCTGACAAAATTTATAACCTTTACAAATATAACGGAATGAATGAACAATAAACATTGAGTGAAACACACCCCAGCGCTTCCTGCTGGTCTGCAGCTCGAACTTAATTTTTCATTCATAGACTCGTATTTCATTCTTAGATAGGCTAATAACATGTTGCGAGAGGCTTAAAATTCCAGTCCTTTTCTCTTCAATTTCACACCCTTAAGAGAAAAACGGAAACCTTCTCCGTTAGGGGACATACAGTTACACGCTTACATAAATCTCTTAATCGTATGTGGAGTCGTTTCTGAGCCTTTTCGGCACGCACATTGTACACTTTGCTTTATAATATATATTGATTACAGACTTAGTAAGGAGTATTAAAAAAAAAAAATATTGTTTTCATTCTCATATTTATGCAATAGTTAAAGAATGTCAGTAGAACTACATTTTTGTGTTGATGTATACATAGTATACAATCAAACACATAAAATCAAAGATAACCATAAAGGTAGTCGTTCCAATATTATCGGACGCGGAAGAGTGATGCCGTCCAGTAGTCTTGTTTCATTACTGATGGCCTGTATCGGCCCTCGGAGTCCGATTCTAAAAAACAACAGAATTTCATCTGTTAGCAACCTTTGCTGCACTTAAATGTATTAATCTTATTAAAAATCGACTAAATTTAGTGTTCGGACTTTCGGACATTTTCATGTGAAAATCGGCTGTTAAGAGGGTAAGACATCGGACCCCGGGGACCGATGCCGCACCTAACGTGTTAATTCGTGAGAGCAGAACCAAGGTTTGAATCAATTAATATTGACTCTGATATGAATCAAAAATACAGAAACATTTTGCATCATCAAGAAGGTTGTGGCGCAGCTGTGAAACGAATCCATTTTTAAGAATTGATTGACACTGATGAGACTTAATGTGCCATTATTCTGCTTTGGCTTTTTTTTTTTTTTTGTTATACTCCGCCATCTTCCTTAGTGACTCAGCTGATGTGATGTCCATTCAGTCAAGAAAAGATCTACTTCCTCTGCCGTCCCATTAAGTTGAAGGTTGTTCCTTTGGAAATTATTATTTCATTTTTCGTTTAGATAACGTTTATTAAACGAAAATAATAATTCACAATGCTAGACAAACAATATATACTCAAATATCCAACAAGCATAGGACAAGAATCAACTTGTAACGATAGGTTAACACAAAAATAACCATATGATTCGAGCTTCAGAGTATGACTAACTCTCCAGTCTATAGCTACTTATAATGAGTCTGAATTAGAACAGTCTAGAAGGTTCCAGACAGGCGTGGAAGATTCTAGAACAGTCATAAACAGGTACTAGAACAGTTTGTAACAGTTCCAACAAAAAGTTAAGAACTCCTTTCGGTCAAATGGTTTCACGTTACAGTATAATTTATCTTAGTCCTAATAACATTATTATTATTTGAGGTTGTATTGTTATTTTACTGTTGCTATTACATATTTAATATCATTATTAAATATCTATCTTATTTAGTACTAGCTGTATATCCCGGTTTTAACGGGGAAATTTCATTTTTCTAATAAACTGTATTGCTCTGAATCAGTTGTACTCCAGGTGGGTGATTGGCCCAAGCACCAGAGGCCCCTAGCCTAGGGACAACTGGCCTCCCGAATACTTATGTCCCCTCAGGAGGAAGGATGGCTGGGCTATACCCCCCAGCACTGGGTACCTGTTGGTCCACGGGTCTTTATTCCGTATTCAGACCACCCCTCCAAAGAGGGATCCCCCATCCGCCGCCCGGTGGACGCGCTCCCTAGTGGACAGGTTCCGCCGAGAGTCAGGAAAGCCTACAGATTGCAGTGGAGAAGTGGTTTGAGGAGCTTAAGCTAAGAGGCATCGCCATAAATCCGGTTAAGAGTAAAGTTATGCAAGTAGGTAGGGAAGAGGCCGAGCTGAGAATAGTGTGTGATGGGCAACAACTTGAGCAGGTGGACAAGTACACATACCTGTGCACCATCTTCAGCAGGGATGCTAGAATCGAGCATGAGGTACTCAACCGAGTAAAGAAGGCCAATCAAGTACTGTCCCTAATAGCTAGTACTCTGGTGGGAAAGCAGGAAATCAGTCGAGAGGCCAAGCTCCGACTGTTCAAAACGGTGTTTCTCACAGTCCTGCTGTACGGATCAGAGAGCTGGGTCCTTCTTGACAAGAGCGCTAGTAAGGTTACCGCAACTGAAATGAGGTATTTAAGGAAAGTAGCTGGCAAGACAAGGCGGGACCGAGAAAGAAATGAAAAAATTCGGGAACAACTCGGCGAAAAACCTGTGCGTGATACAATTGAAGAATGTCAGCTCAAATGGTACGGGCATGTTTGTAGAATGGGAGATGAGCGTCGAGCAATATGGATATTGGAGGCCAGACCAAGGGGGCAGCGACCAGTTGGCAGGCCGAGAACCGCATACAGCCAGTATATGGAGAGACTCGGGAGCGAACGCGGCTCGTCCTTGACTGAAATTAAAAGAATGGCGCAAGAAAGAGATGCCTACAGAAGATAGGTTAAATCTACACCACGCTTAACAGCACGAAGGAGATAGGGAAAGAAGAAGAAGAGAATAAACTGATTGATACCACATACCCTCAGTGATTGCCCTTGAGCTTCATTTATAGTCATCGCAAATTCGACCCGAACTGGGCTGGGAATTATACTCCTTTGAAATCAAATGGCGTATCACTGGGGACAATGGGGATTACAGCCATGGAAAGCCGTAAGGGCAGAAGGGGATGAGCCAGGAGGTGATAGATTTCAATTAACCATATAAACTGTCCGGGTAGTTTCCATAAATCAATCAGGTACCAAATATCAAAGAACGAAGAAGAAATACAGTCGCAAAAAACAATGAGAAAAGCGTAAAGTTCGTCAGGACAGAAGAGAGAGCCAGGAGCGAGAAGCGAGTAGCGAGGGGACGCGCACTTGGTCACTAACTCGAAAAGGACTTGTCCAGCCTTAAAACGGGGAACGGTCTTACCGGGCCCTTGTTGGCCTCTTCAAAATCTATAAAATGACACTTTTTTCGACTCAAACGGTCGATTTCGTAAAAATCTAATGTAAAACGAGATCATAACGATTTTTATAACAATAAAGAATATACCCATAGATTGGTATGATTATGCTGATGAAGTTATGCTATTTTAATATGGACAGGTGTCCGCACCTGGTAAGAAAGAACCACTAAGCGAAATTTTGAGAATTTAGGATTTTTATAAAGAGCTATAGATATAGATTTACTGGATATTTTGTAAAAGACACGAAATTGAGATGTCCGATTAGGTATATAGAGGGAGGTTGAAAAATGAAATAAAAAAATATAAAAGCGACTTAGCATTTTAGTACATGCATGGCTACAATGAATTATATTTATATTTAATATTTATAAAGTAGTCTAAAATATATATTTACTAGCTCTATATACCGGTTCCACCCAGATAATTTCATTTTTTAAATCTATAAAATCTATAAAGTGAGACTTCTATCGACTCAAACGGTCCATTTCGTAAAGAACCAATATAAAGCGAGGTCATTACGATTTTTATAACAAAGAAGAATATCAGCTTCATTTCATTAATTTACCATGAATCAAATAATTTCTATTAAATGACAGATTGGCTTTAATTATGGACAATGATCTGTCATTAGAGGCGTACTCTGCATGAGTGGGCTCAACGTGATTTATGAGTTGACTAAATATTTTTCTTTTTTTCTCCTCTATATGTTTAATTGATTTTTATCATAGCTCATATTTAGCCATTTCTTATTTTTAGGCGAAACGAGAGACAGATAATTTCTCCATATAAACAAATACAAAGGTACTTTATAGGGAAACAAATGACCCCTTTCTCATTTAAGCCCCCTCAGAATATTTTAATAATAATAAAGCTTACCTGATATTAAAGAACACCTAATTGTCATTAATCGCGACGAATTTGATGAAAATCGTTAGAGGTATTATTATGGACAGGTGTTCGCACCTGGTCTGAAAGAACCAGTGAGCGAAATTTTGAAAATTTAGGACAAACGGTGTGGATTTCTATAAAGAACAAAAAACAAACAAACAAACAGAATTTCATCTTTATTTATATAGAAGATAAATAAAATATATATTAAAACATATACATAGTTTATATGTTTTGTATTTCACGTTAAAATATTTATTGATGTGAAACATCTATCGGCTGCCTTCCGAAGATATTGTCTTACCCCCACGTCCGGCAAACCTCCAGATGCTTACGTAATGCAATTTTTCATTCGGATATACATTTGTTGTTTGCATTATACCTCAAAGGATAAATTATCATTTATTTAATGTTTGGTTAATATGTACAATTCTGTATTTCGTTTGAATGCGGTTTTAAAAGCAATAAGAATATTGAAAAAGTGTGGTCAACCCGGCAGACGGACATTGTCCATGCCTATATGTTTATGTATATTATGAACTTTTATTTTGTGTCTTTATTTTGTTAAATAAACAGTTTATTATTATTATTACATTTGTTGTCCATTTGAGCATAGGCATCACCAGCACCAAATTATTGGGGGGGGGGCGGCTTAAGATTCTCCTAGATAGGGTAGGTAGAAATTTGACAGGCTAAAAGTTAAAATAAAAACGCCAAAAAAACAATTGTTTGGACATTTAATTTCTCTTCCAACGATGTATTTATTTTATTTTTTTCCGGTGGACGCATTAAGGTCTGGCCACACATGTCCGCACCGGATCCGCACCGTAGCAATAATATAGGTTATGTTCATAATATTTTTAATTTAACATACATATTACCTTTAGTTATGCCTAAAGTGGCCTGTGTCTGACATGTATGGCCTGAACTTTAGGCATAACTAAAGGTAATATGTAAGTTAAATTAAAAATATTCTGAACATAACCTATATTATTGCTACGTTGCGGACATGTGTGGCCTGACCCTTAGGCCTAATGAGACCTTTGGCCGCGCAGTGTGGTTTTCTTACAGACATTTGTGTAGCTTGCGAGAGCACAGACAACCTGGAGGGGGTAGCCCAAACCTCACGTTGCTGCAAGCCAAAGCTCCATAATCCCATTCGGGCCAATTTGGCATTGCCCTTCCCACCGATGGCGTCAGCTCTCTCGGGTTCAAGGACAGTGGCAAGTTGGTCTAGGTCCAAGGATTGTGATAGCCCAGACTCAGCAGGCCCCGAGGACCTATATTTCTTTCCCTGAAGCATACCGTCCTTGTACCATACCTCCGAGTGGTTATTTATATCCTGGAAAAACACACCACAATTCTCGATGAGTTACACGGGGAAGGTACATCATTCCTACGCCCAATCGGTGTGAGTCGCCTCCATTAGGTTGAATGGTCTCGCATAGCCGGGGTTCATTGGCGGGTGGTCACCCGAATGGAGCGGTCACCCATCCATGTACTAAACACGCTCGACGTTGCTTAACTTGGATTACCTACTGCAAGCGCCTTTGTCCACTCGGCCATCCCGGCCCCTTCCAACGATGTATATTAAGGGTTTATTATAGTCTCTTAAAACTTGTCAATTTGTTGAAGGATGTGGGCCGAAATTACTTGATTGAGTTTTATCCAAGTTCTTCTGATCCTGATGGCACTAATAAGCTTCATCGAGTTGATGGTAAGTAGGTTTAGCTGTTTGATTTCAAAAAGAAATGGCGGCCTATTCATTCATAAAACAATACGGCTCAAGCTAAAATATAAATTATATAATTCATCAAACATACAAACATAAAAAAGCGAAAAGGCGCCAGTTTGTGAAAAAAAAAAAGTATCAGATGAAGCAATTGGGTATAATCAATCAATAGAGTGAGCTGTAACTAACTAATATTTTATACTAATACTAGCATTCCCCGTCGCGGCTTTGTCCACGAGCCTTTAAAATCAATTCTGTGATCATTATCTTGGTATTGATTTCATATAATATGTAAAGAAGATTTAGTAGAATCTGAGCTTCCGGTAGGTGGAAGGTTGGAGGGGGAAGCTGCCGGCCCGGTAGAAGAGAGGGAGGCGCGCAATGGAGAGAATTCACTAAAACCGCCGAAACAAAAAAATGACTTACTCGTCGTGAACGCTTCATTTTTCGGCTTTAAAACATCGTTTTCGACGCCCCGGAGATCAAGATCTTTAAAATGAGTCCAAATTAGATATTTTTTCTGGAAGTGCAAAAATAGGTGTCCGTTAGAGTTAAACGACAATTTCGCCATTTAAACCCCTTAGGGGTTACATTTTTGAAATTCCTTTCTTAGCGGTTACCTACATCGCGTTCAAAACCTAAATTCCGAACTTCAAGTTTCTATCATTAGTAGTTTTTGCTCTAAATTGATTCTATCACCCAGGAAAAAGCCTCATATATATGGAGAAGAGATCGAAATAAACACGCACCATCCCCAATCATGGGAATCACAGTGTGCATAATTTGATTACCACTAATATTTAAATAATCAGTAGCCATATTTTATGTGAATGTCGTTTTTAATAATATTGTAACGTTAAATCGATATTCAAATAAAAAACATATGGTTTAAAATCTCAACAATAGATTTTCGTTAGAGTTAAACGACAATTTCGCCATTTAAGCCCCTTAGGGTTTACATTTTTGAAATTCCTTTCTTAGTGGTTACCTACATCGCGTTTAAAATCTAAATTCCGAACTTCAAGTTTCTATCATTAGTAGTTTTTGCTCTGCGTTCGTTCTGTCAGTCAGAATATATAGAGAGATTATATTTACATTTTATTAAATTGATGGTTAAACTTGATTATATTCGTAAATCCTATTTTTATTTAATTTTAAGCATTGTGGGGGACAGTCCCCATCTGCCAAAATATTGGGGGGGGGGACGCGTCCCCTCTGTCCCCCCGGCGGTGACGCCCGTGTATTTGAGGTTGGATATGTGTTGACTGATATCTACGATATTGCCATGCCAGGGAGAATAGCAGTAACTCATAATTCTTGAGATAATTGTTTCTTTGTATTCGCTGAGAAATTTTCCATTCGAAGCTCTACAGAAAAACAGTAAACAGCTTATTTTAGTTTACGATTTCCTTATTTCCTTTTTTTTTTTTTTTTTTTTTTTTAGACTTCTTAGTGCTTTTCTGTGGAGCGTCGATTGGAACATTTCATAACGAATCCAACGAGATAGAATTGTCTCACAAGTTTTAAGTTACTACATTTCTCTTTGGCCTCACAGTATATTTTCTCTATATATTCGCCTCCCATTTTTTTAACGGTTTGTCCTCGTATTTTATACTGTTTTTTTTTTTTTCTTATTTCATATTTATTCATTTCTGATTTTAAAGCATATTGAGAGACACTTATTTTCTCCATATAAACAAAATAAAGGTAATTTTACATGAAAACTAAAATTTTTCCTTTGCCATTTAACATTTTATGAAAATAGAACATTTTTATGGTGATAAAAAATACCTGATAAATCGTTAGAACCGTTTTTTAGACAAAAACAAATCTGGTGCGATGCCCGCACACGCTTGTTTCACTTAACAACTCACTTTGATTAGAAATTGACGTGTTTTGTTAAATGCCATTTCTCAATGTCGCACATTTTTCCACATTCATTTACTTACTTTTTTTTGCGTTTGCTCTCTAAAGTACACTTTTTTTATTATTATTATTAAATAAAAATTTTTACTCGTGAAATGAAATGAAATGAAATGAAAATTTGACTTTATTTGAACAAAAAAATGTTTACAAAACGAAAACCTCAAAGCCATATAATGGCTTGACTGAGGCTATAGTATACAATATTGTAAAAATTTTGAGTTTAGAAATAAGTATACAATTGGTCTCAAGACAACTTAACTACAAATATTGCATCTCAAATTTATACATAGTAATAATTACCATAAAACATTCAACATAAATTTATCCAAATTAGAACAAATAAAAAAAAACAGCACTATAAACATTGTAAATATCATATTAATAATTACATTATTTTAAAAAAGAAAAATAAGATAATAATTCAGAGTTTGAAATAAAAGAACTCAACTTAGGAAAAAGTTTCTATCACATAAATTACTAAGTCTGGTTTAAGTTTACTATAGGATGCATGCGATAACAAACTTTGGGGAATTACATTAAAAGTACTAGGTATCAATACTCTCTTTGTTCGTCTACCATAATCATTAACGAATTTCGGTACTTCAAAAAATGTTTTTCTAATCGAATAATGCTGATATTTTATTTTTTTACAGTCATTTGAAAAATAGTTTTTTAAAATAAGATTGTACATGAAAATTCCTTTTACCGGCAATAACTTAGCGACGTAAAAAATATTTTCCGGTTCAGCTACAATCGATCTAAGTTTATATGGTACAATACTACTTATTATTCTTTCTTGTATTTTTTGAACTTCATTTAACTTTGTTTTTGAAGCCGAGCCCCATGTATTTAATCCATATCTAATAATAGATTCACAATAAGAAGTATAAATCAATTTCAAAGTACTATACGGGAGAAATTTTTTAATATAGTAGAATTTCAATAAAATAGTTCTTAATCTACTACAAATGATCCTGATATGAGAGTTCCAAAGGAATTTGTGGTCAATCATAATGCCAAGGTATTTAAAAGAGGTTACGTTTTCAATTAAAGGACAGTTGCAGACGTTGTTGATGTAATTGCCGTTATGTAGACAGACATTCGTATGATATTTCAGTGGACAAAATTGGCAGTTATAGACATATGAATGAATATGCATCAATTTAGTTTTTTGTTTATTAATGATCAAGCCATTATCGTGGGACCAAGACAAAAGAGTGTTAAAATCTTTTTGCATTTGAAAATTAGCAACGTTTATGTCCTTATTAGATACAACCATCGCAAAATCATCGGCATATATAAATAGTTTGGCATGACTTATATGCAATTTGATTTCATTAATATACAAAATGAAAAGCATGGGACCCAAGACACTTCCCTGTGGCACTCCCATATTGGTCTCAACCATTTCAGTTATACCATTGTGCAATTTCACAACAACTTTCCTATTAGTCAAATAACTAGTGAACCAATTTAACAAATTCCCTCTGATACCAATGTTTTGCAGAATTAATATCAATTTATCTATTCTTACAGTATCGAATGCCTTCGTGAAATCTATAAATGAAACTAGAATTTGCTCTCTTTCGCCAAGTTTTTGGTTTACAAAATCTGAAAATTTTTCCAAGGCCTGCTCAGTACCTTTCCCAATTTGGTAAGCATATTGTTCTTCAACAATTATGTTGCAAGCTTTAAAATATTTCATCAGCCTATCACACAATACTTTTTCCATAATTTTATTTACTGAAGACAATATAGAAATAGGTCTATAGTTTTTAAAGTCAGTAAAAGATCCATTTTTATGTAGAGGTCTCAAAATCGCGATTTTCAACTTATCTGGTACAATCCCCATTTTTACAGAGCGATTGATGATCTTAGTGATAATTCCTTTGAACAATTCTATGTTATTTTTGATGTCTGAAATATTAATGCCATCAAAACCAGGACTTTTTTTCTTTAATTTAGAAATTATATCAGTTATTTCGCCTTCAGATACAGGGGTAAAGTACATACTTTGATTCACTGGCAATAGACAATTCGGCAATGATAATTCGGCAATGCAAGCATAATACTCCAAGTCGTCTGATTTTATAATTCTCTACGTATTTGTTGAAAAATTCATATAGTTACCATGGAACAAATAATTTCCATTAAATGAACAGAACATCTTTAATTATAAAGCATTGGTCTGTAATTAAAGGCGTACTGCGCAAGCGTGAGCTCAACGCGTTTTATGAGTTGACGGAATATTTTTCTTTTTTTCTCCTGCATATGTTTACTTGATTTTTTCATATTTCATATTTAGCCATTTCTGATTTTTATGAGAAACGGGACACAGGTAATTTCTCCATATAAACAAAAACGAAGGTACTTTATAGGAAAACAAAATAGGCCCCTTCCTCATTTATGCCCCCTCAGAACATTTTAATAAAGATATAGCTTACCTGATACTAAAGGATACTTGATTCTCATTAAACATGACGAGTTAAATCGTTAAAGCTATTTTTGAGAAAATGGAAAAAAACGTTATGAAATAAAGTACTCCCCCCCCCCCCCCCCCCGTTTGACCAATTTTGATAACATTTTTGCTTTCACATCACGGGCATATACGTATACCAAATACTCAATTTCAGGTTCATACGGTTTATATTTTTTGAGCTAGTCTGTTAACACACACACAGACCACTTCGCGGGACTTGGTAATTTGGACTCAGGGGACCCCAAAACGTGTATTTCCATTGAAAACCGGAAGTCGACATTTTTCCCTTACTATATATTTGGTATATAGGTAAGTGAAGTAAACACGTAGGGAACAAATTTATGAAATAAAGTGTCCCATCCGTTTGATCAATTCTTTCCTGTCACATCGAGCGGCTTATGCATACACAAAATACCCTTTTCAGATTCTTAAGTTTATAGTTTTAGTTAGTCTTTTCACACTCATAGACCATTTCACGGGACTTGGTTATTAGGACTCAGGGAAAGGTTTATTAAATTCCCCATTTTTTTGACTCAGATCAAGAAGGGAAACAAAGTTTATTACAAACTTCCTCCCTAAAACATAAACCATTATACAGACCTTAGATGATTCGAATTGTAAATTATTTATACATAATAATGTTGAGGTTAATTCTGCATATACATATATACATATTTGTTTATAGGGTCACCTGTGGTGTAGTGGTTAGCATGGTAACCTACAATGCTAAAGGTCGCGGGTTCGCGTCCTGCGGTGGCCCTAGGATTTTTCAATTGGAGTAAAAAATCCTTAGCTGTGCCGTCACTCGGATAGGACGTAAAATGGAGGTCCCGAGCCTGTACGATGTCAGCTACTCGTTAAAGATGCCTAACCTAATTATACCTGGATGGGCAAAATTTAGGAATCCCACTGTAACATCGTCCGATTAGCCTTATATTTAAGTAATGGTGCGTCTCCTCACTCCTCTAGAATAGTTCAGGCGTATTTGACAGAACATTCGAAACGTAAATCGGCCGTGATGGGACAGTTCTATGGCCACCAAGAACTCTTGATCTCAACCCCATGGAATATTTCGTCTGTGGATATCTCGAGGAACTGATCTATCGCACTGAAGTGACAAACATAGACAATTTGAGAGCAAGGATCTTCGCCGCTACTGAAAAACTTCGACGTTTTCTCACTTTTGGTGTGACAGTTGGGAGTATGAGAAAACGGGCACGTTTGTGTATTGCAGAGTACGGCTTCCAATTTGAACATAAATAAAATGATTAAAAATAAATTTATTTTAAATATATTGGTGAGTTGTATTAGTTTTTTCAAATTTAAAATGTAAATTCTCAAGCATTAACAATCCTTGAACCATAATTTTTTCTCTTTATGTCATCCATATCTTGGTCTTAGAAACACAAAATTAAAAAATGAAGAGTGCGTTAGAAGCGTTATTAAATGAGGTATTTTTCCTCAACTTTGCTGCCTTCTGAAACTAAAATTAGAATATCTGGATTATGTTAAACACTTTCCGATTTGTAAAATTTTCCACTTATTTTGTTGTTCTGGTTGAAATAAAACACGAAAAATTGGCCCAAAAATTTTGTAATGACCATTTTATTATTGAACAATGAATGTTGATTTCAACGGTACTATCAGCTTTTCGGAGAAATTTTCAGATTTAAAGATATCACGGTTTTCCAATGCCAGGTCGTGATATCTTTCAAAATCGATAAAAAGTGAAATTATTCCGAAATGGTTGAGAATCGGACCATGGTCAATATGAACTTTTTTATTCATTTTATGGTGGAGAATCTACTAGTGAAGTTTGTCGCACAAGTAGCATTCCACCCTGTATATACATATATATATATATATATATATATATATATATATATATACATACATATATACATATATATATATATATATATGTGTGTGTGTGTATGAGGTGATAGATACTACCATGGCTAAGTCAGAGTTGTTGTTGCACACCCTTGGGGTAGGTCAGGAATTTTCCTCTACGCCGTCACAATTTCTATTAATAGCAAATTGCAGGACCTTATTTACCAATTGAGAAGGCCAGTGCGGATGTTGCTAGCCAATCGACACAAACACACAAACACATAGGCATCACATGTGCCGTTTACGCTTTTATCGAAAACAGTTAATATTGCTATTTTAAATAGGAAAAATTCACAAAAGCTCCAGTTACTTTTTTGTTTACTATTATTTTTTTTTATTACAATATAGGGGAGAGCGGGGTTTGTTGGCAACATTTTTCACTTTTTTGATTGTTGAGTCGTTCCTGTTAATATAATCCCAATAGGGCTGATACCACTGTAAACTCCAAATATTAGAGTACTTCAAGTATTGTTTTCACCACATAATATTTAATATTAAGATCATAAAAAATTGAAGAATTCTTCAATCCAGAGTATGCCAATTAACCCCTTATATGGGGCAGGTTGGCTTAGAAGGTGGGGTTGTTTAGCAATCTCATTCAAGTACTGCCTGACACATATTATTGTTATTAAAAGCTGCACTATAATGGTATAATAATTTGGGATCGGTTTTGACCAGCTTTTAAAGGAAAATAGAATGAAAATATAAGAAGATAGAAGTTTAGACTGTCGTCACTTTCTGCATAACAAAAATTGCTCTCATCCTCCTCGCTGGAACTAAAGACAATTGGTAGTTTCAACTTTGTCTATGTTTACCTTGCTTTTGTGAATTGCTACTGCGCCAACAAACCCCAGTTGAAGGGAGCCAACTAACCCCACAGGAGAGATCATATGAAAGATGGCTGCCATGACAGGGGAGAACAATCAAACAAGAAACTGGTTAGTCGAAAGGTTAGGTTTTTCAAATGAGTTTGGGGCTATGTGAACAGAATTGGAGCCAAATGTTTTGCCATTCCTTTAAGCCAACTTTTCTGAAAATATAAAAATTTACTTACCAGTTGTAAAATCAATCAATGAAGCACTCACTTCTCTACACTGTTAGCATCGGATTGAAAACTCAGGACAAGACTCCCGAGTTCGAGTGGGTCACATGGTACAATGGTGGGGCCTTCACAACAGGTGTGACGGAAACTATAAGCCAATGGCCAACCTACCCCCTATGCCAACCAGCCCCGCTCTCCCCTACTATTAAAGTTCGTTTCAATATAAAGTCTAGAACTATTCTAAACCATATGCACTATCCAAAGATATATTTTTTTGATAAAACAGTAAAGCGACTTCTTTGATATGATCTATTGTGATCCAAAAGTAGACCACTACGCTTATAGGAGATATGGCCACAAAAATAGACTAGATCTCAACGGATAATCTTCCAAGTGGATTCCAAAGAGAATTTATTTGCAATCATTAATCGATCTAAAAAGATTGTTTCATGTTCTTCCAAATTGCATCATTCGTTTTGGCTCTGATTCAAGTCGCGGCACATGCCATGTTTCTTGTATTATTTCTGGTCCGAATTATTTCTATCAGATTCAACACCATCATAATATTGTAACACTTAAGTGCGTTAACAATTTTTATTTTGCGAAAGTATACAATATCCAATGCCACACGAATCACAACAACATAAATATTTGAACAGGTTGCAAAAATTATCACTTTGTAACACATAAATAACCATGTGACTTGAGCTTCTCTTTGACAAAGACTAACTGTCCAGTCACTCGCTCCTTATATATATGTAGTCGAAAGGAGTGTTTTATGTTTATAAACTTTATTACTAAAAACGAAAATTTACTTGTATATAATTTATTTAAAAAAAAAAAATGTATGTCAACCGCCAAATTTTGCTAAAGAATTATCATTTGTTTAAGGGTACATACATACTTCGCATTTTACAGCCGCTCCCTGATTATCTTGAACTAGCATTCCTCGTCGCGGCTTTGCCCGCGAGCCTTTAAAATCAATTCTGTGATCATTATCTTGGTATTGATTTAATATAATATGTTATAGGTTAAATGATGGTCAGGATTTTCAGTTTACAATGATTTTATTGTGGTCAGCCAACGTTTCGATCCAACTTGTGGATCTTCATCAGGGCTAAATCCTCTCAGAATCCATCTGAAAAAAAAATAACCCGGTAAATCACAAAACAGATAAAGAGATAATTTCATCCACTTATTCTAACATCTTCCGCATCCTCAAATCCTAGTTTTGATTTCATAGGTACCTGCAATTATCTCTGTACCTCTTGTACTATTATTATTTTTCCTTCTGTATATTTTCCTTCTTGTTCCTTCTTTCTGTATATTTTCCAATTCTTTATGCATTGTTACATTATGTATTATCTCATTTTTATGTTATTATTGAGTCCAGACACAACTATTTGTATACAGTACCATCTTTTCCGTTAGTTTTAAAATATTTTTGTTCACTCGGTTGTCATGTGCCTTCACTTCAAGCGTTGGATTTCCCCGTCATAAACCTTTGAAGTCGGCAAACTAACCCCCTACCACTACCTCTCACCTTATTTTTACCTTTAGTCTTAGTATCCACCTGGACTCAGTAGGTAAATATCAGATTCTATTTTATCTTGTTAACCAGCCACTTATTTTAATATTTATGTATACCATCTTTTATATTATTACCAGTTCTGTAATGTATCCATTTATTGTCACCCTCTAGCATAGATACTCATATATTTGTTTTCTTTTAGCCCTGATGAAGATTCACAAGTTGGATCGAAACGTTGGCTTACCACAATAAAATCATTGTAAACTGAAAATCCTGAGCATCATTTAACCTATCGTATTGAAGAACAGTTGACTATCTCTCACCTCTACTGGAAGCTGCTGGCTCGGTAGAAGAGAGGGAGACGCGCAATGGAGAGAGTTCACTAAAACCACCAAAACAAAAAATCTGGTGCGTGCTCGCAACACACAACTTTCACTTACCAACTTACTTTGATTAGAAATTAATGCGTTTTGTTAATTGCCACTTCTCAAATGAACAGAACGGCTTTAATTATGAACAATGGTCTGTCATTATAGGCGTACTCCGCACGCGTGGGCTCAACGAGTTTTATGAGTTGACTGAATATTTTTCTTTTTTTCTCCTCTTTATGTTTTCTTTATTTTTATCATATCTCATATTTAGCTATTTCTTATTTTTAGGCGTAACGAGAGACAGTTAATTTCTCCATGTAAACAAAAACAATGGTACTTTATAAGAAAGAAACAAACAAACAAAAAAGGCCCCCCCCCCAAAAAAAACCCCCTTTTTAACAACATCAAAACATTTTAATAATGATAAAGCTTACCTGATATTAAAGAAAATCTAATTTTCATTAAACATGATGAATTTGATAAAAATCGTTAAAGCCGTTTTTGAGATAATCGAAAAAAAGTTAAAAATTGAAAAAAAAAAGTCATGAAATTAAGTGCCCCCTCAGTTGGACCAATTTTGATGAAATGTTGGCTTTTACATATTTGGTATATACATACATCAAATACCCAGTTTTTTCAAAATCCTTAAAGCCGTTTTTGAGTAAATAAAAAATATGTACGCGTGAAATTGGTACAAAATTTATTAAGTAAAGTCCCCCCTCCGGTTGATCAATTTTGATGAAATTTTTACAGTCGTATCTCGGGCATATAAATACATTATATACCCAGTTTGATCAAAATCGTTAAAACCGTTTTTGAGTAAATAAAAAAAACATGTGAAAATGATACAAAATTTATTAAGTAAAGTCCCCCCTCCGGTTGATCAATTTTGATGAAATTTTTACAGTCATATTTCAGGCATATAAATAGATCAAATACTCAGTTTAATCAAAATCGTTAGAGCCATTTTTGAGAAAATCGAAAAAAAACGTAAAAAGTTATTTAATAAAGTACCCCCTCCCTTTGAGCAATTTTGATGAAATTTTGGCTGTCACATCGCGGGCATATACCTACACTAAATAACTAATTTCAGGTTCCCACGGTTTATAATTTTTGAGCTAGTCTTTTCACACACACACACACACACACACACACACACATTGTACAGGAACTGCAAGGCTGTCACCCTCTTGTCATTGCAGGAGACTTTAACGCTTGGGCTACGGCATGGGGGAGCAAAGAGACCAATAAGAGAGGCGAATGTGTTCTCGACGTATTCGCTGCGCTCGACGTTGTGCTCTTAAACACAGGCTCCACCCCTACATTCACTAGAAATGATCGCGCTTCGATTGTTGATCTGACGTGTGTTAGTCCATGCCTTGTTTCTGACAACAAATGGCACGTAAGCGATCTCTATACCCACAGTGATCACCAGGCAATCTGTTTTGAAGTCGAAGTCCCTGGTACTATGAGGAAAACATTCAAAACGAGACGATCAGTGTGGAACCGTCGATCATTTGACCGAGAATCGTTTGTCATAATGATGGAGGAAAAACTCACATTACTCGGACCGGTAGAGGAAAGGGTCATACAATTAATGGAGCTTATCACTAACGCCTGTGATGCTTCAATGACCAAGACACCGAGAACAACCCGTCACATACCGGTGTATTGGTGGAGTGAAGATATCGCCGCCCTCCGGAAGACTTGTCTCCGTACAAGAAGGCTAACCCAAAGAGCGAGAGGTCGTCCGACATATGAAGCTCTTAAACAGGAACATCGGGAGGCCAAAAGGTACCTTGTCAAGGCAATTAAAGAGGCGAAGCGTAAATGCTGGAGGAAACTCTGCGAAGAAGTAGATGAGGACACGTGGGGAAGGCCATACAAAATAGTTATGGCAAGGCTGAAAAGCTCAAGCTTATCGCCGCCAAGCTCTCCTGACCTATTAGAGAAAATAGTTTCAACGCTCTTCCCAACAAGACCAGAAGTAGTTTTCGATACAATACCGTATTTAGAACGGGACCAAGTACCGGAAATCACGCAAGAAGAGCTTGAGATAGCTTGTTGCAAAGTAGGGGATAACAAAGCCCCAGGACCGGACAATGTTCCAAACTTTGTCCTAAAAACAGCCGTCAGAATCAGACCAGAACTCTTCCTCGACTTGTACAATTCTTGTCTCCGTGAAGGGATATTTCCTGTTGATTGGAAGAAACAGCAATTGGTACTCCTGCCGAAGGGTAAGGGGTCTCCTGATGACCCTACATCCTATCGTCCAATCTGTCTTCTAAACACTGCTGGTAAAATTCTGGAGAGGATTGTATGTAACAGAATTACAGAGCTTATTGAGGGAAGTCGAGGACTATCTGAAAAACAATATGGTTTTCGGAAAGGTAGGTCAACAGTCGATGCAATAGACTTCGTGATAAAGTCAGCTAGAGAAGCCACTGCCGGAAAAAGGTGGAGAAGGGGTGGAAAGAAGTATTGCGCAGTGATAACGCTAGACGTCAAGAATGCATTTAACTCAGCAAGATGGGATTGCATCATGGAAGAGTTGCGTAAGAAAAAACTTCCACAGTACCTCCTTAAAATTGACACCAGTTATTTTTCAGACAGAATCCTGAGGTATGAAACAGATGCAGGACCAAGAACCTACAAAATAACAGGAGGCGTTCCCCAAGGTTCTGTATTAGGACCGCTGTTATGGAATGTTATGTACGATGCCGTGCTCAGACTTCCTATGCCAGAAGGAATTACCACGCTGGGATTCGCAGACGATCTTGCGATCATTGTTCGTGGAAAGCTTTTGGAAGACATAACGTACAAGGCCAACAGCGCAATATTTAATATTCGCCAGTGGCTCTCGTCCGTGGGCCTACAACTAGCTGATCACAAGACTGAGACTGTACTTATTACCAGCAGGAAAGTGAGGGAAAGGATCAATTTGAGCGTTGGAGAGATCGACATCCTCTCAAAGCCCTCCATTAAATACTTAGGTGTGCGTATTGATGCTAGGATGCGGTTTGATGAACACCTGCAAGAAGTCAGCAGGAAAGCAGTGAAAGTAGCGAACGCACTGGCTAGAATTATGCCAAATATTGGTGGGCCAGCGCAAAACCGGAGAAGGCTCCTTGCTAATGTTACCAACTCGGTGCTTTTGTATGCTGCTCCAGTTTGGTTACATGCCTTCCAAGCGAGGTCATACTCTCGTAAGGCGATTAGTGCGCATCGAAGAAATGCCTTACGCGTCGCAAGAGCATTTCGCACTGTGTCGTATGATGCCGTGTGTATCATCGCCGATATGACTCCAATAGACCTACTAGCCGAAGAGCGTGGCAGAATCTACCGCAGAAAACGGGAAGCGCCAGAAGCACACTGGCTAACGATAACAAAAGACGAGAGAAAGGAAACTCTTCGCAGATGGCAGAGGCGCTGGGACTCATCATTATCTGGAAGGTGGACAAACCGCCTGATACCAGATATCGCATCGTGGGTGAATCGCACACATGGAGAGGTTGATTATTTCCTTACTCAACTGCTCTCTGGACATGGTTGCTTCAGGGCATATCTCTATCGGTTCAAGCTGGAAGAAGAATCATCATGTACCACCTGCGCTCCATTAGATGAAACAGTGGAACATGCTTTCTTCGCATGCAAGAAATTTACTGGGGAGAAGGGTGAATTAGATATGGTGTTGGGTAAAAGATCCACACCGGAAAATCTGGTACAGCTCATGTTGACCAGTCAAGAGAACTGGAATGCTGTTTCAGATTATGCCGCGAGAGTAGGAGGAAAATTGAGAGCTCAGGAGCAAGAGAGAAGGGGTCAAGTACCAGGAAGGGTACAGTAGAGAAGTAGGCGCCTAGCCATCCTGCCCACCGCGAAGTAATGCCTGCCAGCAGTTCCGCGATGTGGCATTGCAAAGTATGTAGGAGGTTTTTTAGTGAGTAGGAATCTCACACTGTTGTGGGTTTAACCCCCACTTCGTCTAATGAAAGATTTTTCCCCTACAAAAAAAAAAAAAAAAAAAAAAAAAAAAAAAAAACACACACACACACACACACACAGACCATTTCGCGGGACTTGGTTATTTCGACTCAGGAGGTCCCAAAACGTGTATTTCCGTTGAAAACTGGAAGTCAAAATTTTTCACGATCGCAATACTTCCACTTACTATATATTTCATATATAGGTAAGTGAAAGTAAAAATTGCTTACTCGTCGTGAACGGTTCATTATTCGGCTTTAAAACATGGTTTTCGACGCCCTGTAGGACTCTCGAGTTAAACTCGTCGTATTAAGATCTTTAAAATGAGTCCAAATAGATATTTTTTCTCGAAGTGCAAAAATAGGTGTCCGTTAGAGTTAAACGGCAATTTCGCCATTTAAACCCCTTAGGGGTTAAATTTTTGAAATTCCTTTCTTAGTGGTTACCTACATCGCGTTTAAAATCGTAATTCCCAACTTCAAGTTTCTATCTTAAGTAGTGTTTGCTTTGCGTTGATTCTGTCAGTCAGGACAAAGCCTCTTATATATATAAAGATATCACATATTAAACAAAAAATGATGTATTTTCTTGTTTTTAATAATTACTTTTCTTCTATTGTCTCCCCCACCCTTCCGAACGAAAAATAGAGTCTAGTCTAAATATAAAATAAACTTTATCTCATTATTTTCTTGGCAGAATCTAGTCTTGGCAGTTTATTATTTCCTTATAATTTTTCTAGTTGATCATAAATTTTAGATGATTTCTATTATTCCTTATACACAGGGTTACTGTTGAACAGTTATCCTTCAGTTCTGAGTGAGAGCATTTTTCGCACCCTGCGTTGACAGAACTCTGCATTACAGTAAAAGGCATTTCGAACTTTTCCAAATTGCAGCAACTCCTGTGCTCGTTTGAAATAATGAAAGCTTTGGATACAAACGTTGTCTTATGCCTTTTTTTTTTCCACGAACATTCTGCTTGATGCATAATATTGTAACACTTATGTGGGTTAACAATTTTTATTTAATAAAAGAGTATACAATATTCATCGCCACACGAATTATAGCAACAAAAATATTTGAACAGGTTACAAAAATTATCACTTTGTAACACATAAATAATCACGTGACTTGAGCTTCTCTTTGACAAAAACTAACTGTCCAGTCACTCGCTTCTTATAATATAATAGTAATAATAATAATAAGTTTATTTGACAAAATAGACAAAATTATACAATTTATATACAAATAACATAAACAATTATGGCATGAGAACCGTCTGCCGGAGTTTAGTTAAATAATATTAATATTTTTAAACAACAAACACTAAAATTAAACAAAATTTGAGTAGTTAAAAGAAACATATTAGTATTCAAAATAAAGTTCATCTACATTACATTTGTAATATTAATAAATAGGAAATTAAATAAAAAATTAAAATTAAATGAAGCTCCTAGGCGAACTCATTACAGATTAGTTTTCTATAATTCCAAGCATTTTTATTTTCACTTACCTATATATGAAATATATAGTAAGGAAAGTATTGCGATCGTGAAAAATTTCGACTTCCGGTTTTCAACGGAAACGTTTTGGGGTCCCCTGAGTCCAAATAACCAAGTCCCGCGCAATGGTATGTGTGTGTGTGTGTGTCTGTGAACAGACTAGATCAAAAACTGTAGACCGTACAAAACTGAAATTGGGTATTTAGTGTATGTATATGCCCGCGAAAATTTCATCAAAATTGGTCAAACGGAGGGGGTACTTTAGTTACAGAATTTTGACTATTTTTTACGTTTTTCTCAATTTTGTAAAAAACGGCTCTAACGATTATGATTTAACTTGGTATTACGTGTATGTATATGCCCGCGATGCGACAGTCAAAATTTCATTAAAATTGATTAATTGGAGGGGGCACTTTACCTAATAAATGTTGTCCCATTTTCACGTATTTTTTTTTTATTTACTCAAAAACGGTTTTAACGATTTTGATCAAACTCGGTATTTGATGTATGTATATGACCGCGATGCGACAGTCAATATTGATCAATTGGAGGGGGCTCTTTATTTCATAACTTTTTTTTCAATTTTTACCTTTTTTCGAATATTTTAAAAACGGCTTTAATGATTTTGATTCAATTCATCAGGTTTAATCAAAATTAAGTCTTCTTTAATATCACGTGAGCTTTATCATAATTAAAATGTTCTGAGGGGGTTAAAATGGGGTAGGGGCCTTTTCTGTTTTCCTATAAAGTACCTTTGTATTTGTTTATATGGAGAAATTATCTGTCTCTCGTTTCGCTTAAAAATAAGAAAAAGCTAAATATGAAATATGTGACTCTGAGAAATGGCAATTAAAAAACACGTAAATTTCTAATCTACATAAGTTGTTAAGTGAAAGTTGTGTGTTGCGCGCATCGCACCAGATTTTTTTTGTATGTAATAAGAAGAGACCAATTTTTACCGTTAAGTAATTCAATAATGAATTCAAATGATAAAAGCCTTTCTCCAAAAGCTGCAAGGCGATAGGGGGCAAGAACTGGGCACACTGCTAGAATGTCCTCTTTAACTCTATAATTACATAGGGTACACTCATCCTGAGTGCTGGGTGCTGAGCTATTAAATGGCTTACAGTTCAAATTTAATAATTCTCCCCTTAGTTTAAATATTAGACGAATATCGCTGAGACCTATATGAGTGTTTGCACCACCAGTCAAGTCAGCAGGTTTGACATTGAAGTCTAATACTTTATAAATATTATAGCGGTGAGTCGCTTCAGCTCTTTCAATCAACTCATGTTTGAAACCCAGCCTCAACGCCTCTATTGTTCTCTCAAGTTTACAAAAAAGCCACTCTCTCTCAACCTCAACAAAACTAATCGTGATAATACTTTTCTCCCCCAAAACCTCCCAATTATGAGCCCAAAGAAAATTTTTTTTTCAACCTCTTCAGCTACTAATCGGGGAAATCTAGAGAAATCCATACTAAACACCTTGCGTAGGTATCTACTTTGTAAGGACAAAGTAGATAGAAATAAATTGATTCTAAGCCAGTTTCAAGGTGCAAGATGTAAATTGGAGTAAACGGCGGAAAAGCAAACAATTTCCTAATAAAGAACCTTAATACCTTTTCGACCTCTACAAATTCCTCCGATTCCCAAACCTGTGTACCATAAGTCAGTATTGAACGGGACACTCGCTTCTTATATATATGTAGTCGAAAGGAGAACGGTCTAGAACCTCGTGGAATAGCGTGGATGGTACTCGAACTTCGTAGTCACAAACACGTGCTATGACAGTTTGTTCCAACTGTTATTTCGTTCAAACTCTTGTTCTAACCTCTTGGTCTAGCAGTTTTAAACCATATATTTTGTCCGACTTTACTTTACAATATTGCGAGTTACTTGGGTTTAGGTTATCAAATATTTTCGTCTACTACAGATCGTATTTTAAAAATCTGGTGCGTGCTCGCAACACACAAGTTTCACTTACCAACTTACTTAGATTACAAATTAATGCGTTTTGTTAATTGCCACTTCTCAAATGAACAGAACGGCTTTAATTGGGAACAATGGTCTGTCATTAAAGGCGTACTCCGCATGCGTGGGCTCAACGAGTTTTATGAGTTGACTGAAATTTTTTATTTTTTTTTTCCTCTATATGTTTTCTTTATTTTTATCATATATCATATTTAGCCATTTCTTACTTTTAGGCGTAACGAGAGACATTTAATATCTTCATATAAATAAAAACAAAGGTACTTTATAGGAAACAAAAAAACAAACAAACAAAAAAGGCCCTTACCCCATTTAAGCCTCCTCAGAACATTTCAATAATGATAAAGCTTACCTGATATTAAAGAATAACTAATTGTAATTAAACATAACGAATTTCATAAAAATCGTTAAAGCCGTTTTTGAGATCATCGAAAAAAAAGTAAACATTGGAAAAAAATATGAAATAAAGTGCCTCCTCCGTTCGACCGATTTTGATGAAATGTTGGCTATCACATCTTTAGCATAACACCCAGTTTGATCAAAATCGTTAAAACCGTTTTTAAGTAAATAAAAAAAATCTGGTGCGTGCGCGCAACACACAACTTTCACTTACCAACTTACTTAGATTAGAAATTGACGTGTTTTGCTAAATATCATTTCCCAAAGTCACACATTTTTCTACATTAATATCTTATTTTTGTTAATCGTTAAAGCCGTTTTCGAGTAAATAAAAAAACCCCGTGAAAATGATACAAAATTTATTAAGTAAAGTACCCCCTCCCGTAGATCAATTTTGATGAAATTTTTACAGTCATATCTCGGGCATATAAATACATCAAATACCAAGTTTGATCAAAATCGTTAAAACCGGTTTTGAGTAAATAAAAAAACACGTGACAATGATACAAAATTTATTAAGTAAAGTCCCCCCTCCCGTAGATCAATTTTGATGAAATTTTTACAGTCATATCTCGGGCATATAAATACATCAAATACCAAGTTTGATCAAAATCGTTAAAACCGTTTTTGAGTAAATAAAAAAACACGTGACAATGATACAAAATTTATTAAGTAAAGTCCCCCCTCCCGTAGATCAATTTTGATGAAATTTTTACAGTCATATTTCGGGGATATAAATACATCAAATACCAAGTTTGATCAAAATCGTTACCACCGTTTTTGAGTAAATAAAAAAACACGTGACAATGATACAAAAATTATTAAGTAAAGTCCCCCCTCCGGTTGATCAATTGTGATGAAATGTTGGTTATCACATCTTTGGCATATACATACATCAAATACCCAGTTTGATCAAAATCGTGAAAGCCGTTTTTGAGTAAATAAAAAAAACACATGAAAATGATACAAAATTTATTAAGTAAAGTCCCCCCTCCGGTTGATCAATTTTGATGAAATTTTTACAGTCGTATCTCGGGCATATAAATGGATCAAATACTCAGTTTAATCAAAATCGTTAGAGCCGTTTTTGAGAAAATTGAGAAAATACTTAAAAAGTTAAAAAGTCGCGGGCATAAAAATACACTAAATACCCAATTTCAGGTTCGCACGGTTTATAGTTTTTGAGCTAGTCTGTTCACACACACACACACACACACACACACACACACACACACACACACACACACACACACACACACACACACACACACACACACACACACACACACACCCTCCGTTCGACCAATTTCAATGAAATTTTTGCTGTCACACCGCGGGCTTATACATACTCTAAATACCCAATTTCAGGTTCGCACGGTTTATAGTTTTTGAGCTAGTCTGTTCACTCACACACACACACAGACACACACACACAAAGCGAGGGGGTACTTTATTTAATAACTTTTTAAGTTTTTTTCGATTTTCTCAAAAACGGCTCGAACGATTTTGATTAAACTGAGTATTTGATTTATTTATATGCCTGAAATATGACTGTAAAAATTTCATCAAAATTGATCAACCGGAGGGGGGACTTTACTTACTAAATTTTGTATCATTATCACGTGTTTTTTTTATTTACTCAAAATCGGCTTTAACGATTGTTATCAAACTGGGTATTTGATGTATGTATAGGCCAAAGATGTGATGTCCAACATTTCATCAAAATTGGTCAAACGGAGGGGGCACTTTATTTCATAACTTGTTTTCCAATTTATACCTTTCTTTCGATTCTCTCAAAAACGGCTTTAATGATTTTGATCAAATTCGTCATGTTTTATGAAAATAAGGTGTTCTTTAATATCAGGTAAGCTTTATAGTTATTAAAATGTTCTGAGGGGGCTTAAATGGGGAAGGGGCCTTTTTTGTTTTCCTGTAAAGTACTCTTGGTTTTGTTTATACGGAAGAATTAACTGTCTCTCATTTCGCCTAAAAATAAGAAATGGCTAAATATTAAATATGAAAAAAATGAAGTAAACATATAGAGGAGAAAAAAGAAAAATATTGCGTCAGCTCATAAAATATGTTGAGCACACGCATGCGGCGGCGTTTTAATGACAGACCATTTTTCATAATTAAAGCCGTTCTGTTCATTTAATGAAAATCATTTGTTTCATGGTAAATGAAATTTTCAACAATTACATAGAGAACTATAAAATCAGACGACTTGGAGTATTATGCTTGCATTGCCGAATTACCACAAGTAAACACTTTTACTTAATAAAAAAAAAAATAGTGTTTTTTATAGAGCAAATAAAAACAAAAATAAGAAATGAATGAGGAAAAAAGTGGCAATTAACAAAAACATCAATTTCTAATTTATATAAGTTGGTAAGTGAAATTTGTGTGTTGCGCATACGCACCAGATTTTTTTCATTCTTTACATTGCAAAACCTGTTGTTTAAAGCAATATAAAAAAAAAAAATAATTCAAAATATATAAGATTATTATAAGAGTTTATAAAGGATATCTTTATGCCTACTAAGGCTAAGCGACATTGGGAGTTCTCAATTATACCCGTCCAGGACATTGCACAGGCTCGGGACCCCATTTTACTTAACAACCGAGGGACGGCACAGCCAACGATCTTTCACTCCATCGAAAAATCTTAGGACCACCTTAAGATGCGAAGCCGCGATCTTTAGCGTCATGAGCTACTATGCTAGCCGCTACACCACAGGTGAGCCCTGTTATTATATCTAGCATCATATATAATATTATATAACTATATATATTATATCTAACCTTACCGATCGTAAAACGTTAAGATACAGAGCATGAGAGCTGGCTTAATATCCCGCTAATAGCTGCCAACACTTGTTCTAAATATGTAGCACAAGCCGTTGTACCAAAGGTCATCCACACTCGTTTCAATATTCCCAGTCTGTCGTCAGTGAGTTCATTACCATGCTCTTGAGCGCCTCTAGTCGCCCGTTCCCTGGCGCCTTCGACATTCCCTAAATTTTTTAGACCAGGGGCCAATAACACACTTCAACATTTCGTGGGCTCGCGGTTATAATTTAAAATTAATGAACTATAATTATATAAAGACATTGATAATAAATTTCAAAAATTATTGGGTTTTTTTTTCCTTTAATGTACCTGAAAAAATAATTTTTTAAAGTGTAAATTAGTTACATATATATCTTATCCATCAAAAATGATGAATTTTAGAAAATATGAAAATGGCATTTATATTTATCTAGAAAAATTACATTCATTTCCCGCTCTAATTTTTTTTTACTTTCACTTACCTATATATGAAATATATAGTAAGTGGAAGTATTGCGATCGTGAAAATTTTCGACTTCCGGTTTTCAACGGAAATACACGTTTTGGGGTCCCCTGAGTCAAAATAACCAAGTCCCGCGAAATGGTCTGTGTGTGTGTGAACAGACTAGCTCAAAAACTATAAACCGTGCGAACCTGAAATTGGGTATTTAGAGTATGTATAAGCCCGCGATGTGACAGCAAAAATTTCATGAAATTTGCTCAAAGGGAGGGGGTACATTATTTAATAACTTTTTAAGTTTTTTTCGATTTTCTCAAAAACGGCTCTAACGATTTTGATTAAACTGAGTATTTGATCTATTTATATGCCTGAAATATGACTGCAAACATTTTATCAAAATTGATCAACCGGAGGGGGGACTTTACTTAATAAATTTCGAATCATTTTCATGTGTTTTTTTTATTTACACAAAAACGGTTTTAACGATTTTGATTAAACTTGGTATTTGATGTATTTATATGCCAAAGATGTAATAACCAACATTTCATCACAATTGATCAACCGGAGGGGGGACTTTACTTATTAAATTTTGTATCATTTTCACGTGTTTTTTTTATTTACTCAAAAACGGTTTTAACGATTTTGATCAAACTTGGTATTTGATGTATTTATATGCCCGAAATATGACTGTAAAAATTTCATCAAAATTGATTAACCGGAGGGGGGACTTTACTTAATAAATTTTGTATCATTTTCACGGGGCTTTTTTATTTACTCATAAATGGCTTTAACGATTAACAAAAATAAGATACGAATGTAGAAAAATGTGTGACTTTGGGAAATGATATTTAGCAAAACACGTCAATTTCTAATCTAAGTATGTTGGTAAGTGAAATTTGTGTGTTGCACGCACGCACCAGATTTTTTAAACCAAAGTTTTTTTTTTTTTTTTTTTTTACACGAAACGGCCACTTTTAGGACCAGACTGATATCACTGAAGAATCTTCCTTCTTCCTCCTTCTCAGTTCCCAGCGCAGCTTCATCATTCTCGACTGCTCCTCTCTTGTCTCCTTTGACCACCCAATACCCTTCACCCTCTTCTTAAATCTAACTTCATTGTTAATTATTATCTTGAAAAGAGCCCTGTCATGACAAAGTTCTTTTGATACCCCCAAAGTTTCCCATTCTTCTTTAATTTGCCTAGGATATCCCCCTAAATTTTTGTACTTTAAAATTTTACTGAAAATTTCTTTACATATTCTTTTTTCACTCATTCTCTCCATGTGCCCAAAGAACCTTAACCTACTAATTCTCATATCAGTTTCTAAATCATTAATGTGCCTCCTCATTAGACCTCCCCCTGAATCCTTCTGATGTTTTCTTTGGTCCATAAATCTTCCTCAAAATTTTCCTCTCTATTTTTTTCAACTTATCTAAACTGGGAAAACAAGCCGTTTCTACTCTATAAAGAATCACAGCTTTTACTACAGTATTATAATGCCTTAATTTTGCCTTTATCGAAAGATTTTTCTTATTATAAATTTTTCCCATTTGAAAGCACAAATCCTTTAATTTTCCTCTTGAAACTCTCCTGAAATCTTCCCATGTTTGGTTCTGACTGATTTTTTCTGATATCCTACCTCCATTGTCATTAACTCTTTCTCAAAAGTTTTCTCAAAAGATATTTGTAACTCGGTCTGCAATTTCCTTCAGGCAATTTATCTGGTCAATGGACTCTTCTTCAGACTCAGCCAATAATGCTAAATCATCAGCAAAAGCCAATCACCTCAATTTAAGATAAGTTTTATAAATATTGTAATATCATGAAATAAGTTTTTAAAAAATTATTTAGAGTTAATAAAAAATGGAAATAAGTTATCGGTTCGTAGAGCCACCCTCTATAGAGCCACCTATGTAAAAGCCAGACACCCCTCGGCATGGGCGGATCCAGCCTATCGTAAAGGGGGGGGCTGCAGTCCTAAAGGGGGGGCTGCAGTCCTAAAGGGGGGGCTGCAGTCTCAGAGCCCTTCATTTGGATCTGCTAATCAGCTTTTTTACTTTCACTTACCTATATATGAAATATATAGTAAGTGGAAGTATTGCGATCGTGAAAAGTTTCGACTTCAGGTTTTCAACGGAAATACACGTTTTGGAGTCCCCTGAGTCAAAATAACCAAGTCCCGCGAAATGGTGTGTGTGTGTGTGTGTGTGTGTGAACAGACTAGCTCAAAAACTATAAACCGTGCGAACCTGAAATTGGGTATTTAGTGTATGTATATGCCCGCGATGTGACAGCAAAAATTTCATCCAAATTGCTCAAAGGGAGGGGGTACTTTATTTAATAACTTTTTACGTTTTTTTCGATTTTCTCAAAAACGGCTCTAACGATTTTGATTAAACTGAGTATTTGATCTATTTATATGCCCGAGATATGACTATGAAGTTAAAACTTCATCAAAATTGATCAACCTGAGGGGGGACTTTACTTAATAATTTTTGTATTATTTTTACGTGTTTTTTTTTATTTACTAAAAAACGGTTTTAACGATTTTGATCAAACTGGGTATTTGATGTATGTATATGCCAAAGATGTGATAGCCAATATTTCATCAAAATTGATCAACCGGAGGGGGCACTTTATTTCATAACTTGTTTTCCAATTTATGCCTTTCTTTCAACTATCTCAAAAACAGGTTTAATGATTTTGATCAAATTAACAAAACGCATTAATGTCTAATCTAAGTAAGTTGGTAAATGAAAGTTGTGTGTTGCGTGCACGCACCTTTACGTTCCTTTCCCACAACTAAAATTCTACTTGTTCTGCACATTATTTGTTCTTTAACTTGCTTCCTTGAATTAAGTCAAGTCAGATTCTATCTTTGAATGACAAAATATTTTCCAAAGGGAGGGGCTGCAGCCCCCACAGCCCCCCCCCCTGGATCCGCCAATGCCCCTCGGTAACCCTAGTGTTGCGTAAAGCTTTGATTAAACTATTTAAATGCTTTCTATTTTGTTTTTGTTTACTATAAAAATAATATAATATAATAATGTTTTAAATTATAAATAAAAAATAGTTGTGAGCGTGAAAGAATCGTGTTGGAAGAAGAGAAACCGATTGGGGAAGGCCAGACCGGGACATGTTCGAACCTGTCAAGATGAGAGCGTTGACCCAGCGCTACACGTGTACCCCCACCTCCCAACATATGTACAATATTATTAGTTAGAAATATATAATTCTAATATGCAGGTTCATATTATGTTTTTCTCGAAAATAAAATACGTTTGAAGAGCTTTGAAAATGATTCGAGGGGTTAATTTTGTCTGACTTTAGGTTAGTGTGTCAAGGCGAACTGCCTTCGATTGTACAGCCCTATATTTCTATACATAGGGTAAACTATAAGGTTATTGGCACTCAGTACAGTTAATGGCAGGCCAACTTTAACTTAAAAAATCTGGTGCGTGCGCGCAACACACAACTTTCACTTACCAACTTACTTAGATTAGAAATTGACTTGTTTTGCTAATTATCATTTCCCAAAGTCACACATTTTTCTACATTCATATCTTATTATTATAATTAATGCGTTTTGTTAATTGCCACTTCTCAAATGAACAGAACGGCTTTAATTATGACTCCGCATGCGTGGGCTCAACGAGTTTTATGAGTTGACTGAATATTTTTATTTTTTTCTCCTTTTTATGTTTTCTTTATTTTTATCATATCTCATATTTAGTCATTTCTTATTTTTAGGCGTAACGAGAGACAGTTAATTTCTCCATATAAACAAAAACAAAGGTACTTCGTAGGAAAAAAAAAACAAAAAAAATTTATTAAGTAAAGTCCCCTCTCCGGTTGATCATTTTCGATGAAATTTTTTTCAGTCATATCATGGGCATATAAATAGATCAAATACTCAGTTTAATCAAAATCGTTCGAGCCGTTTTTGAGAAAATCGAAAAAAAACTTAAAAAGTTATTAAATAAAGTACCCCCTCCTTTTGAGCAATTTTTATGAAATTTTTGCTGTCACATCGCCGGCATATACATACACTAAATACCTAAATATAAATATAAATACACACACACACACACACACACACACACACACACACACACACACACACACACACACACACACACACACACACACACACACAAACACACACACACACACACACACACACACACACACACACACAAACAAACACACACACACACAGACCATTTCACGGGACTTGGTTATTTGGACTCAGGGGACCCCCAAAACGTGTATTTCCGTTGAAAACCGGAGGTAGAAAATTTTCACGATCGCAATACTTCCACTTACTATATATTTCATATAGTGTGAAAGTATTAATGAGTAAACAAGTCCTAATTTTATTTCAAGATATACATGAATCTAATGGTTGAAGGGTCCTCTAAGTCATCTATGAAGTTAGTCTTAAAGAAACTAAACATAGGGAAGATTTCACAATTAAATTCACAGGGTGTCAATAACTAGTTTTTGCACTTCTTACAATAAATATTGCCATAAGGTAAAACTATTGAACTTTTGACCCAAAAAAACCTCTTGAGTCTTTTTAAGGATAGATAAATAGGAGCTATAGGAAGTTCCAATTTGATCCCTTTATAAAAAGCATTTTTTTAAAGTTCACCACTGAAATGTAGTCTTAAGGGTGTCAATAACTGTACGGTTTACCCTATTTCTTATAAACTGTCCAATCCAGGGGTACCAGCTATCCGTCTGACGGCGTTATATGATATCATCATAGTTTTTACTTTCACTTACCTATATATGAAATATATAGTAAGTGGAAGTATTGCGATCGTGAAAATTTTCGACTTCCGGTTTTCAACGGAAATACACGTTTTGGGACCCCCTTAGTCGAAATAACCAGTCCCGCGAAATGGTCTGTGTGTGTGTGTGTGTGTGTGTGTGTGTGTGTGTGTGTGAACAGACTAGCTCAAAAACTATAAACCGTGGGAACCTGAAATTAGGTATTTAGTGTAGGTATATGCCCGCAATGTGACAGCAAAAATTTCATCAAAATTGCTCAAAGGGAGGGGGTAACTTATTACGTTTTTTTCGATTTTCTCAAAAACGGTTTTAATGATTTTGATCAAACTGAGTATTTGATCGATTTATATGGCCGAAACATGACTGTAAAAATTTCATCAAAATTGATTAACCGGAGGGGGGACTTTACTTAATAAATTTTGTATCATTTTCACGTGTTTTTTTTTTATTTACTCAAAAACGGTTTTAACGATTTTGATCAAACTTAGTATATTTGATGTATTTATATGCCCGAGATATGACTGTAAAAATTTCATCAAAATTGATCTTAGGGAGGGGGGGACTTTACTTAATAAATTTTGTATCTTTTTCACGGGTTTTTTTATTTACTCAAAAACGGCTTTAACGATTAACAAAAATAAGATATGAATGTAGAAAAATGTGTGACTTTGGGGAATGATAATTAGCAAAACACGTCAATATCTAATCTAAGTAAGTTGGTAAGTGAAAGTTGTGTGTTGCGCGCACGCACCAGATTTTTATTTTTCTGGTCCTTGTAAAACATGGGCGTGTTTATATAATAATAAGCGCGAGCTATATTTTTCCTATGCAGCTATAATTAGGATAAAGGTACCTGACATCTTACAGGCTCGAGACGTCCATTTTACGTCCTATCCGAGGGATGGCATAGCTAAGGATTTTTACTCCCTATGGCCACCACGGGACGCGAACCGTAGGGACGCGTATTGTAGGTTGCCATGCTAACCGCTACACCACAAGTGACTCCAAAAATGCCTCTTTAAACATTTATTAGACAGTAATAATTTCTGATAATTATATTGTGAATTCGTTTCTTTTAATAGCTTGTTTATGTTACACGGTATCCAATGATCGTAAACAAGTAAGAAAAGACATTACATTATAACCGTGTGTAAATGCTGCATGAGTATTTGTAAACATTAACAACTACCAGAACACCCTTGCTACTTATGCATAAAGTTAAATTGCTTCGTAATCACATTGCAATTATCGGTTGTATAGTAAAATTGAGAGAAGATTGTGAGGCATAGCCAAGGCATTTATTCCCATTAAAAGTCGCGAACCCGCTACCTTTAGTATTGTAGGTTGCCACGCTAACCACTACACCACAGGTGACCCCATATAACATAGGTTTGAACGGCTTCGAAAATGTTTATAGGCGTTCATTCTGTGCGATTTTAGGTTAGGGTGTCAAGGCGAACTGCCTTCGATTGAGGAGTCCCATACATATTTCTTATAAACAGTCAAATCTAGGGTACCAACTATCCGTCTGACGGCGTTATTTGATATCATCAGATTTTATGTTTTTCTGACCCTTGTGAACGTGATATTATGTGAAACTTTTTCAGTTAATAATTTGTATTAGATCTCAGCCTTCGACTCACGCTCGCTATGCTCGCTTATCAGAGATAAATAAACCCATAAAAGGTTTTTTTTCAGTCCTTACTGTGAACGGTACCTTACTGAACGGCACGTGAACCACTGGTTTAGTTCTAGCCAGTTTTTAACTATCCTCTTCTTCAACTACTTTCTGAATATAATGGAGTTATAAGCAGAGATGTGCCTTAACGCGTAAATTGTTAATCTTTACATTTTACAGTAAATAATGGCAAACAAGAAAGTGTCAAAAATTCGAAATCAGCACTTGAAGTAATAGTAAACAGTTGAACAATAAAAGTGATCGGGTCTTGCGATGCGAAAACCACATCCAGTTACTTTCATGACGCGACATCCAGTTACTTTTAGTAAACAGTTACTTCTTTTAAACACTTATTTTGGCATTAGTACTGAAGTGCGGCTTATGCGCCGTTCACTAAGGCGCCCTTCAAAGTAAGGCCCGATCTCGGCTGAGAAGGACCCTTTGGGGGTTTATTAATCTCTGAAGAGCGAGCGGGAGTCGAAAGCTAGAATCTATTAAAGCCAATCAAGGCACGTTTTAACTGAAAAAAAGGCGATGGGAGTTCGATAACATGACGGTCACATAACCTCTCAAAACAGGCCACGCCCATCAGCCGCTCTTCAGTACCTTTACCCTTATTTTGATAACAATATTTATAACCTGTAAATAAACTGTATTTGCAAATAATGGCCCAGATGAGATTAACAAGAATATATTTCAGCTAAGAATATTTATTTTTAAAAAAGTTAATATAAAAAAAAACAAATTTAATTAGTAGGAGGCATAAATGATGCTATGTCTTGTATAATCTTCTTAAACTAATCTTCATTGTTATAATAAAATGATTTTGAAAATGAAAATAATTTTTATTATCACTGAAATTACAGCATTTTTATTATCACTGAAATTACAAATTAAATTATCACTAAGGTTATCACTGTATAACCACTACAGATTGTTGAAAGTAACTGTTTACTAAAAGTAAGTGGATGTCGCTTCGTGAAAGTAACTGGATGTGGTCTTCGCAAACAGACCCAAGTGATTAATTTAAAGAAAAAAAAAAAAAAAAAAAAAAAAGACATGTCCGAAAACTTCGATTCTCTGGTCTAATTATTTTTGTGGTGGTGGAATGCCGAGATATATAATTCAAGAAAATTTGATTTCTGATGCTTAGTTTTACGAAGGGATAGATGTTGGAGAAAATAATTCTGTTCAGGGAATCTCTAAGTGGAAATGTAAAAAAATATTTTTCCCTCTTCCATAAATTTAAATCTCTTGACAATAAAGATATGTAAAAAAATGTTATATAAAGTATGTAAAAATATGTTTCTAAATATTTTACATTAATATAGATATGGAGAACGAAACCTCTGCCCCATAAGTGAAATAAGTCCTATTTTACAAATTATACAACTTTTTATTTATTTCAAAAACAAATTTCAAGTGTTTATTTTCTTTTATAATTTTTTATAATTTTTCCATAAGGTGGAAAATGAAATTGTATATTATTATATATTATACAATAGTATATCGTTCTACAAAGTAGAAATTAAATGTCTTAAAACTTTGGACTATTATAAGAACCTAGTCTAACTAACTTTGTATCCTATGTAGGAGAACCAATTAACACGAATAGGCTATCGTTATTTTTTTTTCTGTGGGGAGTGGTATTTTAGCGGCGATAATTGAGTGTCTGAGTAGGCCTTAATAAACAAGATAAGATGGCGGAAAGTACAACAGTAAATACATATATTACTATCTCGTTTGAACTAGTCGTAGCAAACGTTCTCTCTCGACCTTCATACTCTTTCAGGAGACGACATTCTTCACAAGACTTTCCTCTCTTCTGAGTAATCTCATTCTCATAACTAAATAAACCTATCATCTGACTACAAAACTTTTTATTTAGTCTATTTATTGTTTTATATTTGTAACGGGGGACATACGAAGAATATCTATGATATGGTTCTTATTCACTAAAACCTCCAGATTCTAAACCGATTAGAAGCCTTTCCTCTTCCAAGAGATATTGAAATCTGCTGCTATGCGCGCAACACACAACTTTCACTTACCAACTTAATTTGATTAGAAATTTATGTGTTTCGTTAAATGCCATTTCTCAAAGTCACACATTTTTCAACATTCATTTACTTATTTTTGATTGTATTTACTTTTAAAAGTAGGGTAACTGTACAATAAGTTGACAGTGCTCCAATAGTTGACATTTTGCACAAAAAGTGTGAATAATAAGATTCAGTGTTGATTATTTTGGTTCAAAATTTGGCGGTAATTTCCCAAGTTATACTAGTTAGCTGTGCTGCCATCGACATTAGTTTGATGAAAACTAAAGCTTATTGGTGGGAGGTTGTAATGGCGAATTTTCTAGTGGCCTGAAAACTTGGTTACTGCTACCCTGTTTCATTAAGGTGGAAGTCAAGTTAAATAAGCATTTTAGTTGGTTTATTTGAATTCAATTATTTTTTAATTACTTTTATGGTATTCATTAAGTTCATTAGAATCATTTTATATCCTTCTTAATATATTTATACAATGTTTTAGGGCTTAAATGTAGGTGTCAACTATTAGAACAGATATTAATCCATAATTTCAATAGTTGACACGATGTCAACTACCGCCAGAATCAGCAAATAGTGTTCCATCTGGGGGCGGTTTGTGAAAGTCTGAGTCTGTATGGATGACAGGTGCATTATTTTATGTATTTATAGCTAGTGTGCTCTATCCATGGATCGTTGAGAGCAATATTGCATTGCCAATAATCCTATAAGACTCTCCCCACTTCCCGATTATGCAAAGAACATGGGATACTTGCTATTAGTCGCACTATATCAAAATGCTACACATTTCATCCAACCAATGAATGTGGCCATCTTTAATTGGATTGCCTAACTAAATTCATGTCAAAAATTATCCTAACATCAATATATTGGTAAACAGTGTCAATAATAGAATTTTTTTTCTTAAACTGTCAAATATTTGTACAATTAAGTACACTACAATATTTTTTTTTGTTATTATTAAATAAAAATTTTAACTTGTGATAATTCGGCAATGCAAGCACAATACTCCAAGTCGTCTGATTTTATAATTTTCTATGTAGTTGTGGAAAACTTCATTTAGTTACCATGAACCAAATAATTTCCATTAAATTAACAAAATGTTATTGTTTATACACAATGGTCTGTTATTAAAGGCGTACATCCATGTTTACTCAGTCTGCTGGTGTTCCCCAAGGTAGCATCCTCGGCCCCATCCTCTACACACTTTATATAGCTGACATCCCAAATTATCCAAATACTCTGTAATCACCAAGTACGCCGATGAAACATGTGTTAAAGACGTGAGAAATGACCCAGTAATTGCATCCTAAACTCTCCATTATCACATCGCGATCCTTGAAAAATGGTATCGAAACAGAAAAATCAATCACAATCCTCACAAATCCCATCAAATAACCGTTACTATTCCTACGACTTCGTATCCTACAGTAAGCTTAGATAACACGACATATGTCCCCGTCGAACATATCCGTTAAGAAGGACTTCACATGGACAAATGTCTTCCTTGAAATAATCATAAACATAAGAAATTGCCCTGCGGCGCTACAGACTACTTCAGCACTTACTTGATAAACGTTCAAAACTCCCAATATATTACTTTTATCCAAATAACTTTTTTCGTTCATTTCAAAAAAAGTTATTCTGAAACTTATTCATAAAAAGATTTTAGTCAAAGAAAATAATTTATTTATAACCAAGACCCGCGAAACGGTCTGTGTGCGTGTTATCAGACCAGCTCAAAAACTATAAACCATACGAACCTGAAATTGTATATTTGGTATATGCCCGTGCTGTGACAGCAAAAATTTAGTACGGTTACAGAAATTTCATCAAAATTGTCAACCGGTGGGGGCACTTAATTTCATAACTTTTTTTCAATTTTTAAGTTGTTTTTTTTTTTCGATTTTCTCAAAAATAGCTTTAACGATTTTGATAAAATTCGTCACGTTTAACGAGTATTAGTAAACAGTATTAGTAAACAAATTCTTTTTCTATGATAAAAACTTTAATGATCAAAACCCAGGGGGAAAAAGTTATTGTTTAACTCATACTTTAATTTTAATTGCTCCATATGTTTAGGCGAACCTTGAACTTTTTGAAGGAAAACCTTTTATCAAAAAGTTATTGGGAAACTTTTATTGATAAAACTTTTTAGTAAAAAGTTTTTCAAATACTTTTAAAATGAAACTTATTTAAAAAAGTTAATGACTCTTTCGACCCCTGATAAAAGCTGTTTGGTCTCAAGGAATATACTATTGGGCACCACCGAACCCCCAATTCCTCTCGAATACAATCCATAGACCTTCATGTTTCATATGTCGCTGGTTTAGCCCGATCTAGGTACAATTGCTAATAGTCATAGAATTGCTAATAGCCATAATAGACTCCTGTTCAAACGAACCCGCTAGTTTACAACCTTGCCCCCTCCCCTATTCTTGATAATCATGCTAGTCGTGTAAAAAGAAGATGGCTTCGGGACATAGACGTAAGTCAGTTGTAATTTCCTGTACTTTTCGTAGCAACAGGAAAATTACTAATACTTACTTGCATATAATACAATTACATTTATATTCCTTTGATGATAAAAAAAAAATAAAAAACTTGTTTTGCAGGAAGTTCCAGAAGATTGCCTGAGTTATTGAGGACAATTCGTTATAACAAAGGCTGCCAAAATTGGCAGAAAATTACTTTTGTCGTCCTTGAAGGCGGGCAATGGCATCCTGCCAAAAGTACTCATTTTCATATTAAGATGAATTTTGTCATCTTTAGCTAGAGTATAACTTTATAACGTTTGTTTAAAATACAATTTATCCTTCATTTATAGGATTTATAATCAGGTAAAATTTGCATTTGTTTATTTGGACTTAGAAAAAAAAAAAAAAAAAAAAAAAAACAACGAGAGATGAACAAAAAGAATAGAGCAATACTGATTGAACCTAATGTACATAGTTATTTATTTAACGTCACTTTATGCTACTAAGGATAATCAAACAATGCTACAGTGGGAGTCCTAAATTTTGCTTGTCCAGGTATAATAAGGACAAGGATTTTAAACGTGTATCTGATATCTATCGCACAGGCTCGGCACCAGCATTTTACTTCCCCAGAGGACCTATATTTCTTTCCCTGAGGCATACCGTCCTAGTACCAAACATCCGGGCGGTTACTAATATCCTGGACAACCACACCACGATTCTCGATGGGATACACGGGGTACATGACTCCTACGCCCGGTCGGTGTGAGTCGCCTCCAGTAGGCTGACGGGTCTCACATACCCGGGGGTGGGCTTGGACTTGGTGGCGTTCATTGGCGGGTGGTCACCCGAATGGAGCGGTCACCCATGCAAGTACTAAACACGCTCGACATTGCTTAACTTTGTTTACCAATTGCAAGCGCCTTTGTCCACTCGGCCATCCTGGCAAATTATCAATAAAAGAATTTAATGTACCTACTTTAGAATGAAAATACAAACAGAAATAAGAAAAATAAATGTGGAAAAATGTATCAATTTGAGGAATGGCATTTACATATTTATCAAAACACGTCAATTTCTAAACTAAGTACATTGGTAAGTGAAAGTTGTGTGTTGCGCGTATCACACATGATTTTTTATATGAAATTCGAGTTCTGTGATTATTATAATTTTTTATATGTTATCTATATGCCTTTTAATCCCATCTACTGATTATGAATTTTATATTTATTATTATTAATCATTAACGATTATTAAGCCTTATTAGACCGCGCCTAGCTATTTGTAAGTAGCAAGCATTATACATATTATCCTTGTTGTATAAAATGAACTTTTACAGTATTCAATCCCCTTTTATCATCAAATCCTTACTCATGTAATTCTGATGACTCGATCATCTATCATATCTAAGGTGATTCAGCCATTTATTTTTTAAATAAATAACCCTTCTTAAATATATGCATGAATTTTGATAACCCCGACCCCCACCCCTCAATGTCTAGACGATAAGGTCTCGTTACATAATTTGATCCTACTAACATCTAGTCCAATCTACATAATTTCTTTAAATCTTTTATCAATATTTGTAATTTTTTTTTTTTTCACGAAAATAAGTAAACGCTTATAAATGGCTGTGGTTTCCTTATCTGTTTGCCGAGGATATGATGGTCTTTATCACTCTACCTGATAATGTGTGGTTTCGCAAGCGGCCTTCAACGGCTTCTCATAAAGAAGGCTTATGACTGCTTCCATTTCGACAAAACAATGTCTCAAAAATATTTCAGATATAATCGGTATTATTGTGTTACGTGGAATTCCAACTACCACTAACCAGAATTAATATTAAAAAGAATCGATTATATTTTTTTTTTTAATTGAAATTTACATATTCCAACGATGTATGTTAAAGGTATTTATAGTCTCATAATACTGGATCCATGTTGAAGTATGTGGGCTGAAATTTCTTGATTGAATTTTATCCAAGTACTCTTTCTTTCTGATCCTGATCCTATTAATTGCATTGGATCTACTCCAAGGTTCAATGAGTTGATTAAAAGTAGGATCAAGCTGCTTGGTTTGAAACATAAATGCAGACAGATTCCGTCGATACAACTTTGTTACAGAATTCATAAAACAATACAGTTCAAGCTGAAATAAAAAAAATCTGGTGCGTGCGCGCAACACACGACTTTCACTTACCAACTTACTTAGATTAGAAATTGACGTGTTTTGCTAAATATCATTTCCCAAAGTCACACATTTTTCTACATTCATATCTTATTTTTGTTAATCGTTAAAGCCGTTTTTGAGTAAATAAAAAAACCCGTGAAAATGATACAAAATTTATTAAGTAAAGTCCCTCCTCCCGTAGATCAATTTTGATGAAATTTTTACAGTCATATCTCGGGCATATAAATACATCAAATACCAAGTTTGATCAAAATCGTTAAAACCGTTTTTGAGTAAATAAAAAAAAACACGTGAAAATGATACAAAATTTATTAAGTAAAGTCCCCCCTCCAGTTGATCAATTGTGATGGAATTTTGGTTATCCTATCTTTGGCATATATATACATCAAATACCAAGTTTGATCAAAATCATTAAAACCGTTTTTGAGTAAATAAAAAAAACATGTGAAAATGATACAAAATTTATTAAGTAAAGTCCCTCCTCCGGTTGATCAATTTTGATGAAATTTTTATAGTCCTATTTCAGGCATATAAATAGATCAAATACTCAGTTTAATCAAAATCGTTAGAGCCGTTTTTGAGAAAATCGAAAAAAAATTAAAAAGGTATTAAATAAAGTACCCCCTCCCTTTGAGGAAATTTGATGAAATATTTGCTGTCACATCGCGGGCTTATACATACTCTAAATACCCAATTTCAGGGTCGCACGGTATATAGGTTTTGAGCTAGTCTGTTCACACACACACACACACACAGACACACACACACACACACACACACACACACACACACACACACACACACAGACCATTTCGCGAAACTTGGTTATTTTGACTCAGGGGACCCCAAAACGTGTATTTCCGTTGAAAACCGGGTAAGTGAAAGTAAAAATCTGGTGCGTGCACGCAACACACAACTTTCACTTACCAACTTACTTAGATTAGAAATTAATGTGTTTTGTTAATTGCCACTTCTCAAAGTTATACATTTTTCTACATTCATTTCTTATTTTTGTTTTCATTTCCTAAAAAAAAAATCTGGTGCGTGCGCGCAACACACAACTTTCACTTACCAACTTACTTAAATTAGAAATTGACGTGTTTTACTAAATATCATTTACCAAAGTCACACATCCTTCTACATTCATATCTTATATTTGTTAATCGTTAAAGCCGTTTTTGAGTAAATAAAAAAACCCCGCAGAATGATACAAAATTTATTAAGTAAAGTCCCCCCTCCCGTAGATCAACTTTGATGAAATTTTTACAGCCATATCTCGGGCATGTAAATACATCAAATACCAAGTTTGATCAAAATCGTTAAAACCGTTTTTGAGTAAATAAAATAAACACGTGAAAATGATACAAAATTTATTAAGTAAAGTCCCCCCTCCGGTTGATCAATTGTGATGAAATTTTTACTGTCATATTTCAGGCATATAAATAAATTAAATACTCAGTTTAATCAAAATCGTTAGAGCCGTTTTTGAGAAAATCGAAAAAAACCTAAAAAGTTATTAAGTAAAGTACCCCCTCCCTTTAAGTAATTTTGATGAAATTTATGCTGTCACATCGCGGGCATATACCAACACTAAATACCCAATTTCAGGATCGCACGGTTTATAGTTTTTGAGCTAGTCTGTTCACACACACACACAGACACACACACACACACACACACAGACCATTTCGCGGGACTTGGTTATTTGAACTCAGGGGACCCCAAAACATTTATTTCCGTTGAAAACCGGAAGTCGAAATTTTTCACGATCGCAATACTTCCACTTACTATATATTTCATATATAGGTACGTGAAAGTAATAATATAATTTATCAAATATACAATACACCTGAGATGCTTAAAAAAACCGACAGGGCGCCAATTTGTGAAAATAAAGTATCAGATGGAGAAATTGGTTATAATCAACCAATAGAGTGTGCTGTAATTAACTAATATTTTATATTTACACTGTATTAAATTTAATTGGTTACACTCGAATAAATTCGTAAAATCGTATGTATATTTTTTACATTGGTGAAGACCATCCCCTCCTGCTTAAATATGGGGGGGGGACGAATCCCCCTGCCCCCCCGGCGTTGAAGCCTGTGTCTCTTAATCTCATGTAGTACGCCACTGAGACATAGAGCATGACGTAATTCAAATTAACGGTCTTTATGTAGGGTTAAAGTAGGCGGAAGAAAAAGAAAAAAATATATTACACATATAGGGATTTAACAATTATTATATATGTCTATGGCAGATACAGACATTTCCTGATCGCACTTTTTACTTTCACTTACCAATATATGAAATATATAGTAAGTGGAGGTATTGCGATCGTGAAAAATTTCGACTTCTGGTTTTCAACGGAAATACACGTTTTGGGGTCTCCTGAGTCCAATTAACCAAGTCCCGCGAAATGGTCTGTGTGTGTGTGTGAACAGACTAGCTCCAAAACTATAAACCGTGCGAACCTGAAATTGGGTATTTAGTGTATGTATATGCCCGCGATGTGACAGCAAAAATTTCATCAAAATTGCTCAAAGGGAGGGGGGACTTTACTTAATAAATTTTGTATCATTTTCACGTGTTTTTTTTTTTATTTACTCAAAAACAGTTTTAATGATTTTGATCAAACTGGGTATTTGATGTATGTATATGCCAAAGATGCGATAGCTAACATTACATCAAAATTGATCAACCGGAGGGGGGACTTTACTTAATAAATTTTGTATCATTTTCACGTGTTTTTTTTATTTACTCAAAAAAGGCTTTAACGATTTTGATCAAACTGGGTATTTGATGGATGTATATGCAAAAGATGTGATAGCCGATATTTCATCAAAATTGGTCAAACGGAGCGGGCACTTTATTTCATAATTTTTTTTCCAATTTTTACCTTTTTTCGATGATCTAAAACACGGCTTTAACGATTTCTATCAAATTCGTCATGTTCAATGAAAATTAGGTGTTCTTTAATATCAATGATGACAAACCATTGTTCATAAGTTAATTCATTCATTCATAATTAATGCCGTTCTGTTCATTTGAGAAATGGCAATTAACAAAACGCATTAATTTCTAACCTAAGTAAGTTGGTAAGTGAAAGTTGTGTGTTGCGCTCACGCACCAGATTTTTTCTTTTTATATTCTACCGAGTTCCAACTTTGTAAAGTTGAAAACAGAGTTGTTGAAAAATTCATCATATAGGACAGGTACCGATTTTTGAGTAAAATTTATATTATAAATATATTTTTTATTGTTTACTTAATTGTATGCCTAGTTTAGTTTTTATATTAAAACGAAACTTTCACAGATTAACAACAGCCATAATGTTTTATAACAGTAACATTTTTTTTAATATACTCTATTGTTCAATTTATATAAAGATATTTTTTTTTTTTTATATGAAGTTTTGTTCTCTAATAGATAGGGATCGAATTGGTCTTATATAAATTATAGATTGCGCTTTGTTAATTGAAGAAGTGTTGAATAACAACAAACTTATCGTGAATGACGCTGAAAACCAAAGAGGTAACTAACTGTACACGCGTGACAACGAATGATATCGCCAACTATACTTCATGGCTAACGCACCATCGTCAATTCTTATCAGTAAAATTTCGAAATGTTTACCTTATCCAAGGATTTTATCCACTTCAAAAAATTTTTGGGAAAAAACTTATATTTAAATTTAAAAAAATATATCTATATAAATAAAGATGAAATCCTGTTTGTTTGTTTGTTTATTTGTTCTTTATAGAAATCCATACCGTTTGTCCTAAATTCTCCAAATTTCGCTCAGTGGTTCTTTGATACCAGGTGCAAACACCTGTCCATATTGAAACTGCATAGCTTCAGCCGATCTACAGCTGATATTCTTTATTCACCAAATTCCGCTCAGTGGTTCTTTGATACCAGGTGCGAACACCTGTCCATATTAAAATTGCATAACCTCAGCCGATCTTCAGCTGATATTCTTTATTGTTATAAAAATCATAATGATCTCACTTTACATTGTTATTTTACGAAATCGACAGTTTCTTTAGAAAAATGAAATTCCCCGTGTGAGACCGGGGTATACAGCTATAATCTATGTATATAAAGATGAAATTCTGTTTGTTCTTTATAGAAATCCATACGGTTTGTCCTAAATTCTCCAAATTTCGCTCAGTGGTTCTTTCAGACCAGGTACGAACACCTGTCCATATTAAAATTGCATAACTTCAGCCGATCTCTGGGTATATTCTTTATTGTTATAATAATCGTTTTGATCTCGCTTTACATTGGTTTTTACAAAATCGACCGTTTGAGTCGATAAAAGTTTCAGTTTATAGATTTTAAAAATGAAATTCTCCGGGTGAAACCGGGATATACAGCTAGTATTTAAATAAAATGCAATAGTGTTCAGAATTAAAATTTATTTCTCAAAAGTGAATTTTCAGTGCACACCATATGTATGTTAATGCTTTATCATTTTCAATGAATTAGCCATCATTTTAAAGATCACCTTCTTCAGTCCCGAAAAAATATTATATATATATATATATATACATATATTAATAACTGTATCGATATATGTTATATCGATTAATAAAGTTATGGATCGAAGAAAATTCTGACCGGGATTTAATGGCGAAGGAAAATTTTCTATCTACAAAGTACCTTTGATTTTGTTTATTTGGAAAATTTACTGTATCTCGAATTCCCTGGTGATACGCAATGGCTAATTACGAAATACGAATGATTTCAAAGACATAAACAAGAAAAAATTTCAATTACCGCTACGATGTACAGTACTATATGTTCATAGTATATCGTTAGAAACTGAGAATTTCAGAAATAATAATATTTAGTTTAGTTTAATGAAGTCGTAAAATGTATATGTACACGAAGAAATCATAATTTATACTTATACATTAGGAACCCGTGTTCCGATAACACTTAAAACACGTTTAAAACTCTCGCATGCGCAGTACACCTATAATAACAGTTCTTAGGTAAAAATTAAATTTGTACTGCGCATGCGAAAGATCAACGTGCTTGAGGTGTTTGTTGGAGCTTAGCTAATTAACGGAAATTATTTGTTTCCATGGTAACTATACGAAGTGTTCATAACAAGTAAACAAAGACTTATAAAATCAGACGCACTGGAGTATTATGTTTGCATTGCCGTATTGTCATAAATAAACATAAAAACTATTTAATTGTCCTTTTGAGAGTGAATGCGTAGAAAAACGCGATAAAAAAATAAATATTTAAAAAAGTTTATGGGGGTGAAAAAAACTATTTACAAACTTTAAACAATTCTTATTTACGTAAATACTTCTCTTATAGATTCCCATTGACGGCATATTTACAAAAAAAATTGATTATTGACGAAATAAGGATTTTTTTGGACTTCTTTATAAAATAAAGAAACAATAATGAATCGAAAAGTAATGATACATTTAAGTTTTGAAATAATAATAATACTCTATACCTTATGCAGAATAATAAATGCATGGGCGTCACCAGGACCAAATCATTGTGGGTGAGGGGGCTCAATATTCTCATAGTCAGGGTAGGGAACAATTCGAGAGGCTTAAAAGTTGAAATAATAACGCCTAAAAACAACTGTTGGGACATTAATTCCAAAGTTGTTTTTTAAGGCTCAAACTTGCCAATTGATGACTCAAAAGTTTTTAAAGTGCAAGTAGCTGTAAAATATTGGGGGGACGCGTCCGGCGAAGACGCCAATGAATAAATGTGGAAAAAACTATTTTATATGAAGTTACAGAAATACGTTTAGACATTTATCAAAGGGCATCGATTTTTATTCTCGATATGTCGGCATGTGAAAGTTGTTGTAGGGTATTCTGGTAAGATGCACTCAATAAATAACACATAATATATCGTATAACAAAAAAATAAATTAAACTTCCTTTAATAATGAGAATAACTATTTACAAAATGCTTTACTAAAATAAACATAAAAATGAATCAGTGCAGCTGCAGGCACAAATAAACTAATATTTAAACAAGCAAAACTACAGAAGCAAATACTCTACAGAAAGCAAACAAAAAATAACTCTGCGAAGCAATTTATAAGGAAAACATGCCTAGAATATTAAAAATAAAACAAATACTAAGAAAAAAAAACTTACTTGCAAACAGTTGGCATTAATAATTACTGTTATTCAATAATTAATACCAAACTACAACATAACAAGATGCCTTTCAGCACAGAAAAAAAAAACTCTCTTGCTAAGTAGTTAGGAGCCCAAAGAGGTAGGACAGCTGTCATTGACCAAAGAGCTATTCTATCGTGTTTTATGTTTTGTTTTACGTCCCTTTATGCTACTAAGGCTAATCGGACGATGCTACAGTGGGAGTCCTAAATTTTGCCTATCCAGGTATAATTAGGATAGGGATCTTTAACGAGTATCTGACATCGTACAGCCTCGGGACACCCATTTTACGTCCTATCCGAGGAACGGCATAGCCAAGGATTTTTTACTCCCATTAAATAATTCTAGGGCCTCGTTTATATTTTGGATTTGTGGGGGAACCCACCCTTGAGTGATTTTTTTGGTTTATTTAATGCTTACATTATGTTCTAATTAAATTCTAAAAAGTTGATCAAATTTGTTTTTGAATAATCTGGTGCGTGCGCGCAACACACAACTTTCACTTACCAACTTACTTAGATTTGAAATTAATGCGTTTTGTTAATTGCTACTTCTCAAATGAACAGAACGGCTTTAATTATGAACAATGGTCTGTCATTAAAGGCGTACTCCGTATGCGTGGGCTCAACGAGTTTTATGAGTTGACTGAATATTTTTCTTTTTTCTCCTCTTTATGTTTTCTTTATTTTTATCATATCTCATATTTAGCCATTTCTTATTTTTAGGCGTAACGAGAGACAGTTAATTTCTCCATATGAACAAAAACAAAGGTACTTTATAAGAAACAAACAGACAAGAAAGGCCCCAAACCCATTTAAACCCCTCAGAACATTTTAAGAATGATGAAGCTTACCTTAAATAAAGTACCCCCTCCCTTTAAGCAATTTTGATGAAATTTTTTTTGTCACATCGCGAGCATATACATACACTAAATACCTAATTTCAGGTTTGCACTGTTTATAGTTTTTGAGCTAGTCTGTTCACACACGCACGCACGCACGCACACAGACCATTTCGCGGGACTTGCTTAATTGGACTCAGGGGACCCCAAAACGTGTATTTCCGTTGAAAACCGGAAGTGGAAATTTTTCAGGATCGCAATACTTCCACTAACTATTTATTTCATATATAGGTAAGTGAAAGTAAAAATACTATATGGGGGAGTGTCTGAATTGCATGAGATGAGGTTGAAGAGACTAATGAATTGCTTCATTAGATTCATCTTCGGTGTCACCAGGCGCTCCCCCGTTCCAGTTGGTATGCTCAATTGAAGTGGAGCTACCCAGTTTTTCGACGGCAATACTCCCTAGGTGTATATATTTTCCAAACCTTCAGAACCGAGAAATCTCCTTATATCCTCAATTTGTTCAAACCCTGCTCCTCTGTCCATTCCCTTAACACCAGATCTTAAACCTCTAACCTGTATATCCCTCCCTACCGAACTGCCTCCTTTACAAAATCCTTTATCATCCGCACCGCCACCTTCTGGAATTTCTTACCTTTCTCCATCCGTAAAACTTCATCCCTTACTTCCTTTAAAACCCAACTATTTACCACCTCCTTAATCTTCAATCTTCTGTAAATATGTGAAACCAACATAGTTTTCAAGCTCAAAACCTGATCAAATTATTTGTTCTCGTTTTTTTTCTTTAATGTTTTGGGTCAGTGTTTTCTCTTTTAAGTTTTCCTATACTTTAATTCGTAATATTTTTGCTTTTCTTTCAAACTAACCAGACAAATGACTCTGGATTTGAACATATTCTGTTATTCTTAGGGTACAAGATATCCCAGAAAAAAAGTTATTTTCTTTCCTTCATTACTAATTACCATCCAGTGTAACAATTTGTTTAGTTGATATCCATGAATACCGCCAATAAACCAACCGAAGTAATGTGAGGGTAGTTGTGTTGGAACCGCTACACCACAGAGCTCTGCCTTGAGCCGAGCTCTGTGGTGTAGCGGTTAGCATCCTCGCATGTAACGCAGGAGACCCGGGTTCGACTCCCGGCGGAGCCAAATCTTTTCTCTTCAAAAAATAAATTATTTAAAATTAATAATTTATAGTTGTAATTTAAGTATAGGTGTGAACTTTATGGTTGTGCCTAGCCAATAATACGAAAGGTCGACTGTTTTCATACCGCCATGTGGCCTTAGGATTTTTTCAGGGAGTAATAAATCTGTGGCTATGCCCGCCTTCGGATTGGACGTAAAATGGAGTTCCCGAGCCTATGCGATGTCAGTGCTCAAGGTACTCAGGCAAAATTTAGGACTGCCACTGTAGCATCGTCCAATTATCTTGAGTTGCATAAAATATCGTTAAGCAAAAAAAACAAGGTTTGAACTCAATTTTATTTTGATAAAGCATTTAAAACCTTTGCAGACTCACTAGGAACACGGTAGCGCTTCTTGGAACTTTGAAAAAAGTGATGATTAACCGCCACTCTGTTGGATCTTTCCGATACTATATTATTTTCCTCTCGTGCTGAGTAGAATGGCGTTTAAGAAATAATTTTACAAATAGCTGGCTTAGAGGATGTGGTAGCCAGGAAATTATCGGGTTACATAACAAGGTCACAACAATTTTCTGTGTCAGGGCCAAGGTTGGCTGCAGCTGAGTCCCCAGCTATTGCAGACTTACACAATATTCTATATTCTCTAACAAACATAATGTCTTCGTATGTTATTTTAGCAAAAATAACTTCCCAAAGCTGTGTATACACATATGAAATGATTTTCAGAAACGTAAACACAAAATATTTAAGGAAAACCAATTTTAGAATGTTTTGATTGCAATAAATTTGTTGCTTTCACTTAATATTCATTCCAACTGCACGGTAATCTATTATTCATAAGGTTCAGTTTTTGGAACGAAGTTTGGAACAAAACCTTGCTTCGCTATTTGACCGCCAGGAGTGATTACAATGGATCAACTTAGTTTTGTTTAATTATAATAAAGTATTTTGATTGATCTTGGGATAAATATTTTTAGTTCCTTTATTAACCGGTTATTAACATTTTCAAATAAACTAAATATTTTCAATCAAAGATTGATAAGGAATCTTAACCGTGTAAGCAGATCTAATTGGTTAATTTTTGTTGCTTCACTGGGGTATTTCTGGATGTCGCTCAAGCATTTGACAAAGTCTGGCACCAGGGACTTCTCTTTAAACTTACAAATGTATTAACACCTACATGCTTCCTGATCATTAAATCTTTCCTTTCTGACAGATTTTTCTCCTTCCTTCAGGGTTCAGAAATTTCGACCATACGTCCATCACTCTTAGGAGTACCGCAAGGTTCTATACTATCACCTTTGCTATACATTGTATACACATAGGACAACCAGACATCCTGACATCATGACAGCCACTTATGCTGACGATACTGCTATTCTAACAAGACACCGAGATCATACTCAGGCCTCACTAACGGTACATCACTAACTAAAATTACACTAGTGGATTTTTTCATCCCTGGCGGACAAAAAAACGAATCAACGTGGGGTCACCTGTGGTGTTGTGGTTAGCATGGCAACCTACAATACTAAAGATCGCGGGTTCAATTCCAGCGGTGGCCCTAGGATTTTTTAATGGGAGTAAAAAATCCTTAGCTATGCCGTCCCTCGGATAGGACGTAAAATGAAGGTCCCGAGCCTGTACGATGTCAGGTACTCGTTAAAGATCCCTATCCTAATTATACCTGGACAGGCAAAATTTAGGACTCCCACTGTAGCATCGTCCGATTAGCCTTAGTAGCATAAAAATGGACGTTAAACAAACAAACAAACGAATCAACGTTAAGTACCAAACTTCTTTCCAAAAACTTTATCGTGTTAACTTTGATTGTATTAAGTCAACTTTTAACGGAACCATGTTTTTTTTTTTTTTTTTTTTTTTTTTTTTACACAGAAGAAAGATTCGTAGTTATACGCCATCATCACTCTAGGAAACATAAATTCGTTAACTACCATCTAGCCTTTTTTTTTCATTATTTAACTTATTTGTATTAATTTGAGTTTATTTATTAAACTCTGAATCATCTCCAAATATGCAACTTTTTATCATTAAGTAACTTATTTATTCCAAAAGAGAGAGACTCGGCTATGACGGATCTCATATTGCTTTTGGGCCTGTTCCAAACCCTCTAAATAGTGTTCTCATGAAAAGTCCTTTGCCAGGCTTTCTTGGCCAAAATATATCTTCATCATGAAAGAACCTCTTTGTCTTCCAAAGTAAGAATTTTATGTATCTATTCATAATTCTGCGTGTGTCTTATGAAGGTTATTGTTTGTTAGTTTAACGTATCTTTATGCTACTATGGCTAATTGGGCGAGGCTACACTGGGACTACTAAATTTTGTCTATCCAGGTATAATTACGGTTGCGATCTTTAACGAATACTTGACGTTTTACAGGCTCCATTTTAAGTATTTAATTACACGCTTAAATACTTGGAACAAAGTTTGAAACATTGTTTCGCTTTTTGTCCGCAAGGGGCTATTAGAATGTAACAAATAGACCTATTTACAGGGTCAAGTTTTTTTGATCAATCGGCTTGAAAATGTTCTAGTTCACTTTTGAACCAGTTCATAGAAGTCAGTTAAGTGAACTTTAACATTTTATCTGAAGACTTATTACAAAATAAATATCCATGTATACAGGCCTATTTTGACCATTGCAATCGCCTCTGGTTCCTGAAGAGATTATAGGGAAAACCCATCAATCGATAGCGCAAGATATGAGAGCTAAGAGGTTAAAATGGGCGGGACACGTGATAAGAAGCAACCCATCAGGCTCCCTCAACAGTGGTCGGTACTCGACCACGAAGGACACCCAGAACGAGATGGGCTGACATAATAAAATGGGAAGCCACCGAATTTGGAGTGGTGAATTGGAAATCCATCGCCCAAGATAGACAGAGGTGGAAAAGGCTAGTTGAGGCGGCTTAACATCTCCAAGGCCAACCGAGAAAAAAAATTGGAAACAACGTTTTGTTCTGAACTTCGTTCCAAAAACTTGACCGTGTAAAATGATGCCAAGCAACATTTTTAACAAAAATGAACTGTAGCTGCAGTCTGCTGTACGAGTATATTACGTAGGACTATATGTCTATGAAGGAATTGCCACCTAAATATGTCTATCGAGGCTCTATATAGTCTGTAGATTCGGTTGGCGTGCTTTAAACAAAAAAGATCCCATTAGATTTTAAATAATCGGGGAAGGAATAGACAAATACTAAAATAGTTTAATTTGTTCGCGTGGTAGGCATTAGATCCGGACAATTTGGACTGTGGGAGCAGACCCAAGGGTAGACTCAACTATTATTGGCTCTGATATGAATCAGGATGCAGAAACATTTTGCACCATTGCATCATCAAAAAGGCTGAGGCCCAGCTGATTAAAGAAATTATATTTTTTAGAATTGATTGACACTGATCGCACTTAATGTGCCATTCTTTTGCTTTTGCGTTATTTTATTCCAGCGCCATTTCCCCTAGTGACATCTTCCATAGCGGAAATGTTGTCTATTCAGACAAGAAAAGGTAGACCTCCTTTACGATCCCATTAATTTGCAATTTGTTCATTGAAAAATGAAAGAATTGAAAGAAAATTGTATTTCTTTTTGTTTGTTTATTATATTTACTGATGGGTCATTCCATGTCAATTCAACGCAGGCTTGAGCCTCACAATCTCAGATTTTCTTAAAATTTAGTATATATGTACTACTTGTATCTACTAGGACAATTGTGAAATATTACTGAGATATGTCTACCCCTTTTCTAGTTATTGGTCTCTAAAAAAAAACCTGTACCACTACAACCCATAAAGGGTCTTGGGTTCAGTACTATGTAAGGAAGAGTACTGTTTCTTGGTCAGCGGTCGTGCAAGGAGGTGATTTGACCGTGATCTCGCTCAACCGCCAGGTTTTTCCCCTTAATTTTTCAATTAAGGGTACCCACTTTATACTGGCTGGGTTTGCCCCAGGAGGGTCTCACGGCCCACGAGACGAACTGTGGCGAATAATAAAGATATCATAAGCCATGTCAGTTTCGAACTCGGGACCTTAAGCACAGCAGTCCACTGCCTTACCAGTGGGCTACCCGGCTCCCCTATTGGTCTCTAAAGCCCTCAAAAATAGGTCCAGAAACAGAAAAATCATGATTAAAAATAGCTGTAGGTGTTTTCCAAATTTGACTAGGACTCTGAGATTGGTGTCTATTAACTACGCATTCCATGCCATTTCATATGATAAACAGCAATGTATAGGTTGATACTAAAGAAATTTTCTTAAAACTAAATGTAAATTTTAATTTCAATTCTCTCAAAAAAGGCATTTTTTAAAACATTTTATATTTTAATTTTTAAAAATAGGTCATACTCCCTATACATTGTTGTATATCATCACCAATGTATAGGCATTGTATATAGACACCAATCTCATAGTCCTAGTCAAATTTGGAAAACATCTACAACTATTTTTAATCATGATTTTTTTCTTTTTCTGGATCTATTTTTTAGGGCTTTAGAGACCAATAATTCAAAAACGGGTCGACATATCTCAGTAATATTTTACAATTGTTCTAGTAGATACAAGTAGTACACATATACCAAATTTCAAGAAAATCTGAGATGGTGATATTCAAAATGATATATTTTTGTGTTGATTTGACGTGGAATGGCCCTGGTGTGAAACTATCATCTTAATATATACGCTCAAATAAATATAATAAAAATTATATCTTCATTTCTTTTCTGAGGACTGTTCCAATATGATTTATTACATTCCGTAAAGCTTCCGGCCGCATGCGCAATGCAATTTTTCATTAAAATTGAAAGAGAATCCTTCATTAAAAATACTGATATATAAACTCCTCCTCACATCAAGTGAACGTACAACAAGTGAGAAAATGTTTTTCTCATTTCTCATCTGTGTAGTGGCTAGCATAGTAGTCTACAATACTTAACGTCGTGGGTTCGCATCCCTTGGTGGCCCTAGGAGTTTTTAAAGGAAGCAAAACATCTTTGGCTATGCCTCCTTCAGATAGGACCTTAATGGAGGTCCCGAGCCTGTGCGATGGCAGGTACTTGTTAAAGATCCATTTCTAATTATACCTAGATAGGCTAAATTTAGGACTCCCAATGTTGCATCTTCCGATTAGACTTACTATCATGAAGTGACGTTAAACAAACAATAAATCACATTTTTGTGAACATTTAAGAATGCAGCTACCCTAGCTCCTAGAAATTTTGAGAAATAAAAACTACTAATTAAATAAATTCGTATTATTTTACTATATTTATTATTATTATATAAATAAATATTTTAACTTTTAAATAACAAAAAAATTTATTTGAAAAATTAATTTGGCTTTAAGAAGTCAGAATACTTGGAAACCTTCCCCGAGGCACAGTAGCGGGCCCAGACATTTTCTGAGGGGGGCGCACTTTTTGTCTGTTTCACGAAGGACCTAATTTAAAATATTAGTACATAGTTATATAGTAAACTTCTATTAAATGTTTAAATACAATCCATTTTTTATTTAAAGAGTTTTAAAAAATGACTAAAGATATCCCTTTTTATAGAGAAACACTGATAGTTGATAGGTGTCCTCACCTCTAAGGGGGGGGCGCTCCACCACCTCCAAGATCCACCACTGCCGAGGCATAATATTATAACTGCATAAGTTTTATTTTATACATAGCTCCTTCCCCAACTTTTTTGTGACATCAGACTATACTGAAAGACAATTTCGTCTTCACTAAAGTGGAACAAAATCTTCAAAATGATGCCTCAATATTTGTATTTGATAAAGTATTATCTTTAAAATACTTTGGCCTGTTTTATATTTATTGACCAATTATTTTAGTATGATACCGACATGATGATGAAATTTATTAAGTAAAGTCCCCCCTCCGGTTAATCAATTTTGATGAAATTTTTACAGTCATATCTCAGGCATATTAATACATCAAATTCTCAGTTTAACCAAAATCGTTTGAGCCGTTTTTGAGAAAATCGAAAAAAACCTAAAAAGTTATTAAGTAAAGTACCCCCTCCCTTAAAGTAATTTTGATGAAATTTATGCTGTCACATCCCGGGCATATACCTACACTAAATACCCAATTTCAGGATCGCACGGTTTATAGTTTTTGAGCTAGTCTGTTCACACACACACACACACACACACACACACACACACACACACACACACACACACACACACACACACACACACACACATACACACACACACACACACACACACACACCCACACACACACACCCACACACACACACAACACACACACACACACACAGACCATTTCGCGGGACTTGGTCATTTCGACTCAGGGGACCCCAAAACGTGTATTTCCGTTGAAAACCGGAAGTCGAATTTTTTCACGATCGCAATACTTCCACTTACTATATATTTCATATATAGGTAAGTGAAAGTAAAAGTTGAATCCAAGTACTAAAGTCCACATAGTAACACCAGTTTAAAACGTGACAATGGAATAAATGTTTCTTTCACATATGCCAAAACATGTAAAATGGGAAAGAGGACAAAAAAAAAGTATTGTATATACCGATTAAAAAATGTATGGTGACAATTGGCAATTTGAAATGAGAAAGAAAGTAACTTAAAGATAAACCCATGGGCTTATAGCCCGAAACGTTGAGAAATCTGAATATACTGAAGAGACTCCTTCTTTAAAAAAAAAAAAAAAGATTTTTAGAAATAATATTAAAAGAACCGTTTAAACTGTCAAGTTTACACATACTAATGTATAATTTAATTCTATATAAAGTATAGATATATATATAGATGTTATATGTAATATATATATATATATATATATATATATATATATAAAGATGTAAGATGAATGATACTACGATGGTATATGGTATAGATATATGTACTACGTTCTAAAGCATCAGAGCGTAGGCTGTACGTTGTTGTTGCATTACCCTTGGGGTAGGTCAGGAATTTTCCTCTCCCGGTCTACGCCGTCACAATTTCTATTAATAGGAAATTACAGGACTTTATTTACCAATTGGGAAGGTCAGGGCGGATGTTGCTAGCCCATCGAAGTATATTTGATAGTTACATACACGCACACACAAATACCAACATATGTATATGTATATAACGGATATGTTTTCTTATCTGTGGATATTGAATGTTATAATAGGGTTCTTGAGATTCAGTCAATAATAAACTGTTTGGTTTTATAACATCAACTTTACTTGGTCTGTTATAAACCCTAATGAATATGGGCTGCTGTGGTATACTCTGTAGGTTAAAGATAAATTTAAATTAAAATAAAATAAATTAATATATTCTTCTAAGAAAAACAATCTTTGGGGTGGGCCTGAAAGTTTTAGATTATTGTAAATGGTTAGTTTAAATTTTGGAAAATATGGTGAATTATAAAAGTTTAAATGAAGATGAGATGATTGAGATGCTGGTTGTTGAAGCGTCGAAATTAATTTGGCTGAATCTCATTTTGAATTGTCTTTGAAGGAATGAATTTGATGACATTTCTCTTGTAGAATAAGTTATGTTAATCACAGTTTGTCCGCCCAGTTCTCCCTCTTCCTGGGTTCACTGACTAGGGCTACTCCATGATATGGTCATTCTGTGAATAAGAGAAAAAAAGGTTTTGCCCGCTTGCGGTTCTTGGATAGCTTCAATCCAAAATCCTTTGCCTGCTCATTCAAATCGGCGTAGTCCCCCTTGACAGCCGTAGGTCGCAGCACCGGCGTACTTAGCGCGAGTAGGAACGAGCTGAGAATACGCAGCGTGAAATATGTTATGCTATTTGTACAATCGTATTTAGGTATACGAAGACACAAATATGTGTAGGTGCATAGGAAATGCTTCAGTTTACCTGAACAAACCGCCCACCAAAATCGGCTGTGCTGATTTTAAATAAAGAAAATAGACACTTGATATAACATAATGAATCATGCTTCACACTCAACTAGTTAATAATAACAAGTAAATGAAAAAAAATTAGAAATAAGATATATTCTTCAATCAATAAAGTTTTTCCTACTTATTCAGAAGGGAAAAGAGGAGCGAGAGAAGTGACAGCTCTAGTAAGGATGCTGCTGAAAGGGGTTCAACGGCACGGCCTACTGGCCAAAGACCGGGGAAACAGCGTTTTACAAGGAGGATAACTAAATCACCGCTTGAAAGATTCTTGACACCTTTGTTCCATTTAGTTATTTGCTGGAGCGTGTGAAGGTACTCTTTTTGCCATCTTTCCCAGACGGTGTTGATTTGTGCTTGAAGGAGACGCCACCTCGATAAGGCAGAAGTGCGTGTCAGTGTTTCAGATGACGTGGCTGATGGTGAACATCCAGTGAGTAGATGTCCTGGTGTGAGAAAATCGAAGTCATGAGGATCTACTTTGAGTGGATACAGATTTAGCAAAGACTCAATTTTGCAGAAGGCGGTGGATAGCTCTTCGAACGTGTATGGCTCTAAGCCCATAGTGCGCGCAAGGAGTCCCTTGGCTGACTTTACGCCGGCTTCCCACAATCCCCCGAAGTGAGGTGCTTGCGGTGGGATGAATTTCCATTCAACACCCAGGGGTGCCAAATGATGAACCAGTCCGGGCTCCATGCTTCGTTGGAGCTTGTAAATGTCCTTCAGGATGCGGGAGGCGCCGACAAAGTTGGTTCCGTGATCGGAAAATATGGTTCTGGGAAGACCTCTGAGAGACGTAAACCTTTCCAGTGCTGCTAAGAAGGATGCTGTGGTGAGGGAGGAAACAACCTCTAGATGGAGTGCTTTCGATGCCAGGCAAACAAATAAACATAGATTCGCTTTTTCTAGCGCTGAATTCCTTCTTTCAGATTCTTTGATGAGGAAGTGGTCGGCATAGTCGACACCGACTTCAACAAAGCACCTAAATTGGGAGATTCTTTCTCTTGGGAGGGTGGCCACAAGTGGTGTGTGCGGTTTGGCCATCAAAATGCGGCATCGGGCGCAACGGCGGATGGATCTTATAATAAGTTTTCCAGCTTTGGGAATCCAATATTTTCTTCTAATCAAGGCAAGGGTAAGAGTGGGTCCTGCATGAAAATATTGAGTATGAGTATGTAGAATGATGAGCCGCGCATAGATAAAGCAAATAGCTTGTATTTATTATAAATAAATAGCTTTTGCGTCTTCCTTATATTTTTACTTTCACTTACCTATAAATGAAATATATAGTAAGTGGAAGTATTGCGATCGTGAAAATTTTCGACTTCCGGTTTTCAACGGAAATACACGTTTTGGGGTCCCCTGAGTCGAAATAACCAAGTCCCGCGAAATTGTGTGTGTGTGTGTGTGTGTGTGTGTGTGTGTATATGTGTGTGTGTGTGTGAACAGACTAGCTCAAAAACTATAAGCCGTGCAAATCTGAAATTGGGTATTTAGTGTATGTATATGCCCGTGATGTGACAGCAAAAATTTCATCAAAATTGCTCAAAGGGAGGGGGTACTTTATTTAATAACTTTTTAAGTCTTTTTCGATTTTCTCAAAAACGGCTCTAACGATTTTGATTAAACTGAGTATTTGATCTACTTATATGACCGAGATATGACTGTAAAAATTTCATCAAAATTGATCAACCGGAGGGGGGAATTTACTTAATAACTTCTGTATAAATTTCACGTGTTTTTTCTCAGTTACTCAAAAACGGTTGTAACGATTTTGATCAAACTGGGTATTTGATGTATGTATATGCCAAAGATGTGATAGCCAACATTTCATTAACATTGATCAACCTGAAGGGGGACTTTACTTAATAAATTTTGTATCATTTTCACGGGTTTTTTTTATTTACTCAAAAACGGCTTTAACGATTAACAAAAATAAGATATGAATGTAGAAAAATGTTCGACTTTGGGAAATGATATTTAGCAAAACACGTCAATTTCTAATCTAAGTAAGTTGGTAAGTGAAAGTTGTGTGTTGCACGCACGCACCAGATTTTTTGATTTATTATCGAGTCCATTTAAACAGTGGTCATGAAAATCCCTAAGATACAACTATAATACAAAAATACATTTTTCATTGGCGTATCAACATGAAAAGAAAGCAGTAAACATATTTTAAAAAATACATTCAAGGTTAAAAAATATATTTTGCATTTTATACTTGGTGCATATGGCTACTGTATATGCATGAGAAATAATATAAATAAACACATGAAAGGATCAGAAATAGAATCCACAAAGAAGCAACTGTTGAAGCTGAAATAATAATACAGAAATAGATTTGGAAAATAAAAATAAAAAGTTGTTTTGGCGTCTTGCCTTGGAATTATTTATTGCTAAGGAGTCAGGTGGGCGCAAGGCATTCTGCAGGCGAAATTATTTCATTCCAACATTTGCTATTATATAACAAACGAAAATTAAAATGGATTAATGTTGTTTGTTCGTTTAACATCACTTAATGGCACTAAAGGTAATAGGAAGATGCTACATGGGAATTCCTATATTTCGCCTATGCAGGTATAATTGGGATAGGGATCTTTAACAAGTGCCTTAAATCGTACAGACTCGGGACCTCCACTTTACGTCCTATCCGAGGGACGGCATGGCCAAGGAATTTTTACTCCCATTAAAAATCATATGGCCACCTCGGGACGTGAACCCGCAGTACAGTAGGTTGCCATGCTAACTACTACACTACAGGTGACCCCAAAAAGGCCTTGTTTATAAGGTAAATTTCTGAAACCAAGTTCACCAAATCTGGTTCTACATACAGAATGAATACAATAGAATAGAATTAGAATTTATTGGCTTATTACAACTTAGCCATGGAGTCTGGCCCAATCAGTGTTAGTTTTAGTTATTTAATATTAACATGTTTAATACAAAAAAAAAAAAAAATAATAATAATAATAGCATTATAAAACAACAGAAATCAAATACTAGTGTGGCAGTTGCATGTTTACACAATATAAATCATTGAGAAAAATAAAATAAACTTTCGATAAAGAAAACAAAATAAAAACGTAAAAAAATACTAAATACTAGTTCTTTTATTATTATATATATAGATACAAAGCAAAAAATATAATATTAAATAAAATAAAATAAAACTTTTCAAGAGCCTTTAATATTGAACTGTACCACGAATGTGAAACTTTCTCCAAATTACTAAGGGGATGCTTGCTGATTGCTTTTTATTATTTTTTATTGCCATGCTTTTTATTTATTTTTTTCCCCCTTCTTTATCATTTTTTCCCTTCCATTTGTTAAAAACTGAAATCTACATACAGAATGTGTATGGTAAAAGTAAAAATATAATTTTTTTTTTAATCTTTGAAAATTTCTATTCGATTTTGAATATGTTCCAATGTATTCCGACATTAAAAAATTGGGAGGCCTCAAGTATTTTGTTTAAACACAAGATCTTTCTTATAGTATCCATCAGCTGTCTCCCGGTTGCAGACCTCTACCGGTTGTGATGACTGCATTACGGGTGTTTGAATGCATTAAATGCAGCCAGGTCAGGCAGTTTAACCATGGGCGGTTCCAGCCGGTTATAAAGGTTGGGCCATTCCCCTGGATTTGCCAATCAGCTTTCTGACCTTAATTATACTAATACGTGAGGAATATAATTTGTTCGTTAATCGTACTCCATAATTTGTATTGGGTTGTCCGAAAAGTTCGAAGAGATTTTTTAAATAAAATTTACCTTTTATTTTTTCTACAAAAAATTAATCACAAAGCTAATGTTTATTTATATGCCTTTAATCCTCTTGGAGCTATGTTTACACACTAAATTCGTCTTAAGGCTCAGTAGTGAAGTTTATTGCAAACCAACGTGAGTGACGATTCAGTTCATTTTCGGCATATTATGTCGTTCTTTTTTAAAAAAAGGAAAAACGCAGCCCAAACTGCAAGAAAGATTCGTACCGTTTATGGCAGCGATTTAATTGCTGATAGCACGGTTCAGAAGTGGTTTTCGCGGTTCAGATCAGGAGATTTCAATTTGGAAGACCAACCCCGGGCTAGCCAGAGTTCAACTCTTGACATCGAGGATATTATGAAGGTCGTCGCAAACAATACACGAATTACTGTCCGTGAGATAACTGCGGAGTTAAGAGCCTGCAAATCGACCGAGATAAACGGCCCCGACAACGCTAGGCCCCATATGTCTTTGAGGACTCGGCAAACATTATTAAGCTTCAAATGGGAGGTTTTACCTCACTCGCCATACTATCCTGACGTTGCTCCTTCGAATTTCCATCTTTTCCGTTCCCTCGAAAATTTTCTACGAGGGAAATCCTATTCTTCAGAAGATGACGTCAAAACGGACCTTTTATTGTTCTTCAGGAGTAAGGACAGTGATTTTTGGAAAAAAGGTATAATGGACCTTCCAAGCCGTTGGGGAAGGGTAATCGCTAACGGTGGTAACTATTTTGTAGATTAAATAAATCAATTTTAATTTTTGTCCAAATTTCGCTACGAACTTTCAGGACACCCCATTATTTTCATAAATAAATGATTAATTCTATTCCAATTTATTACAAGACTTATTTTTATGATTGTAAATTTATAAAATTTAATATATTGATACATGTATTATGCCTAATGCACAAAGCATGTACTGCTCGACAAATACACAGCTCTCGTACAAGGTTACTGCATGAGGGGAAGAAAAAAAAAATTAACAATAATATTACTAAAATACTTTTTACAGGAAAATTTTCACGATAGCGTTACAAAAAAAAAAAATGTGTTATTAACATAATATTTTAAGACCTAGGAGGCCCTTTAACTATATGGGTAGTTCATGTGGTCGCTTTTGTTCGGCGTCGAACTTTCGGGTTCAACGAACGTTATATTATTAATGTGATGGAGCGGGAGGAATTCGAGGCCCAACGTCCTTGCTCAGGTGAACGAACGATCGAGAAGGCAGCGGCGGGCGACCTCGCGAAAGATCGAACCCCCACCAAGCTAGACCCTCCCCCTACCCCACCGTTCGCGGACCAATCAGGAGCCGCCCAATCCGATTGACGTCAGAGGGTCCCCAAAACCGGCCTACTTCCCCTGAGCCACAATTTGAGCTCAGTATCTGCCAAGTTGTGACCGCTTCGTCCGCTCACTGTGCTCTGTGCTTCAGTGCTTTCTTTCTGCTGTGCAGCGTTCTCTTAACAACAATTTGTAGATTTTCTGAATTTGGTTTTGTCTTCATATTCGTTCATAATGTGAGTACAATATATATTTTTATTTTATTTATTTATATTTTTTATTTTAATAATGTACGTTTACTATTTGTTCATATAATTCTCAATTAGTATCTTCTTCAGAATTCATTTCAAGCTTGTTTAACAATTAAATTTTACTGTACCATTTTCTAATATCAATTTAAATTAGATTCGTCAAATACTTTAATGCTCGGAATCGCACACTTGTTGATTACATTTTTAAAACAATGTCTTATATTTCTACGCAGTAATTTAAAATATGATAAAACTGAGATTCACAATAATTATAATATTTAAATTAGTATTGAATATTTATTACTGAATGATTATAATTTGTAATTTAAAAATAATATTTTCCCACTTAAACTTGTATTACATATTAATGTTTATTTAAAGCTAATATTAAATAGCACATTTCTTTAAATTCCATTGAATCCAATTCAAACATGATTTTCTTATTTTTCGTGGTTTTTTTTTTTTCTTCAAATACAGGCGTCGGAAGCCATGTAGAAACTATTGCGCAATATGGTGCAATACTTGATTTTCAAGTAATATTTCGACTTTTATTTTGAATTTTAGTCTGAAAACTAATAAAAAGACCCATGCATTCATAAAATTATAATTATATTAAATTTCAACCATAAAACTTGTTGTTTTATATAATATAGTCAACATCATATTATAATTCAACTGCTCTTGAAGAAAAACTTAGTTTTTTCTTTTGCTTTAATTTAAAGTTTAGCTAAAAATTATTTCCTCAATACACATTACGTAAGTTAAAACTAAATTTGATTTGGTTTAATTATTCAATTTAAACTATTTGAATGTAAATGTGCCCCTAGTTTCGTTTTCTTAAATAAAATGTTATATTTTCTATCATTTCCTGATAAGTATGAATTAGTTCATTATAATAACCTATTTGTATTTCGTTTCTTTGTTTTGTTATCATACGTCAGCGTTCAGCTGTTGAATGCCTCCAACGCCGGAAAAGATTTTACATTTTTTTTAAAAGTTTTTTTAAACTTTTAATAATTTCTTATTTATCAGTGCATTAGTGTTAAGTGAATCATATTTTTTTAGTTCTAATTAAATTCAAAATTTTCATTTTAATATCCAATCCTAAGTTTTTTTCTATTAACGAAGTGGTAGAATATTTGTGTAAGAAAATTTTATTTTTTAATGTAGTGGGTGTCAAAAAATATTAAAAATTATTAAATGAATAATATGAGTGTAAAAATTTTCTTTTAAATCCCAAGCCTATTTTTTAATGCCATTTTTTCTTTATTAATTTTTAACAAATTCAACTTTAGAAATAGCACTTTCTCAGTGTTAGGAATATACGAAGTTTTAGTTTAAAAATGGTTTACTTGAAGGAAAAAATATAGTTTTATTTTAAGTTTATGGCTTAACAATTCAATTAATTACTACATTCATGGTTTATCATTTAAAATGAATCTTTCATATTAAAAATTTATTAACCAAATAAAATCCGTTAAAACTACACTTCCAGTAATACGTCGACTGAGTTTTTACATATCAAAAGCTTGCAAAAATATCTCAACTAAATTGTTATTCTTTAATTTATTAATGTGGTTGTAAAATAATAAACATAAAATAAACTACATTGAATTGACACTTAAATGAAAACCATCAACCAATCGTGATGTGATAATAATCAAATGTGAAGAAAAAGATTTTAGTTTATTTTAAACTTATTGTAATAAAAACGAAGGATTAACGGACCCGAAGGTTTGATGCGACACCACAACTGTTATTCTCATAATAGTATATCAAAATCAAAAAGTTTTAGTTAATTACAAATAAATAATAATAGGATTTCTCTAAACACTAATACATACTCTGATAATTACTGTAATTAACTATTTATTTGAGATATAATTTAGAAAAAAAATATTATATTTAAGCCAAAATAAATGTTTCATAGAAACTGATAAAATATATAGTTATCTTGTTATGATATCTGAGCTATCGAATCCAGTTAATGCTATTTGATTGCTCTATAGTCGATTACTTTCGATAATAACATCGATAGCGATGTTAGTAGACGAGGAGCCGCAATGCGGTGGTGGGGGGTCCTCTGGATGACTGGCAGATTTCAGTGTGACGTCACTGGCTCATGTCTCCTTCCTAGATCTTTTTTCTTTTCTTACCTCTTTGGATGATTTTTTTCTCTTTTCAATGTTAAAATTGTTTTTTTTATTAGTTATTAGCGTTTTATCGCTTGTTTCGTATTATTTTATTAGTAGCATTTTACAAGTTATGTTAACAATTAAAAAACATTAGTGGATTAACATTTAACAGGGTTAAATGTAAGTTCAAATAATCTATGTGTTATGTTCCATTATTCTTTGTTATTCAAAGAAACAATTCTATTTATAGTTTTTTAAGCTCTTTTATGGGTATGTTTTAATAATATTTACTTACTAAGTTGTCTAGTGGATCGAGAATTTATCGAAGTTTTAAAGTTATATTTTTTATTTAACATAAATAAAATAATTATTTGGAAAGACATGATGAAACAGGAGCTGGGGAAACCCAGTAAAAAATGAAAGCTAGTGAAAGTAGAAGGAATTCCTAAAGGATAAAGAAATATTTGAATACGAACTAACTAAGGAACTAAATTAAGTACGAATATTTAACCTTATACATTACCTGTATCCACTTTCTAATGAAAAAAATTAAATTTGAGTAACTTTTTATTATTGCTAATTTTTTCTTAAGTCATTTATTCTAACGTATTATTATTTTATTTTTAAGAAAACGAAAATATAATATTATCAATTATCTAAAGTAAAAAGATAAGGTTAAAAAGATAGTGTACTTTTAATGGCGCCAGCATTCTCAGAACTCAGCTATTTATAGTTTGTCTGATAGCAGCGTTTGCTCAACTGATAACCATTTCCTTATGTAGCTAATTTTATTTAAATAAATTTTAAAATTAATTCAAATTTAAAATTTTATTTTTCCTATTCGTCATTATTAAAACCAACTAAAGGAGTAAAATAGTTCGTGAACAATTCTACGATTTTTAAATTTTCCAAAGAGATTCAATTTCTAAGATGTCAATTCTTTATCTAATTTGTTAAAAGATAAATACTTACTACTCATAGTGCTTATGTATTTAATTCTGAAATTGTTTTAATTTAAAAATTAAATTAATTGATTATATAATATAATTCAATTTATATAATATAATATTTATAAAATATAAATGAATCGACAAGTAAGATGAAGTTGACGAAACGGTTTTATAGATAAATTATTTGTATCTTTTATTATATTACATATTTTATTTTATAAGAATATTTTTAAGAAAAAAACTTGTTTCGAAGTAAATACTAATCACATATTATGACAGAATTTTTATTCCGTATATTTTTATTTTAATTTAATTATATTTAAAACTAATCTGAATTTAAAATTTTATTTTTCATATATGTCTTTAACAAACTCAACAAAATGTGTAAAATATTTCGAGAACAATTTTACAATTGTTATAATTTCCAAAGAGATTCAATGTCTAAGATGCCAATTCTATATTTAATTTGTTAAAAGATAAATACTTGTAGTGCTTACGTATTTAATTCTTATTTTTTTTTAATTTACAATTTAAATTAATATCAATTATGAAATTTAATTCAATTTATATAAAATTATAATATTTATATAATATAATTCAATCGACAAGAAAGATGAAGTTAACGAAACGATTTTATTGATATATTAGTTTGTATTATTGGATAGATGATAGTTGACCGGATATAGAATTAGGTAGAAAATAGTCCGGGGAGGCGGTCAATAAAATACAAAATAGTTTTATACTATTTTGTATTTTATTGACCGCCTCCCCGGACTATTTTCTACCTAGTTTGTATTATGCTCGATATTTTCTTTTACCATAATATTTATAAGGAAAAAATTGGTTTCGAAGAAAATACTGATCAGATATGACAGAATTGAAATTTTTCCTTAAAAATTATGTTTTAAAAAAAAAAGTCTGGGTAAACTAAAATGATTAAAATGCAATAATAAATATAAATTTAGAGGACGATTTAATGATTAAAACCAAATATTACACGGCGTTTTTTGTTATTTAGAGATTTGCCTGTCTTAAAATTGAGTAGATTTTACGAAAATCACACCGACCTTTAAGTTCTTTTTTAAAATATCTTGATTTTTCTTACAGTTAATAAAAAAATTGTTCAGTTTCAAATAACTAGTGACAGGGAATGAGATCGTAAATTCGAAACAGACTTGTGTTTCTTCAGTGCAAGCCGTGTGTCAAAAATAGATTGGCAACTAGTCATGTATATGTTGGCTTAAGGATTCTACAGGTTCTTTGAAATAATATTTACCGTTCAGGAACTGGCAAATGTCTAGAATTTCTTTCATCTTAAATGCAGTTTTTTTTTGTTTGTTTGTTTAACGTCCCTTTATGCAACTTAGGCTAATCGGATGATACAATTGTGGGAGTCCTAAATTTTGCCTATCCAAGTATAAATAGTATAGGGATCTTCAAAGATTACCTGACAGCACGCTCGAGACATCCATTTTATGTCCTATCCGAAGGACGGTATAGCCATGGAGTTTGTCCTACCTTTAAAAATCCTAGGGCCATTTGGCTGGCTACGAACTTGCGTACTTTGTCCTACATAATCAAACAAACTAATTTTGAGATTAGAGCTGATAAATTTTAGAAAGTGAATTATTGTAATCGAATTCCGGGTTTATCATGAACTGGTGCATCTTAATATAAAAATGTACCCCTCGTTTTTAATTGATTTGACGAATTGGTCCTTCTATTCCCATGAACAATCAAGCCATTCCATTTTAACAGATCTAACTAAGTCTGTCTCTTAGGCTCATTGATCAAGGGACTAACATAAATTCCCAATTTTCTGCTTGTGAGCGATCAGCTGATAAACTAATTCCAAGATATGATTCACCCTTTTCTGGGTTTGCCATTTATTTATCTTTCTATGTTGAAGTACTGGAATATTCAATCATCAACTTTCTGCAAGTAGTAAAACTTAAATTTAATACAGAAACTTTCCTTAAAATGGGAGCCTTTATATTTAGGTGTGGGATGACTGTGTTATAGAAAAGTAAGAGAGATTTTAGAGGTAAGATTGTTGAGAGAGAATACTCAAAAAAGAAACATGGCGTTCAAGGATGTATAACAGACCACATCCTTGTAGACATTAGAAAGTTGTCCCATATGGGCATTACGTGATAACTTCCAAAGCCTTTTTCAATATGGCGTTCTAGGGAGATGTATGATTACCCTAACTTTGTCTATTGATATGGTTCATAGAAAAGGCTATTCATAACATATAAAAACATTTTTGTACAACTTCAGAACAGCGGCTTCTGGGCGTGGTCTATTCAGATAGGTTGTTTTGTTTAAGATCCCTCTATGCTACTAAGGCTAATCGTAATTTGCTATAGTGGGAGTACTAAAATTTACCTATTAGGTATACTTATACATATTATAATTAGGGTAGGAATCTTACAAGTATCTGACATCATACAGACTCTATTTTAGGTCCGTTTTAAAGAACGGCATGACCGAGTATTTTTTTACTTTCACTTACCTATATATGAAATATATAGTAAGTGGAAGTATTGCGATCGTGTGTGTGTGTGTGTGTGTGTGTGTGTGTGTGTGTGTGTGTGTGTGAACAGACTAGCTCAAAAACTATAAACCGTGCGAACCTGAAATTGGGTATTTAGTGTATGTATATGCCCGCGATGTGACAGCAAAAATTTCATCAAAATTGCTCTAAGGGAGGGGGTACTTTACTTAATAACTTTTTAAGTTTTTTTCGATTTTCTCAAAAACGGCTCTAACGATTTTGATTAAACTGAGTATTTGATCTATTTATATGCCCGAGATATGACTGTAAAAATTTCTTTAAAATTGATCTACCGGAGGGGGGACTTTACTTAATAAATTTTGAATCATTTTCACGTGTTTTTTTTTTTATTTACTCAAAAACGGTTTTAATGATTTTGATCAAACTGGGTATTTGATGTATGTATATGCCAAAGATGTGATAGCCAACATTTCATCAAAATTGGTCAAACGGAGGGGGCACTTTATTTCATAATTTTTTTCCAATATTTACCTTTTTTTTCGATTATCTCATAACCTGCTTTAACAATTTTTATCTAAGTCGTCATGTTTAATGAAAATTAGGTGTTCTTTAATATCAGGTAAGCTTTATCATTATTAAAGTGTTCTGGGGGGGGGGGGCATAAATGGGAAAGGGGCATTTTTGGTTTCCTTATAAGGTACCTTTGTTTTTGATTATATGAAGAAATTAACTGTCTCTCGTTTTACCTAAATATATGAAATGGCTAAATATGAGATATGATAAAAATAAATAAAACATATGGGGGAGAAAAAAATAAAAATTTTCAATCAACTCATAAAACTCGTTGAGCCCACGCATGCGGAGTACGCCTTTAATGACAGGCCATTGTTCATAGTTAAAGCCGTTCTGTTCATTTGAAAAGTGGCAATTAACAAAACACATTTATTTCTGATCTAAGTTAGTTGGTAAGTGAAAGTTGTGTGTTGCGAGCACGCACCAGATTTTTTTTTTGTTTAATCCCTTTAAAAATTTAGTTAGTACCATCTGTGAAGCTTCGAACCTTCGAGCTTGGGTTTATTTAGTTGTTATGCTAACCACTTAACCACAACTGACACCTATGACAGATTATATATGTGAAATCCCTTAGCGTTCTTTTTAGTTAAAAATATTTTTTTCAGAGTTTTAATTTACTATGACTTTTGTGGGTAAAGCTTCACCTATGTTGCTTTTAGGTCATGAGACCGTAATATAAGCTTACTCCCATCTCGTCCCTTTAAGTTAAATAATGGAGTAATCAGCTTTATTAGATACCAGCATTTGATTTTCGCTCGTCATGCTCACTCCTTAGAGATAAATTAACTCCCAAAGAGGTCTTTTTCAGAGCGAAAATTGTCGATCTTATAAACTTTTAAATAAATAGAATAATATTACGATACCTTGTAGTAAAGTATTGACCTAGTGATTATGTGCTGCAGAGGGTTTTGGGTCAATAGTTAGTTGATGATAGATCCGCTCCAAATCGCTAACATGTCAGCACTAGTACAATGCTAAAGTGCCCCCCGTAAAACAATAGATTTTAAAATATACCCGCGATTGAAGAAATTAGGTTTGTAAAAGTATTATTGTTGATATACTCTGTTGCTCGTTGGCGATCGACCTTCCGAAGGACTCCAGCCATATGGAAGAGAGGACTCCATTGACAGAACCAGGATAGTTGGGTAAGGTCGGGAATCCGGCAACGCTGCGTGACGTCACGAGGGCCCTAAGGCGTAGAATGCCCCCTCCCCCGTCCCAGTCCGCAGCCAGCAGCCGAACCGTTCGTCACGTCTTGTTCCAGTCTCCTGTTCTGAGTCATTGTATTTTCTCTCAAGTAAAAGCTCTTTCCTCGCAGGTCTACACTTGCTCCAAGCTCTAAATTTTTAGTTGTTATTTTCCATAGCAGCTCATCAACAAATCTAGAGGACCAGGAAAGGCCGTTTTTTTCCAGGACCGGTGAGTTTTCTTAACAATACAATATGTTAGACATGTTAAAGAATTGAACTTAAATGTTTCGGTAAGAATTTTTCTATAGGGTTCACATGTTGTGTAATGGTAAAGGGTAGCTTAACAACGTACTAAACCCAAGGTCGAGAGTACATTTTTTATCTGTAACGATGTTCGTGATAATGATTATGTTGAGCCGATCGATACGGGAGCGGAGACTGTCATAACATGTTTTGAACCTGGACCTACGCAACATGTCTCCCTGGTTCATAACAATCCATGACCTTTCCACTACAAATATTAATGAATATGATTATTAAACATTATACATACTTTTAAATTCACTTATTAATATTATATATATATAAGGAAATATTTGCAGTGTTGCCCCGCACTGGGCCTCATGACCTTGCTGCCCTACATCACCAGCTCCTGGTAGGTCCAGAATGTTCTAGATTCCTCTCGTTCGCCTTCTGGATCATCTCTCGGACTACTTTTTTTCATTCATGATCCATTAGTTCAGTTTCATATTTCCTAATATGCTTTGTTCTTATTGATTTATACCTTAAAATTATTGGTGTATAAAAAATTAAAATCTTTCAATCGTTTTTTTTTTTATTTGATTATTTCTGTATCTAAACGATGACTAATATCTTAGATAAACAGAATATGACTGTTGATCTTGTGACTTATATTAATCACCTACTTATGTAAGATAATATTGTGCACAGTCATTCTGTGGCAATAAAAAATAAATTCTTTCATTTAATCATATTTAAAGGATAAGAAAATAAAAAATACAGACACATATATAATAAGAACAACAAAATTTATGGTTACGTATGTTAATTCTTTTGTTCACATTCTGAAACCAGAACCTCACACCCCCCCCTCCCCCTTGTAACACCATCTTTTGAAATGAATAAACCTTAAATTTATATATTCATTTTTTAACCAAAGAATATTATCACACAAATTAGTTCAATCAATATATAATTTTTATTATTTTTTTTTTAGGAATTCTTATATCTGGTATAACTAATTTTCAATTGACTTATATTTATCATCAACTTAAGATAATATTTTGCGATAATATTGTGTACTGTCATTCCATGGTAGAAAAAAAATTATTTTTAAGTCATTAATTCATTTTTAAAGGATAAAAAAAACAAGACAAATATTTTTAAGAAAAAAAAAAATTCGTTTCGTTCACATCCTGATACCATATGCTGCCCCCCCCCCCCCCCCCCCCATTGTGACACCATCTTTTGAAATGAATTTACCTTAATTTTTGTTTATTTTAACCTAAGAATATTATTAAACATTTTTTTAGTTTTATCAATATATATTTTTTTCTTTTTTTTTTAATAAGAAATTCTTATATTTATCACTGATTTTCAATCGATATTTTCACAATGTTTTGGTTCCGGGTTTGTTATGAAATGGCGACTGCCCAACCTAGAACTGCGCCGCAAAGCCACCAAATCTAATCAATATTTTCCAGCGTTGGAAGTCCATTGTTTAATTAAACATGGTTCCTTATTTTTTTTTTTTTTTAATATTAGACATGGAGCTATTCATTTGAAAATAACGTCATGAAAAAAACAAACTAATCAATTAGTCAGTGATCTAATTGGCATTGTTTAAACTAACTTGCATCAGCTGTTTAATTTATCGCTTCTGCAATTGCATAATAAAGTGCTTGTTTTCGTCTAATGAAGCGTATTAAATAAATAATCACTTGTTTCATTTTAACTTCTGTTAAGGTTAACAATTACTTCTTTAACAATGATCAGGTTTCTCATAGGAACATTTTAGGACTAAATTAAACAAAAGATACTCATCAATTTTTACTTATGCATATCACTTACACTTACAAATTTATAATAAATGTTTCATCGAAGTTCTTAGTTTCGCTGTAACTGTAGCCCCCTCAGCATAACTGACCTAGTTAAATACGCGAACAGAGTTGTTTAGTATTCGTTATTTTTTAAAACAATATTCCATTAATTATTATTCTCCAACTCTTTTTAAAGATTTGATATTTCACTTTATACAAGAGAAAACAGTTAGCATTATATAAATTGATGAATTTTAAACTCCTTACATTAAATTTCTCGACAACCAGTTCTGTAATTAATTCCACTTTGCACATTTACAAAATACAAATATGATTTAGTGAAATTTTAAATCATTTTATTTTATTCGACCAAATATAACAGAGATTTCATAAAATTTTTTGAAAGGCTCAATGAATCTATAATATTATTTATGTTGCAACAAGCACTAACTCAAAGTTAATAACTCTCATCCGCAGTACGCCTTCACTTCTTAACAATAGGCAGTAAGTAAAGGCGTATTGCGCATGCGAAGTAGTTGTCTACATGTTACAACGTAAGTCTAGTGCTTGTTGGAACATGAATAATATTAGAGTCCAGTTTATGAAACGGTATGAATAGTAAGCTAAGTACTGAAAATTAATATTAAAACTAAAACTTCAGCTTAAAAGAAACTGGGATTTATTCACAAATTTACAGCAAAAGTTTTATATTGTTCTTTCAAATGTGTCATTGTTTCTTGTGGTCCATCGTATTTTATTTTCGAATTGCTTCCCGAACATTCCTGGCATCTTTTCTTTTGTACTAATTATTTTTTTTATTTATTTTTTTTTTTTGTCCCTATAGATTAATAGCTAAATCTTGAAGTGTGTTCTAATAAGTACTTAAACGCGTCGGAAACGCTTTGACATGCGCAATACGTCTTTAGTAACAGCCTTTTTTGAACAAAAAAAGGCATACTGCGCATGCGAAAGAATCATCTTAGTGCTTGTTGGAACATACATAGCTGTAAATAATGATTCACTTAATGATCTTTGAAAAATCAATGAATGATCTGGCACATTAAAATATGTTATAAGCCCGTCTTAATTACAAGCATACTAATTAGAACCTTTGATTATTTTTTCTTGATCTCATTATATGAAGCAAATAGAAAAAAAAAACTTTATTAATCCAGTTTTGCTGTTATACTTTATTTTTAAACAACGAGGTGCTCTATGGCCCTAAAAGACGACGTAAGTCATCAGTAAAAAGAAAAGAAGAATCATGCCCAGTAAAAACATTTTCGAATTTCAGGATTCGGTTGGTCATCAATCCTGAGTGATACCAGCCCATAAGAAAAATTTAATGTCTAACACAAAACAAAAGTTTTACAAATAAGTGTAATGCCAATTTTAATGTTATTTTCAATAATAAAAACAAAAACTAAAAAAAATTAATAGCAAATAAAATGATTTTTTTGTTCTCCTGAAAATCAGCTGTCAATTGACATGACGACCTTTTGCTAGTATCAACGACGATATATCTCGTCCTTATTACCAACCCCTGAATGTTGCCACTATGTTACTGATCATAGTGTAAGATCTATTTATTGGAACTGAAGTAAATTTAATATTATCTTACTCTGGTTTGAATCGAACCTACTGATCTTACCAAACCTTTCTTGTACCTTTCGATTTGTTAAAAAAAAATTCTGGTACCTCACAGAGTACTTGTGGGCTTATAGTTCTCCATTTTAAAATAAATTAAATTTATGCAAAATTATATGACGAAACCACCTCTTCTTCACAGGTCTTATTCTAACACAGTATACAGGCAAATTATCACCACGTTGCTTGTCCAATATGCCAGACTGGTATAATCTAAAAAAATCGATTTTTCAGAACTTTCAAAGGTTTATTTTTCTTCCTTCCTTAGTCTGCTTTATCCAATTGTTAACTTTCTTGAGAAAATCATCACTATCACGTTCTAGAAGCGTTCTTACTCAGAGATAGTATACAAATTTTAAATTCGTGAAGAAGAAAAAAAAAAAAAAAATGAGATTTTGGTTTAGACCAATCTCTCATATGACGACTTGATCACACTCAAAGATACCCAGAAGTGGGGTTTGTTTACTAGCATTTTATTACATCTTTCAATAATACTATTTTTTTTTTTTTTTTTTTTTTTTTTTTTTTTTTTTTTTTTTTTTTTTTTTTTTTTTTTTTTTAATGAAGGCAATAAAATTTCGGTATGCGACATTTTATGGAAGTTATGTGAACATAATACCCGATCCATCGCGTCCTTTTCGCTTAAAATGTTAAGATCTAATTAGATTCCGGCTTCAAACTCCCGCTCGCTATGCTCAGAAATTCGTCTTAATATACGGTGCTATATTGGCCACGCCTAGAAGCGGCACTAGTACCAAAATTCCTTAGAGGGGGGGAGGAGTGGGGGGAAATATGGACAACCCGGGTCGGTGTGATTCCGAGAATATTGAAAATGTTCGAAGATTTAACCCCACCCACATCCCTTTACTTAGTCAGCGACTTTTACTCGCTTCATAAACTCACACCTCACGGTTGATTCTCAGTTTAGTTCTTAGCGATGGATCGTAATCATCTTTGGATACTTCCGGAGACATCGTATTATTGCATACATGTTACATGTTTTATTTTGTTTACAATAATAATAATAATATATATTTACGTCTTTTGTGCATTTAGGTTGAGTGCAGCTCAACTTTCCTGGTAAGCGGTTGCTAAGCTCAGCAGTCACCATTACATTTGTGAGCCACGCCGGATTAATAGTAAGTATCGCCGCCTAAGGCGCACTTCCGGAATGACTATCGACCACTTGACCGTTCCTTCGAGAACGCTTAGTAACCTCGGTTCTTCTCTTGTTCTTCCCCAGTCCCGTGCAAGATGCAGAGAGCTGTCGCCCCAATCACCAGTCACCTGTCCTGGCGAGAGAGGAACACAACTAGAAGGAGCAGCAACCACTCTCGCTCGCGATCTGATGGAAGTGGTAGACCAGAGGACCTCAGTCACATCCAGGATGGATGGATGGCCGGAATGCTTCCAGGACCTTCGTTCCTGGTGTCATATGGATCAGGATGAATTAAACACCCCCCAGATAACAAGTAAGTTACCTTTAATTTCTTACATCCTTTGTATAAAAATACAAAAAAAAAAAAAAAAAAAATATTAAGAGACTTCTAGAATCAATACCTGCTCAGGGTTTTAATTTTTTTTTTTTTTTTTTTTTTTTTGCCAAATCAAGAAATTTACCGATAAATGATATATTGTTTTATGAAATATTTATTAAAAAATCATGTTTTTATACTTAATTTTTATTTCATTCTTTCATCAATTCTTAGTATCAGTTCAAACAATATAATAGGGATTCAATATAATTTAGTTAATAAATTTATAACTGGATTTAGCGGGGTTTGATTCTAAATGCCTCATTTTATTCTTTATTCTTACTTATGCATACTTATACTCTATAATTTTATTTTATTTTATTGATATCTTAAGAACTTAGCTTTATAAAACCAAGTCCTACAGAATTCACAAACTTTTAATACCTTTGCTCTCAGTACTTCCAATCATTCACTATGACATCCTTTTCTAAACTCTTCCGTTTTTTCAGTTTGTTTTTTTTCATTTGCAAAGATCAATAGATCTAAAAGAATTTTCTTGTATAAGACGTGGTTTTATATTACTTGGGCTAAAACAACAAAAATAACCTTACTGCTTGGCAATAATTAACAATGATGTCAGATCCTAAACAGCTGTTTTTTGTTTTTTGTTTTTTTCATTTGTAAAGAAAATAGTTTCCTTGAAGAAAAAAATATATTTTTGTTTAATGCTAAACAATATTGATTAATGGTTTAATGTTCCATCATAGAAAAAAGTAATTTTGAAAATATTACTTTTCATTTAAAAATTATTCATTATTTAATTTTATCTGATATCTAAAGAAAAAAATTTTAAATTTATTAATCATTATCTTTTTTTTTTTTTTTTAATTACGTATTCAATTAAACTTTTCCAAGTAGGATTTGGTATTATATTGCTTTTTTTTAATATTTTATATAATTATTTAATGGGATAAATGTGGTTCTGGCATTGAAATGTAATGAATAGTAAACGAAATTTTAATTTTGATCATTCAAATAATGTTTTAAATGATTAATTTTTAATTTAAGTAAACCATAAAATACGTTTTTGTTTTATTATTTTATTTACGTAATATTTTTGAAATAATTTTAAAATCGATGTTCGAAAGCTGAATTGAACTAATATTTCGTTCAAGAATCAATTTTTTTTTTCTTAATTTAATTCACGTCTTTTTCAACTGATTTTTCTCGAAATTTTCTAAAGAATAGTTCGGGAGGCCAACATTATCACTTTTTTTTTTTTTTATCATTTATGTAAAGGTCGAGTTAGTAAACCTGCTTTGATAAAATTTTCTCGTTTGTAAATTTTTTCTTGTTTTAATATTATTTAAGAATCCCTCATTTTCCAAATTATTTTACATATATAGGCAGTTATTCCATTAACCATTTCTTTCTTACTATACTATTATAATTTTCTAAAAAAATATTTATAGTATTTATTATTTGATTGTTTCAATTCTTCATACATGTAATAACAGAAACATACCTATCAATATTATAAAATCTAGTCGATATTAATATTATAAAATCGAACATCACCATCGATAATACCTTTAAATATTATTCCAGTGAGGTTAGAATTTTCTAAGAAATAAATCCTGATTTAATTTCCTTCAGATAGGTTTTGAAGATAAAACTTTCAGTTTCCTCTTTTCTTGGTACTGTTTCTGTTGACCTTCCAAAGGAAGTTTCTTTAGTAAATCTAAATATCAGAATGCTTTATTATTATTAATAATTTGAAACTTTATTTACATATGTCAGTTCCACTCAACCCTTATATATATATATATGTACATATTTTTTAATATTTGTGTTCTTTATTTTAATTTTATTTTTTTCATATCAAACTATTGGCTAGCTAAAACTGTGTATTGGTAATCAACCAACTACTATTTTATTTATCGAAACAAACTTTCTCTTAAAAGGCATTTTATTAAACGACTGAATTCATCAAAAATTTTCAAAAGTTTTAAAAGAATAATAAAAAATTAAGTGTCCTCCTGAGACTTTCTGGGAACTAGTTATTTTTTTATAATTTTCGTCTTTTACTTAATTTAATCTCCTAAATTATTTTTCAATATTACTTTATGTTATTTTTATTCGTTTTTTCTCTCACTTTGACATTTCATAATGTGAAGTTAATCCTCACTTAATCAAACTTTTTAAAAAAAATGTTTTATGTTTTGATTATTTTTTTTTTTTTTTATCTGAATCTTTTATAATTAATTTTTAATAAGTTTTAGTCCCTTAGTCATTGTTTTATAATTTTGAAATTTGTGTAAATATAATACTCTGAGAGGCATATTGAGTGTTAGACTTATATTTTAACAATTACTTTTTTTTTTTTTAAATCTTGCATTATATAAATAATTCTTATGAAAAGATAGGCGATACTGAACAAGCAAATGAAATGAAATTTAAAATAATATTTTAATTAATAATGCATAGCACATCATAAAGAAAGAGAAATATATAAAAACGTTTTCTAAAATTAAGTAAAATTTTTTAAATATAGCGGGTTTTGATAGTTCTGTTTATTCGGGGGATAAGATTTGCATCGATAAAACCTTATAAATTTACTAACGCAAATATAAAAGTTTAACACTATCAATAATATGTTTAGTTAGTTTCAGCTGTAATCAGATAATAAAAACTTCAATATTTTGAGTTTAAATTATCTTATACTTTTTTCCATTGTATCTTACCGATCTGATAATGCTTATCATTGATTTATTTCCCAATGATCACATGTTTTGCCTCTCACCATAATTTCATTAAATGTAATCTCCAATTTCTTTTGCATTTTAACTTATCAAATGCATAATAATTGGCATTATTGATATATTGAAGCAAATGCTTGACATAAAAGCAATTCAATTCCATGTTTGCTTGACAAAACAACACGTAAAGATATATATCTTTATTTCATGTTGTTACAGAATTCGGACATATACTTACTTTTTGGTATGTATAGATACATAATTAATATGTATGTTTATACATATTGATTTTCTCACTAATAGGTGTTTCAAATAATAATAAGGCTAAATAGTTGTTTAAATTATTTCTTATTATTTTTTTTCTTATTATTTTTTTCTTATTATTTTCTTTCTTTATTTTCTTTATTTTTTTTCTTTATTTTTTTTTTTTCATTAGTTAAACTTGAATTCATAATTGTTTACTGAAGTTTGATCATTTAGTTTCAGGTACGACTAACTGGTTAAAGTTAGACTTAGCAGGACCTTATAGATATTTTTAAATTAAAAAAAAAAAGTATATATATAATGAATTTTTATCTTAATTCAATAAGATTCGTTTATCAGCCTCATGAGTGGCTGCTTTTATTCAAAAGGTAAGAAGCGTGTTTTTTCAAAAAGTTTTTTTTAAATGCTGCCTTATAAGAGAAATATTGTCTGATATTAATTATTGTTAGTATAATCTTTTCCATTAATTGAAATAACAATAGTTTTTATTCAGTAGGTTAAATTAGTCCGCACATAAGTAAAAATTATTTTTATTTTAAATAAGATAGTTTTAAATAGATGATAGTTTGCTTAAAATATATTTTTTGTTAGTGAAACCTGGGTAAAAATTTGTATAATCTAATTTTTTTTTTTAATTCAAATAACTAATTATTATGGGTTTTATATTTCTAAATAATTATTTTACAATGTCCCAAAAAAAAATGAATTCTTAAAAAAAAAACCATTTAGAAATTCTAAATATTGCCAACTTTCTTTCATTAGTACAATTACTTTAAAGGAGTAAATTTTCCTTTACCTTTTTTCTTACAGACCTTTTTATTTAATCGATTAGATAAAATAGAAATAATTAACTGATATTATACATTTTTTTTTTTTTTTTATTATTATTATTTATGTTTCCATGGAAAAAGATAACAGCATAATCATTTATTATTAAAGATGTTATAAACAACAATTTGTCTTCAACAAATTAATTTAATTGTGGATTGATATTAATTGCTGAGATTGTCTTTATTTATTTATTTTTTTATCATTGTTCGTTACATAGTTTCAAACAGCTTTAAATCTTTATTTCAATGGTTTCATGGTATTGTAAATACAGCTGAATTTATAAATAGTTTACGCTTTATAATAGGTTTTTAAATAAAATGGCTGTTGACTTATTCGATCAATTGTTAAATATTTGCTTTACTTAATCGAGTAATTCTTTATTTCAGTTAGTTTGGAATATTTCTTTACCTGATTATCTATTATTTTCGATGAAGAAAATTGAGTAATAATTTTTAAGAAGTTTTAGTTGTGAGTATGCTGACTCTAAAAATTTACTTTCAGGGGCTAATATGACTTTTTTTTCTTCTACTTAATAATAAAAATATATATTAAGTTATTTAAATTTGAATTTGAATTTTTAACTAATGTTTCTTTTTTTTTTGTTTTTTTTTTAACAGTGCAAGATGAATTCAATTTTAGTCTTGACGGTCAAATGAATAGCGGAAGTTGGGGGTTGGCACAACCGCTAGTAGAGATAAACGACTCGTGGGTTAATCAAGAACTGCCTTTAACATCACCGAACAACTTTCTTAAAGATGAAGAAAATAACAACTTTGAATATCAGAGCAATTTTTCAACAGGATATGTGAAAGGAGATAGTTTAATTGAGATGCAGTCCAAAACTGCCCCGAATACTAGCATCGCTAGCAATAACAACATCCTTAAGACAAAAGGGAACGTCCTCCTGTCACAGGTTAGCATTCTGCCGGAGGACGCTCCTGTTGTCCTAGACAGCGGGAACAAATATATGGATTATACCAAATTGAATTCATCTACATCCGCCCGATTGGGGAGCGGCGGCAGGCTGATCAAGGAAGAAATGTACCCGGCAGCCACGGTCCAGACCGCCGGTACACGCCCGAAGCTAAAACTCAAGATTCCTCAGCCTCAGCATCAAGCGCCAGTCCAAGCCCAACAAGCTCAAGCTCAAGCCGGTTGCGGTGGCCTCGCCACTCCGGAGGTTCTCAAACCTCTCACTGACCTGACCTCGAGTGATTTTGACCTTCTCAATTATGTTTGTGGGGTAAGTTCAATTCTGTACTTATACTTTGTAAAACATATTATACAACTGTTAGTCATATACCTCCCCCCTCCCATCTTTTTCATTGCAATGCAGTAAATCACTTTTGAAACTGCAAAAAGTAGTATGTTAAAAATTTTCAACCTGTTACCTTTATTAGAAATGAAAAATCATGCCTGGTAAAAATAATTACTTCAGGATTGGCTATTTCATTTCAATGGTGTTTAGGCAAAAGGACTTAAAGCCATCAAATTTAAAAAAAAAATTGTTCTTCCAGAAATCAATTGTTACTCAACATAAATTTTTGCAGTTTCAATAATGATATGCGATGTTTTAATCCCACATCTTAACCTTATATTTATGTGGGATTTTTCAAAGTAAAAGCAATATTTATTGACATAGGAAACTGATTTTTAAATATTAATAATATTATTTTCCGATATAAATTTAAATATATCAGATATATGACAAATTTATCAAAAACATCTGATTCTAAAAATCTCTTCAGATTCTTTTTATATATAAAAAAAAAAACATGTTCACTTTTAAAATGTATTATTAAGAAATAGGCGTTTGTCTCTAAGGGATCTTTTCATTTCACTTCTTTGTGAATTTTTTAATTCAGAATTTAATCTCATCACTAATAAGTAATATTTCTAATTTTTAAATTGTTCTTTAAAATATCACTCCCTATTTTCATGAAAAATAAATGCAATTTCTTTTGAAAACTTATTTGAGTCTACATATTCTATTAAAATATTTATAATAGATCCTCAATTTTTGCTTGCAAGATTTCAGAGGATAAGGTGTTTTTGACCGTTATAATGTTTAGATTTAGTTTGACTATGGTCACAGGAAATCTAACCTTAAAAATGCCTGTAATGCCAAAATGTTAGACTGGAATAAAATAAATGAGGCTGTGATTGAGAATCTATTGTAAATATTTAAATATAATTTTCTTTTTTCTGTTTTTAAATTATTAATTTTTTTTTTTGTTGCAGGATTCCATAAATTTACTGAACAGGAGAACAGTAGTGGTACCGAAAAAAGAAGACGAGGTAGAAGTTACTACAATATCAGACCACGACTACGCTGATGGAAGTAACTCAGTCGTTGGCGATGAAGTCTACATTAAATGTGAGCCGGTATCTCCTTCCTCTTTGGACATTATCAACAGAGGATCCGGCAAGTACACTATGTCAATGGACCTCGACGAGGAGATAATAGACTCCTTCGATGAAGATGATGATGATGAAGGAAGCGAGGAGTGGTTTCCATCATCAGACAGGAACAAGAAGGCCGGCGGCCCCGGTCGAAGGAGAGGCAGAAAGACTTCCTCGTTGGACTCATCAGATGGAGGTGGTGGAAATATCCATGACAAGTATAGAGCCCTACGTGATAGAAACAACGAGGCTTCGAGACGTTCGCGAATGAACAGGAAACAACGGGATATGGAGATGCGAAGGCACAAAGCCGAACTCGAAAAGAGAAACGTAGAACTGAAAGTAAAAGCTGACAGAATGGAATCCCTTGTCAAGGATATGAGAGCAATACTTCTGAGGACAGTGCGTAGTAGGCATCAATCTTAGTTGCGGCATTGATCGCCCTGTTCCTTAACATTAATCTCCACTTTTATTAACTTATATTATTTATTATAATTGTCAAAGTTATTGATTGGTATAGAGATATATGTATTTATGCGTATGTATACCTAAGTTTAATATTTTTCATGGTATATATATTGGCATTGTTGTATTGCATGAACTGTGATTATATTACCTACTATAAATGTAGATAGAGACATTTTAATGTTTGACTTGAACTATCAATGTACCTTTAATGTTTACTTATTATAATAATAATAATGAATATTTAGAATAGCAGCTATATTTTATTGCTTTGTGTATTGTTATTAAATAAATCATCTACACTTTAACTATTGTCTAATGTTTTATCTGATACGAAAATGTTTATGTAGTATGTAGTCCTTTCATTTGTACTTTGTTATATTCGTGTCATGTAGAATGTAGAAATAAATTAGTTTGTAGCAATGCTGTTTAATTCAATCTAACTTCCCATTTTTCTCTTGTCTTAACCCTTTAACGCCTGTAGACTGATATATCAGTTCAAGTGCTGCAGTCCCTGTGGCCTGTAGACTGATATATCATGTCCACCCGATTTAGCACTAGAAGACTGAAACTGCGGACCTTATTTTAATTGATTTCTTAACTCTTTCCATTTTACTATTGCACTAGGATAAAAACCCCAGTATTCAGCACCTTTAGAGATGTTTTTGTGGCCTTTTTAAAACAAACATTGAATTTCTACTCTTCGCTTTCGGATTTATCGTATCATTATTTAGGAATACAACATTCATTAATTGTAAGTATAACTCGTAAAAAAAAAATATATTATCTATTTTAAAAATGTTAAAAAATAAACAGATATATAAAACACTTAATATAACAGTTCTTAAAATTATATGAAGTATTTCTACTGTGTAATGTACCAATACACTCCCACAACAGCTCAGACGCTGAAGGCTTAATATACATTTTATAAAAAAAGAATATGGAAAGATTTAATTTAAGAAATTAAAAATGTACACCAACAGTATGTTCTAGGCTAATAAATTATTTCAATTTTTATCTGTAGGTAGGGTTTTAAAGTTCTTACAGTCCCATGCTGATCAGATAATAAAAGTTAAATTAAGGCTTCTTAAATACATTACAATAACAGGAAGTTGTTATATATATGTAGTTCATTACAATGAAAAAAAAAAAAAAAAAATTCTAAATATTAAAGAAGTTTATTTTTCGTAATATTTTAACATATTTCTCGATAAAGACCTGTCAAAATTATTTTAAGTTTGTGATTTTTTTTTTTAATTTTGTTGCTTCAACAATTAGTGACATTTTCTGATTTTATTCTCAAATTATTATTTTTTCTTTTTAACTTTGAATTAATTTTATTATTAGGTTTACAAGAAAACAACACAACATAAAAACAAACAGCGTACAAAGTTTGGCCCTATGTTATTAGTTAGCATATTTATATGAACTAACCTATTCATTTATCTATTTGGGCACCTAATTACAATAATATATAATCAATCTATCAGCCCTCATAATACATCATAATATACATTTAATTATTGTGGGTCACCACAAGTTATGTAGGTAAAATTACACTAAGTTAACATTAATATAAACATATAAAATTCACAGGTTGTATGACTAAATAATTCAAATGATAAAAGTGTGTGAATATACTTACAATGTTGCTGATGGATATTCCTATATAAACCACATAGATGCCTAGAATCCAACTAACTTAATTACTCCAATGAGTAACTAGGGATGTAGCATAGAAATTCGACAATGAAGTTAAAAATTCTTTCATTTTTGTTGTATTTTCATGTATTGTATTCATTCATGTATTGTTGTATTTTCATCAAAACATCTATCAATTATTTAAATATTTATAAATTCATTAACATATATTAATTTAACCATTATTGTGGGTAACCACCTATTTTTTAAATTATTTTAAATAATTTATTTTTGAAGAGAAAAGATTTGGCTCCTTTCACTGACACCTCTCCCACGATCTCGCAAGTTTTGCGAGTATTTGCGGGAGATGGACAATTTTTTGTAGTGTAATGGTTAGCATACCGCGCATGTCACGCGGAAGACCCGGGTTCGATTCCCGGTGGAGCCAAATCTTTTCTCTTCAAAAATAAATTATTTAAAATAAATTCATTAACGTTTCAACTTTCAGCTCAAAATAATGGTTTATATTCTAAGACATTACAAACAAAAACATGTGTTTTTTCGAACCTTTCAGGGGATTCTTTACAGAAAATATGCCTCAATTCATGAACAACTCAAAATCAAGATCTTCAGGGCCAAATTTTATAATAAAGCTGTTTTATTAGTTCACAAGTACAAACATTAAAACTTCCAAATACAAATTATATATATATATATTACAGGACTAAACCATAAAGGGTGTATATCTGTCATCTCAGTGAATAAGTCACAGTATTCCTATAAAATCGGCTTTTTATTATTAAAAGTTGAAATTTTTGCTGAAAATCCGTAATAGTGGATACTAATTAGGGCAATGAAACCTAATTGTTCACTAACTGATCTCAACGGATTTAATTCAAATCTGTAACTAAATTAAAAAATAAATAAAGTGTAACTAAATTCCTAATGAAGGCTTGACTTATAAAATTATTCACTGTGCCTAGGAACTTGTGAAAATTATGGAAGTTAACATGGCCTTTGTTACAGGTACAAGTTTTTTATGTGTATAAGATACTTAAAAATTCTGAAGTTAAGTTATTCTTGGTTGTGTTAAAAACAAGATATACCCTTTTTAAATCTCAAAGCATAATGCAGGTAACTGTCCCTGATTGGAGTTAAAGAAGTCAGTACCCATCCTAGAGTCATTCAAGGATGTAGGGAAGCTGAAAGCAGCAACAAATTTTGACATTTGACCTTTTTGTCAACTATAAATAAATAAAACACTAAAAATGATCTGTTTCAAAGAACAGTTTCAGTAAAATTGATTAGAGAAGATAGGCAAAAGGAGTCAACGGTTATACTGTTCTAGAAAATACAGTTTCTTTTTGTGGCAAATTAAGCATCAGTTGAAAATTGCTTCAATCTTGTAAGAATAACCTTTCACCTATTGCTTTTAAGGCTATTGAAGATTGTAACATTTAGAATGTAGTAAGTGTAGTTCAATCCTTATGGTTAATTTTTTTTAACTATAATAGAACATAATTTAACGTTAAATCGTCAAATGTAAAAACATATGGTTTAATACCCCATACCGTTTGTTGGAACGACAAAGCGGTTGGAAGGAACTGTTTAGTTCTAGATTGTTTCACCTCCATCTACGGCGTTCCACCAGCTTCCATGAAGACCTGGAACCTTCCAGAACGTTCATTTTACGACTACATTTTACGATAGTCCTGGACGCTCCCCCTTTCTTTCCTGTTATATTGATGAAATGGTGATATTAATATTTTATATTTAGATTTACACAATTGCAATAATTATTTTTTTGTCATGACCAATGGTCTTGATAGATTGAATTTTTTAACAAAATAATAATAATTCAAACTTACATTAAATACAATAATAAATCTTATTAATAATTGAAAAAAGTTTTACAAACTTAACATTTTCCGACAAATTAATTAATTCTTCTTCTTTTCTGCATATGGTGTGTTCAAAAAATGGTCGGGCTTTTGTAATTGGCCCACAAAATCGTTTTAGGTGCTGTTGGTCTTTAAATTTTTCGTTGCTGATCGGTAAAGGAGCTGCAACAACATGAAGTTAACTAGCAAAAATTAACAAACGCAATTTGACCTTCTAACATGACTCTCCCCCATTCTAGGTTTTCCGCGTGGACATTCCCCCTTTCTTCCGAGTACGTGGTTCTTTTCATAGCTTGTAACCAACCGACTATCATTTTTTCTGACTATTTCTTTTCACCAACATATTCTACTCAACTAGACCAGGGGTCTCCAAACTTTCCAGCCTTAGGGCCATACTGATTACTCCAGTAAGTTCCGAGGGCCAAAACCATATTATCATTGTTGCCGGTGGTAAAAAGTGAAATAGTCCACTGATGAAAAAAAAAGTCCGAAAAAGTACGCAACTTTTAAAAAAGGCTGCAAATCGGACTAAAGTCCGCAAAACGGCAACACTGCATATTATTAATTTTCCTGTCATTATCTGTAATTTCTAGATTAGCCGTAGAGTACGAGCCATGAGGAGTAACGTGACACGACATCTGGTGAAATGGTTTTTCACATTTTTAAACATGTGAAATATTCAGCCACACCACTGAGACTGAGTTTCCTATCGATTTTGCAATCGAAACTTTGAGTGCTTTGAAAAATTTTTGATACTCGTTTCTCGGACTTTGATGCCATTGCGAATCAAATTAAGATTTTTCAGAATCCTTTTGATACTGACATTGAAACCCTAGCCCCGGAACTTCAAATGGAAATGATTGATCTACAATGGAGTGATATAATTAAGAACAAATGTCAAAACTCATCTTTGTTGGAATTTTATAAGAGTCTTCCACTGACACAATTTGATAATTTGAATAAATTTGCTCGTGGGCTGTTTTCTGTTTTGGTTGTGTGAGAAGACCTTCTCCCAAAATGAAGTACACAAAAAATGTTCACAGATCTAAATTAACTGATGAGCATCTTAAATCTCTTTTAATAATTGGTACAAGCAAAATTAGTCCACAACAACAAACTATTGTCAGTGGAAAATCTCAATTACATAAATCTCATTAGTATTTCATATGTCATTATGCTTGTTATAAGTTATGTTTTTATTTAAAATGTTAGTTGGATTCATTTCAATAATTTGTTAGTTATTATATACTGAAGTTAAATTTTCTGCATATTATACATGTCTTTACTCATTACAATTCTGTGTTTCTTTATACAACTTATCACAAAAACAATAACAATAAGCCTACAACAATGTTATGAGTAGTTGGCCCATGACCATATCAATGTAGATGTCATATTAATAATTACTCAAAATAAAATTAGAATACTTCAGTAAACTAAATTTAATTTGCTATAAAAAATATGTTCTCTAAAAGGAGTTTTCAAGTATGCTAGCTCTCCGCGGGCCGGACAAAAAATGTCCGCGGGCCGGATGTGGCCCTCGGGCCATAGTTTGGAGACCCCTGAACTAGACGAACAATTATATATATATAACTACAATTCGGAAAAAAATTGACCCTCTCCCTTTCTTCCATGGACTCTTCAAGTGTTACAATAGTAACTTTGTATTTATGTTAATGGTTTAATGAAAAAGGAACCATAACATTACACTGTACATTAGGATGATTTATAGTCAAGGTTTCAGTCGAATTTTCTATATTTTGAGAGCCAACGTTTTGAACCAAAGATGTGGATCTTCATCAGGGCTTGTTAAGTCCAGAGTAATACAGAGACTATTACTCTGGAGACTGTATTACTTGTGAGTCTCTGTATTACTCTGGACTTAACAAGCCCTGAAGAAGATCTACATCTTTGGTTCAAAACGTTGGCTCTCCAAATAAAGAAAATTGAAAGTTTGACCATTACACAGAATAGGGTGATTCTTAAACATCACGAGTCATGGTAAATTGTCTTCCGAAGTGTTTACATTTTTTAAACAGCAATGAAACCAAGTGATTAACATGAAGAATATAAAGTATCGCAACACCTGTATATTCTTAATTTAATTGAAAAACTTGGCTTCTAGGGATTTGGGCCAATTATAAAAACCAAATAGTACCCATTGCCCCAGAATTGCTGTTTCCAGCCTTGCCAACGTCGTGAGTTCAGGATTTCGGGTTTAAACCATACTCTACTAGTAGCTCTATACAAATTAAATCAGGGGTCATTGAAATCTTTCGATTTCAGCGTAATCGAGGTATTCAGTGACGCAGCTCCCAGTATGGATCCTTGCATTGTTGTGCTTAAACAGTGCCTCTGGGCCAATGAAATCCATGACATCATCTTGAATGATTTTCTCCAAATACCTGAGGCCCATCAGATCCCCACCACGGACCACGGCTTTGGAGCTCTGGATTCGACTATTCCCGTCTCCAGAGTGCTTGAACCTACAGAAAGCGGTCGTCGATGGCGCTGGTGGCCCCTGGTCTTCCTCAAGTTGGCCTCCTTGAATGCCTTCTTGTCTCTTAGTGCCATTTGATGCCTCTTAGGACTGTAGAATAACGGAAATTTATATGTAACGCGATCTGTCGTTAAGATCTGACCTCTGTTAAAGTGGCAATACGAATGGATCTGAAGTTCCTCTGGACTGAGGAACAAAGGTCTGTTCATTTTAACATCTGGATCCAGTGACTAGGCCAAAATTATTCATAATATGACGTACTGATTGTCAAACCATGAAATGCATGATGGTACTGAATGAACTGTGTGCATTATCACTGGAAAAAGACCTTCATACATCCCTAATCCTTTCATAAGATTCCTTGATAATCCTAATGCTTATCATACTTCACCCTGTAATGGAATCAGGAGACAAACTCTCCATTTTATTTTAAATTCCAGAAATTCTTAGGTGTTTCAATATTTTTGACCGGGGAGTGTATAAAACCGTAAAATAATGTTTCATGAACACATATTCACTTTTTCTTCATTCTGAAAAATAAAATTAAATAAATACATATTTCATGATAGTACATGATTTCTGCTGATAGGCGGGCGCAATCGACTATAGGGTGCGCTAGTAGCATTTTCAAAATGTCGGAAAGAACGGGGATAGACTTAGTTGATGTAATAGAGATAGTTGGTAATTTTAAGAGACCATTAATTGAAGGGCAGGCTATCCTTGATGCAAACCACATAATAACATGTGGAATAATATCTAGAAGTAAAAAAAGAGTTATTTTACAAGCCTTGTGCCTTCAAACTAGCAATTTTAAAGGACTGCTCCATCAAATAAAAGTGGAAATCAAATTTATTAATAATAATAAGCAATTTTCTTGTCATTGTAAGTGTAAAGCTGGTAGTTCTGGTAAATGCAAACACATCGTTGTAACATTACTCTACGTTTTTCGGTTAGTAATAACATTAATTACCTATTCATACAATCATTGTTATGACAGCTTAGATTCTTTGTCATATTATTTATTTATTTGTCAAAACTTTCGCATTGAAAACTTGGAACAATTAAGCACAACGGATGTAAGACGAAAATGGGGAAAATTAAAAAAGAAAAACAAATATGACACCATGGTCCCAATGTTATTTGCATAAAACCAACATTTTGGAATAATAAAATGTCATATACTAATATTTACCTGGATAAACATAGTCACTTTCTTTAAAATGAAGACTAAATATCGTCATATGTTTCAAAACGGGCTTATCTATTCTTAATTTTACAATACACTCTTTAAGAAGCTTTTTATTTTTTGGAAACAAATGGAATGACACATCTTTAGATTTTTTTTTAAGAACACTGAGGGACCGAGCAATACCTATTAGACATTTTTCCAATAATTTTTTTCTCGATCGGGTTTTAATTATGGAAAAATAAATTAAAAACGGCAAAAAACCCTATGAATCCCAGGTAATCGCACGGCTTCTATCCCCGTTTCTCTAGTTCCTCAAAGAAGCAGCACCGTCGCTTGCGCTCGCCTATACTACCAACTTGGTAGTACCAAGTAATGATTAAATTTAGTTGGCATCTGATAAAATGGAAGTACAACAGTCCCAAGCTTGATGGGAGACATTAATTAATCAGTGACAATCTTTTTTTGAGAAGAAGTATTAAGAATTGAAATTATTCCAAAAGAAATGAGTTTTAACATTGAAAAAATGCAGCCTAATTTAGATGAAAGATAAGAAAAGCTCTTCATTCTAAAATAAACCCAAACCCAAGGTGCAGCACTTAGATTAATTAATTCCTCTCCCATTTTTAATCAGCGGTTTATGTACTGAAAATAAGTAAAGAATCAGCAAGCCCTTTCAACATGAGTATAATATATGAATGGAATGATTAAATGGTAAGCAAATAGATGGTAAAAATAAACCAACCTTATAAGGGATTGCCCTAAATGCAGCCAAATGAAAAGTATTAGTAAGAATGGTGAAGAGGGGAAAACTTCAGATTGAGATTTTAGCAAAATAAAATAGCAATAATTTCAAAAGTTATTTCAGGAGATTTCTTTACTAGTAGTCCTATTTCTTTCAGTCGCATAATATGCCTTTCTATAATGTTATTAATGTTGTCAGAATTTTCAATATACACTTACTAACAAAAGTCTCTGCAAACCCACCAGCTTTTTATTTATTTTACCTAATGATAGGTTATGAGCCAGATATTGGCAATGAAACTCAAACATTTTTTGCATATTTAATATATTTTAATTAACAATGATCAAATTTAATAAAATTTATTTAACTTATAATTTATGAGGAAAATTACATAAAATTTCAGAATATTGATGCGCCAAAAGTCCCTGCACAGATCATTTTTCTTCAACTTGAAGCTTAATTATTGATGCCAAGTCAACTTTAATAGGTAGTTGTTCCTACCTTATTTCTTATCACTTCTTGTAATCTATTTGGCATGGTGTGAACTAGTTTTTTGTATTTTCTGGAGTAATTTTACCCCAGTTCCTTTAGTACTCTTTTTAAGTGGTCTTTGTTCTATATTTTAATTTTTACTTTCTGACGGCCTTGCTGATCCCACAGATGTTGTATTGAATTAAGATTAGGAGATTGGGGAGGTGTTTTAAGTTGCTGTGGAGCATTGTAGAGCAACTATTCTTGAACTTTCCGCGCTGTCGTTATCTTGTTGAAAAATGAATTTTTCCTGGAGATCAAACTTCATTAAACTTTCCGGTAAATTACTCATCAAAATATTTAAACGTGTTGGTCCATTATTCCGTCGATAAATTTCAAATTACCAACTCCAGCAGCACACATACATTCCCTAACCAAAACACTCCCTCCACCATGTTTCACAGTACCAACTATGTTTTTTCCAGGGGATCTTTGTTAGATTTTCTCAAAAGTTTCCCCCTTCCATCTGATCCATGAATGCTAAATTTACTCTCGTCAGTAAATAAAAAACGTTCCCAGAACTATAAGGGCTTGTTTACATGTTCCTTTGCGAACTGCAGTTACAATATCCGGTTTGTTTACTAATGAATGGCTTACACCTAGGCTTACGCACATTATAGCCAGCTTTCTTTAGGGTTCTTCTAATCGTTTGTGCAGATAACTCAATCTTGTAATTTTCTTGCACCATACCTGCTAAATTTAGAGCACTTGTGTGGGGTTCTTCAGCCACAGTCCTTATGATAGCCCTCTTGTGGTGAGCTTGGAGTACAGGGGGCGGCCAGGGCGGAATCTACTTTCCATTGTACCCATTTCTTCATACCGTTTTATGACATACCTTACTGTATTATAGCCCCTATTGACGATTTGTCCTATTTACCTGTAAGAGTCATATGAGTTTCCTAATTTACAATTTGGTCGGGAATCGGTGTTGGAACCTCCATTTTTTATCACACTCTTAACTGTTTGGGCCCAAATTAACACTGACAAGTTAGGATTAGCCGGAGGATGAATGGGATAATGTGCAAACTGTATACATACCAATATCTTGGCTAATTCCAATGCGTGCAGAGACTTTTGGCGCATCAATATTTTTGACACTTTAAGTAATTTTCCTCATAAATTATAAGTTAAATAAATTATATTAAATGTAATTTTGTTAATTAAAATAGATTAAATTATGTGAAACATATGTGAGCTTCGTTGCCCATATCTGGCTCATAAGGTATCTTTAGGTAAAATAAAAAAAAAGCTTGAGGGTGTGCAGAGACTTTTGTTAGTAAGTGTATCTCAACTATAATTAAGCTTCCTGTGAGAACTTTTACACAGCATTTAGACAAAGTGAGGATGATAGTGTTCATCATCTAACAAATTGAAGGGATGGGCTCCTACTTTTAAAGATAAGTTCTAAAATGACTGAGTTGTGTTAAATATACAGATTATTTATTTAGATATAGATTATTTATATTATATGGATTAATTAGCATGATATCAATTTCCTTTTGAGGGGTGAGGAGAAAACTTATCGGGGCTGAAACATTTATCATGAGTGGTAATATGAGATAGCAAACCAGAGATAATAAACCAAAATAATACCCAACACATGAGACAATTTCAACAGGAACATAAGGAGGAAACATAGGTAAATTTGCTCATAAAACTTCCATTGAAGTTTGCAGTGAATGTGTTATTGTTTTCAACTTATTGTATTTTTACTAATTATTCTCTTTCATCACTTTTTTACCATTACTTTATTATTTGTAAGTCTTAAATCTGAAGTATATGTATCTTACATTAAATACCAGTCTAATCTATCAAAAATCACATACTATATTATATTTGATAAAAAAATATTACTGCTCATTTATTTCTTATACCATTTTTTTTTTTATAAGACGTACAGATCATATCTGTCACATATGAGTGTACATTACCATGTTTTTCTATGATATTTCCTCTTCATGATATGATTTCTCCGACAGAATGTAATTTTACTTTCACTTACTTGATCAAACTGGGTATTTGATGTATGTATATACCAAAGATGCGATAGCCAACATTACATCAAAATTGATCAACCGGAGGGGGCACTTTACTTAATAAATGTTGTCTCATTTTCATAAGTTTTTTTTATTTACTCAAAAACGGCTTTAACGATTTTGATCAAACTGGGTATTTGATGTATTTATATGCCCACGAGGTGATAGCAAAAATTTCATCATAATTGGTCAAACGGAGGGGGTATTTTATTTAAGGAATTTGTTTCATTTTCACGTGTTTTTTTTATTTACTCAAAAACGGCTTTAACGATTTTGATCAAACTGGGTATTTGATGTATTTATATGCCCACGAGGTGATAGCAAAAATTTCATCATAATTGGTCAAACGGAGGGGGTATTTTATTTAAGGAATTTGTTTCATTTTCACGTGTTTTTTACTTTCACTTACCTATATATGAAATATATAGTAAGTGGAAGTATTGCGATCGTGAAAAATTTCGACTTCCGGTTTTCAACGGAAATACACGTTTTGGGGTCCCCTGAGTCGAAATGACCAAGTCCCGCGAAATGGTCTGTGTGTGTGTGTGTCTGTGTGTGTGTGTGTGTGTGTGTGTGTGTGTATGTGAACAGACTAGCTCAAAAACTATAAACCGTGCGATCCTGAAATTGGGTATTTAGTGTAGGTATATGCCCGCGATGTGACAGCATAAATTTCATCAAAATTACTTAAAGGGAGGGGGTACTTTACTTAATAACTTTTTAGGTTTTTTTCGATTTTCTCAAAAACGGCTCTAACGATTTTGATTAAACTGAGTATTTCATCTATTTATATGCCCGAGATGTGACTGTAAAAATTTCATCAAAATTGATTAACCGGAGGGGGGAGTTTACTTAATAAATTTTGTAACATTTTCACATGTTTTTTTTTATTTACTCTAAATCAGCTTTAACGATTTTGATCAAACTGGGTATTTGATGAATTTATATGCCCGAGATATGGCTGTAAAAATTTCATCAAAATTGATTAACCGGAGGGGGGACTTTACTTAATAAATTTTGTAACATTTTCACGTGTTTTTTTTATTTTCTCAAAAACGGCTCTAACGATTTTGATTAAACTTAGTATTTGATCTATTTATATGCCCGAGATATGTCTGTAAAGATTTCATCAAAATTGATCAACCGCAGGGGGCACTTTACTTAATAAATTTTGTATCATTTTTACGTGCTTTTTTTATTTACTCCTAAACGGCTTTCACGATTGTGACCAAACTGGGTATTTGATGTATGTATATGCCAAATATGTGATAGCCAACATTTCATCAAAATTGATCAACCGAAGGGGGGACTTTACTTAATAAATTTTGTATCATTTTCACGGGGTTTTTTATTTACTCAAAAACGGCTTAAACGATTAATAAAAATAAGATATGAATGTAGAAAAATGTGTGACTTTGGGAAATGATATTTAACAAGACACGTCAATTTCTTATCTAAGTAAGTCGGTAAGTGAAAGTTGTGTGTTGCGCGCACGCACCAGATTTTTTTATTTACTCAAAAAAGGCTTTAACGATTTTGATCAAACTGGGTATTTGATGTATGTATATGCCACAGATGTGATAGCCAACATTTCATCAAAATTGGTTTAACGGAGGGGGCACTTTATTTTATAACTTTTTAACCAATTTTTACCTTTTTTTCGATTATCTCAAAAACGGCTTTAACGATTTTTATGAAATTCGTCATGTTTAATGAAAATTAGGTGTCCTTTAATATCA